>JAVIWC010001597.1:0-10134 GCA_031894815.1 Creontiades dilutus
GGAGGCGGGATATATGTAACTTTTCTCGATGAATCCTCAACTTGCCGGGAGAAGCTTGCACACTTCACATTTGAATCAAGCTCCTTGTAGAGTGTGTAATTCACCGACTGGTTAGCTCGCTGCATAAAACCTGATATTTTTTCTACTCTATATCCTTTGAGGATCTTATCATTGTTGATCCTCAACTGCACAAGATCAAGGGAGCCAATGGGATTAGGGAGACCATATCTCGTCACCAGGTTACCATAGTGCTCTGACCAAAATATGTCTTTCCGTCCAATCTCCACAGCAACTATTCTTGGGAGACGTGAACTCGGCATGAGTGCCACCCTGGTGATGTATCTGAGATGAAGACTCAAGGTGAACAAGGATACAGGGACCAGTTCCGTCTCAAGATAAACCAAATAGTTGGGAGCGCACATCGGCAAGTAGAACAGCTTCTTCAAGAACAAGAACTGCACAGCCTCGACACAGGAATACTCAAGATACCCCCATATCTGTCCACCGTACCCCAAAATTGCCCTCATTACAGCGTTAAACACTTGCAGTTTTGCCTGTAGTGGTATGTCCGGGTTTGCAAATGCCTTTCCCCAAACAGCGTTCATGGCGTACTTAGCGCTCCTTGCTTTGCATTTAAGGTGTTTGGCAAACGAGACTCTAGGGGTCAGGGTCACACCCAGATACGTATACTCAGGAACAATGTCAATAACTTCGCCCTTTAAGACCATTTTTCTGTCCCTCGCCGTCTTCCGCCATTTTGGAATACCATTATTTTGGATTTCCCCAAATTAACAGTAAGACCCCATCTATCACAGTAGGCCTCGAGAGCGTATATAGTTCATTAGTCTCATTCATAGTTTTTTTTTTTTTTTGGGTCGTTAGTTTTATTGGATGCATAAACCCGTTCGTTCGTGAACTGCTTCTACGTCATTCATGGTGCTCTATACCTGTTTTCTGACATCAAATAGATAGAAAATTTAAAGCTCTCTCCAACGGTGTCATCAAATTTGAGCTATTTCCGAAATTGAGGGAGTTATGACAGTTTTAATGACATAACTAGTTTTATTACATAAGATCGAAAACACGAAACCATTCAGTGAGGTGATCAAACTATTTGCCACTAAACACGAGCAGAGGCTTCATCAACATATGAACCCAGAAGCTCTACGATTATTAGACAATAGCAAAGTCAACCGACGTCTGGATAGAACAAAACCTCTCGATCTTGTGGCGTGATAATGTGACAAGTGTTTGAAGTGATCGTAAAGAGTAGTTGTCATTGGGCTATTACCTCTACAAGCTGTAGTTTATTGTATTAATGTAAATCAACTTGATGGGCTATGCTCAGTTGTTATGTTATGTTTCTAATAAAGATATTTCGAGAAAAAAACGAAAAACGCTGCAAATTCTTTCACTGGGGTTTATTATTCAATTGGTTTGCGTTCATGATTTGAATTTCTACTAAGCTTTGGAGTGTGCGTGTTTCACAGGTGATAGAGCGATTATTGAATTTCAGGAGATATGCATGGAGCACGTAAATCTGTTCTCAACCAAAATACCTATTTGGATTGATCAGTGGATCATATTTGTGGGCCTCCTGAAATTCAATAATCGCTCTACCCTGTGAAACACGCACACTCCAAAGCTTAGTAGAAATTCAAATAATGAACGCAAGAAAATTGAATAATAAACCCCAGTGAAAGAATTTGCAGCGTTTTTTTATTGAACTTCAATACCCCCCCCCCCCCCACAATAAAAACATCTATAATTTATCAAGTCCTTTAGCACACGTATTGCGTTAAAACTTCCCTAAATCCAAATTTAAACGATGTAGCCAATGGTAGACAGATGTAGAGGGGGCACACAAATATCATCAACTGATCAATCCAAATAGGTGTTTTGGTTAAGAACAGATTTACGTGCTCTATGCATATCTCCTAAAATTCAATAATCGCTCTTTCACCTGTGAAACACGCACACTCCAAAGCTTAGTAGAAATTCAAATCATGAACGCAAACCAATTGAATAATAGCCCCAGAGAAAGAATACTGATTTACCCCACTAATAATTTGAACAATATTTACCTATTTATCATCAGCGTTTCATGCATATCAGAATGCTTCAACCAGTGTATCGGCTATAAACTACAAGTATCAACATCGGCTATCACTCCAGTATCCACATTCAGTACAACTCGACGCTATCGGCATCACTAGGTTACAAAGAAACAATAATGAACTAAAATACCCAAATGTTGGCACCATAAATCGAGCCGTACATCGGGAATGGTTGGACCTACGGACCTGGGGAAGGGCTCATTCGATTCCTCATGGTATGTTCTTCAAATAGGTAAATATTTAGGCCGCTTCGACTTGTTTTGAGGTTTTTAGGGATTTTACAAAACTTTGACAGCCCTTAAAGGGCACTTTAAATTGAGTGAGAGAGCTGGCTCAAGAATTGGGGCGTCGTCGGACCAAGATGGATTTTTCCTGAAATTTTCAGATCTTTTGCTCCAGCCGTTTGGGAGAAATCGTGCGTACGGCGGAAGGACGGAAAAATGTTTATTGCACATTCGGATTCTACACCCTTCGAAACGTAAACCATGAAATTTTCAGGGGGGGTTAGAATTTTTTTTTTCCAGAGCGATTACAATGGTTTATTATTGAATAATAAACCAAAATGATTAATCGCAAATAACTCGGAAACGAGGCCTCTTAAAAAAATTGCTAGGAGGCACTTTTGGTCGGAAATGAGTAGTAGAACACGTAGGAGTCGGATTGTGCATAACCCCTGGGACACCCTGTATATAGTGTAGAGTGTAGTTTCTACGAAAATGGTGACAAGGTTTCAAAAAATGCTGCACGGATTGATTACGCCGTTTATTTAACACTTATGGAGCGATATGGTGTTGCAGCTCTCTCTTCCTCCTTTCCTGGCTTGGTTACGAAACAGTAATAAAACGTCAGACGAAAGGCGGAACTCACGGTTAGTTGAAGAAGGCGGTAGGGGTCATCAGCTCGACGCTCGGGGAAAACCCAACTCACGTGACGTGTCTGGTGAAGACCATTCCCTTTTCACCTCGCCCAACACCGGGCACAGTCTTATAGTTCTTTTGCTCATTTGAACAACGTTATTTTTGCTTATTACACCTCGGATATAGAGTACAATGCAATTGCTGGTTGTGACAATTACAATGTACCTAAAAAAAGTACGAATTTCATTTTCGCCGTTTTCCAAACGACAAAATATTGCGTTCAAATGGGTGAACGTTTGTAAGCGGGCTGACGCATTTTCGGTGGATCATTCGCGTGTCTGTTCGGTTCATTTTGATGACAACATTCACTAATAAACACTACATTCGCTGATAAATGAACTGCTCAACATCATCCTAAATTTGAGCTAAACCGGATGCGGTTCCGCATTTATTCCTGCCGAAAATTACTTGGGCGATTCAAATACACCTTCTTCTCTGGCTCGAAAGTAAGAACAAACAAACGGAATGCGCGTAAAGAATTCAAGGAAATCTGAAATCACCATTAAAAGAATCAAATGAAAATGTGATGGATGAGACTACGAATGGTTTAGACGAAAATGTGGCCAAGATATGCATTGAGACGGGTGACAACGAACAGCCGTCAGAAATGTTGTTCCTTTTTAGTGAAAATATGAGGTTGAAGAAAGTAAATGAAATTTTAAAGCTACGTCTTGAAGAGCTGACGGAAGAATTAGCTAAGTTTCGAAACATGACATTGGTTTTTGATGGCCATTTTTCATCGAATCGGCAGCAAGCGCTGTTGAAGGGAAGATGTAAGAGTTGGTCGACGGATGACATCGCGAAGGCTATTACTTAGCGCTCTTTTTCATATAAAGCATTTCATTTTTGCAAAAAATGTACTGAATTACCCACTTCCAAGTGAGAGCACTATCAAGAGGCGGATTCGTCAGTTTTCAGTGACTCCTGGCTTCATTCACCTTAGTTTGAATATTTTAAAAGTACAAGCACAAGTGTTTTCCGAGTTTGAGAATGACATAGTAATCAGCTTTGATGAGATGAAAATTAATGGTGATTCAACCGAAGAAATAATAAGAGGAACTCAAAACGTTCCTCACCGAAAAACGTTTAGTTCAATGCAAAAGGAACGGAGCGCCTGGTCTGGTCTTCACCAGTGACGTCACGAGGCTGCCACTCGCTTCCTAATGACCCCTACCGCCTTCTTCTACTAACCGTGGCGGAACTGAGCGTAACTCACCATATTTCCGACATGGGCGGCATCCATCTCGATCTTCTCTTCATCTCTGTCATGAGGACTTTGACTATGTCGTCGTGTCGATGGCTTTTGGCCAGCATCAACGGCGTTTTCCCATTTTTGTCCCTCGGCTCCAAATCGATCTTGCTCTGCAAATGATGAAATACCGTTGAGAAACCTGCTAGTCGCTTTCCTTCTTAGCTCCACTTCCACACCACTCCGAAAGAAGGAAAGTCGAAATAAAGAGCATTTTCTAAGAAAACTCTCGGTTATGGTTTCATCAGTTCAATCGATAGATGTAAATAACATTAGTAATGAAGTTGTAGCACAATATCGCCAAATTAGACGTTTTACACATCGAAAACAAACCTTCAGCTTCCCTCCCTACAGAGAAACAAAGGAGAGTCCTCTTAAGGCCCTAAACAAAGCCTTAAGTCAACTTCTGGTTGTCAACTTGCTATTTGTCAACTTCTGGTCCAGCACGTCGGAAAACTTTCGGCCCACACAAAAACTTCCACCGTCAGCATTCATTCAGCCAAAGCTATTTTGTGGATCGGTCTCTTTTTTCCACTGGCGTGGTTTTGAAAGAGTATACCAGTGTTCCCCTATCCAGGGAAATAAATTTAGAGAGGAGAGATGCAAGTAAAAATTATGCAATTAAAATGAATGAGTTTTGATTTTTACTTGCATCTCTCCTCTCTTCCCTGTTTGTCATTCATAATATAATTGTTAATAATTAACGCAGTTGATACCAACGAAGTTTTTAATCATGACGTTTTGTACGCATGAAAAGGATGAGAGAATATTTTTACAACTTCACTTACCTGCATAAGCCTCAAGTAATAAACAACTGAAGAGACGTGTGGTGGCCCCACGACGTCAATACCTAAATTCTACTTATACTTATGACATATTGTAGACTGAAGAAGCCCTCGCTGCAGGACGAAACGTATCTAACCGAATACGAAGAAATAAATATGAACATTCTCTTTCTTAGTTTTGATAAAGGTAGCAGCCGAAATATAAAAAAAAAGTTATGTGGTGTTAATTTCAGCGTTTTAGTTTAATTTTTGATTGTATATATGTACATGATAATCAATCAATAATTCTGTGTTGTTGCATTTATCGCTCGCTTCACTGGGGACGAAATTGCGCAGGTTATCCTGCTTACGTACTTTTTCGGAAGAAAACCATTCTCCCATACACTATCTTCTCCATCTACTCACTACCGTTTTTTGTGTTTATGCTAAAATACGCTTGAACGATTTCCGAGGATCACAATTTTTGTATTTTTTAGAGAGAAAAAAACATTTATTGATAATTATATGAGGTGGAATGTTGGAATAGTTGGGGTTGTGGAAAGTATAAATTGATATGCCAAAAGCTCGAATTGGTATGCCGAAAGTTGAAATTGAGTCGCCAAAAGTTTAAATTAATATGCCAAAAACATTAAAATTTATTTGTGCCAAAGGTTCAAATTACTTTACCAAAATTTTCAATTTGATAATATGCCAAAAATTCAAATTGATTTTGCCAAACTAATCTGATTTTATTTTTTTTTCCTGTGTGTGTGTGTGTGTGTGATTTTATTCTTCTGGTAGCCAAATTGCTGCTCCATCCTCCAGTCCAAGTCCTCGCACGTGTTTCCTCGGGCCCCTTAGCCTCATGGAAACTGCTCGGTGAACTGAGAACTGAGTTTTCACTCGTGCCCACATCATCACCTGGGAGTAGCATTTAGACCGTTTGTTGGAGAGGCGTAAGGAAACGTTTTTGAGAAAGGCTTCATACTCTTCATGTAATGCGCCATCGCATGAAATGACGAGTGGCGTGAAAGACCCTCTCAGGTCTTCAGCGACTCTGTCGTATTTTGCGTGTTTGGCTTGAGCAGCATGCCGGGAGATGGTAGGCCAGTCCACGGAGGAGTAAGAGACTGCGTCAGCGTTTATAACGCGGGTATCGAAAAACGCAGGTCTCTCACGGTCCCACACGCCATGGACCTTCATGTCTGCTACCAAGCCGGGGCTGTCGTTGGCACTGCCACGTAAAACTGGTTCTGTGACAACCGTTCCATGCAAGGCTCGCTATCTTTGCACATTCATCTCGGACGAGGTCATGTCCCTGTTTGATCAGGCCTCCCTTCATACAGTTAAGGGCGTGATTCATGTCCATGGGACTCCCGCATCCGTCGCACCACACTGGTAACCCTTTCGGTTCCCATCCGTACCGAATGGACAGTGCATCGCGGAATTGGGATTGAGACATTATTATTACTATTATTATCCAATATATTTGTATTATTATTATTATCCAATCTACTGACTACTTCTACTAATTTCAGCTTCACCATCAAGTACGCTAATTCATACGAATAGCACGTACTTTCAAACAGAGTATTTTCACGCAGTCCACGTTCCCGGAAAGACAGGCCAGATGGAGAGGAGTTGAACCGAAATTGTCCGCTTTCTGTAAGTCGATCCCCGAGTACATCAGAAGTTTGATCAAATCCGGGTGGCCTGCGCAGTGAGATAGTTCCAATTAATTTAGCATCGAGATGATTCACAAATTGAAGAGACAAATCAAATTATCTACAATTCAACATATTTTAAACATTGGTAAATATGAAAGTTTGACAAGCATACTTCACTGTGTGTTTTGTGTTAGGTTCCCACATAAATTCTCAATAAATATTAATTTCAAATCGACATCTGTATGGATTGGATGCACTGATTAGTGTTACATAATAAAACGTAGGAGGAAATAGTTCGCTGCCGGTGTTTAGCAATAAGGTTGGAGATCTAGCATTGTTTTTTTACGCCGAGGAGTAACAACCTAAGGTGCATTAGAGGGAGGTGCATTAGAATTATTCTACTTACTCAATTATAAGTACTTATTGTATGATTTCTCAATACTTGAACTACAGAAAACAGCACTTACATCGTTCTGTGAGTTCAGTTTAGTATAGATTTCACATTGAACGTCAACGAGGGCATCAATGAATACAAATATGTTCGGGTGGGAGTTGAAATTCTCTTTAAAATGTGAGTGACGTCTATCACTTCTTTTGCGAACATTTTTAAGATGCCTTTACACGAGAACTTGTCCCTGCTGCACCACCTCCACCGTGAAACCCATCCCGCTAAATCTTTACGAAACATATATCTAAACCCTCGTACAACAAGCAGTCTTCATATTTTGGCTTCCATATGTTAAAGTACACTCATCGTGAGATAGGTAATGAACACTGAACAAGACTTCGGGCAGGCAGGCACAGCTGTTCATGTGTCGACGGGACCGTTTCATCCTCTTTCGTTATCTCCTCACCGGTAGGCGGACCGTTTAGTTCAAATATCAACTTTACTGTCACATTTCGGGCGTCGCCCAGACAGGTGGGTAAGGAGGTATCTCCCTACGTTCTGGTCCACAGAGTAATCTTTCGAATGAGGGGAATTCAAAATCAAAAAACGCTGTAAATTCTTTCACTGGGGTTTATTATTCAATTGGCTTGCGTTCATGATTTGAATTTAGACTAAGCTTTGGAGTGTGCTTGTTTCACAGGTTATAGAGCGATTATTGAATTTCAGGAGGCACACGAATATGATTAACTGATCAATCCAAATAGGTATTTTGGTGGAGAACAGATTTACGTGCTCTATGCATATCTCCTGAAATTTTCGTTTTGTACGGTTATCAGAATGCTTCAACCCGTGTATCGGCTACAAAGCCTTTTAGGAGTTCACTCCAGTATCCACATTACTACATCACTTCTTCACTAGGTTACTGATATCAACACAAAAACAATAATAAACCGAAATAACGCGAATGTTGGCACTTGGAACTTTGGAAACTTGGCATGTTGTAAATCGGGCCATAGATCGGGAATGGTTTGACCTAAGAACCTGGGGAGGGGCTCATTCGATTCCTCGTGGAGTGTTCTTCAAAAAGAGTACACATTTAGGCCGCCTTGACTTTTTTTTAGGTTTTTAGGGATTTTACAAAACTTTTACAACCCTTAAAGGGCACTTTAAATTAAATGAGAGAGCTGGCTAAAGAATTGGGGCGTCGCCGGACCAACATGGATTTTTCCGGAAAATTTCAGATCTTTTGCTTCAGCCGTTTGGGAGAAATCGTGCGTACGGTGTACGGCGTACGGCGGACGGACGGAAATTTTTTTATTGCAGATTCGGGTTCTTCACCCTTTGAAACGTAAACCATGAATTTCCCCATCCAAAACCTGTGATTGGTCGGAATCGTCTTTAGTTCTAGTCCTTCACTTGCCTTTATAGGACGCCCAGTGAAGGGCTGAGTCGCCATTGATGTCTGTAAGGTGATTGAGCGCGTCCATTCCGAGGAGGTAAGCGGCCGTGGCGGCTCGCCCGAACATTGCGGCCGTCATCAGGGGCGTCAGCCCCTTGAAATCAGCTGCATTCACAGCGACTCCGGCCTGAAAGTTATATTGCCGTGAAACACTGACAGGTTACATATTGGTGGTAGGGAGAAAACGTTGCACATTCTTACTCAAAGGTTTATTTATTTTACCCAATTTTTACAAAAAACAAAGCAATTTCAAATTTTAAAATGAAATTTTTCGGAAAACTTGCCCATTGAAATCCGTTTGGGAGCACTCTGTACGAAAGAACAGATTTTCTTCATCAATCAAAAGGTTTTTAAAAGCCCTTATGGCGGACGGACATTGCAAAGTTGGAATATTACCATTATTTCGAATATTACAAAGGCTTATTATTGAAAATAACAATCCATAAACATAAACAAATTTATAGGTTATTGGAGCTCTTCAAAAAATCTTTATTGTCATGGATGTCGATATTTGTACGTTTCACCCGTGTTCTTCGGCATGTATTTTCTTAGTTTTATCACTTTAGTATTTGACATTCCTCGGATTCATTAGAATCGTCGTCTACATCTTCAAGATCATCTTTTTCTGCTTGCTGAAGGCTTTGCCTATCCAAGAAGCTCTCTCAAAAAACGTTGTTCACCTCCCATTGATTTTTTTTTTTTTTCAAAATTGACATTCGAAGCAAATTATCATAAAACTGAACAAACCCAACCAATTAATATGTCAACTAATACACCTGGTGGACGGTGCAGTTGGCGAAAATAGGATACGCAAAGCCTTCAGCAAGCAGAAAAAGATGATCTTGAAGATGTAGACGACGATTCTAATGTTGCGAGGAATGTCAAATACTAAAGTGATAAAACTAAGAAAATACATGCTGAAGAAGCCCACGTTGCATGGGTGAAACGTCAAAATATCGGTATCCATGACAATAAAGGATTTTCGAAGAGCTCTAATAACCTGTTCGATAAGAAAACGCTGCAAATTCTTTCACTGGAATTCATTATTCAATTGGCTTGCGTTCTTGATTTGAATTTCTACTAAGCTTTGGAGTGTGCGTGTTTCACAGGATAGGACGATTATTGAATTTCAGGAGATATGCATGGAGCATGTAAATCTGTTCTCGACCAAAATACCTATTTGGATTGATCAGTTGATCATATTTGTGTGCCTCCTGAAATTCAATAATCGCCCTATACTGTGAAACACGCGCACTCCAAAGCTTAGTAGAAATTCAAATCATGAACGCAAGCCAATTGAATAATAAACCCCAGTGAAAGAATTTGCAGCGTTTTTTCCCCACAATACCCCCCCCCCCCAAAATGAAATCATCTATAATTTATCAAGTCCTTTAGCACTCGTATTGCGTTAAAACTTCCCCAAATCCAAATCCGTTTCATGCATATCAGAATGCTTCAACCCGTGTATCGGCTACTAACTACACTACAAGTATTCACATCGGCTATCACTCCAGTATCCACAATCACTACAACTCGACGCTATCGGCCGGACATCACTAGGTTACAACAAACA
>JAVIWC010001598.1:0-103190 GCA_031894815.1 Creontiades dilutus
GAAGTTTCTTATCGATACTCCAAATATCTGTCAAGCAAAGTAGTTTATTAATATTGAGTATCGTTTTGAAAGTTAAACAGTAAAAAACCTAATCGGATCAACTTAAACAGAGCAGAAGATAATCTTTGTTTTGATTTTTTGAACCTGTGAGAGGTAAGGTAACAGTAACAGCGGGTACCAGGGCCTGGATCTATACATTTTAGGCTCCCTTGCAAAATCTATTCTGCGTCCCCTCAACAGTACGTATGGAATAGCCCCCTACATAGTGATTATTATCACATCTCCAACATAATTTTTGTAGCTAATAAACCTAGTGGTTGTAGGTAAATGTAATACAAGCATTGTTGCGCACACGAGCTAGATAAAATATATTAACGAGATTAATTATTATTCAATCGGGTTGCGTTGATTGTTTCAGGACGTAAATCGGTTGTTAACCAAAATACCTATTTGGATTGATCAGTTGATCATATTTGTGTGCCTCCTGAAATTCAATAATCTTAATCTCAATTTCCAATATGAGTTTGAGCTTTAATGTTCAAATGACCTAGTTCATAGTTGATCAACTGTTCTTTTAAATGATTTTCATGTGAAAAGTATAATTTTGATCATTTTTAGCGGTTTTTGTCATATTTTGCGACTTTTAAGTGCATTTTTCGTAAATTACGTCCTCAAAAAAATGTTTTCCAACGAACTCATCCTTTCTTTTGGGATGTATGTTCGGAATATGAATTGACAAAAGTTTACTCTGTTAAAATCAGTTTCAAGGTGTTCTGAAGTGATTTCTGGATTTTAACAAGCAGACAGGACTTGACTTCTGGGCTGAAGGGACTTGAGAAATGGGCAATTTTCAAATAGGCGAGTCGCGTTTTACGATAAAATCTTACTTCGTACAAAATACTGGGTAGGTAGGTAGGTAGGTACTTACCACAGAAGTCGTAAATATTCTCCGTTCATCCGCAGGTTGTTGTGAAAATCCCGCGAGTCGTTTCCCCTGTAAACATATGAATAACGATAAAGTCCCAGTCATGCGGTATGACCATATGAGGGAATTTTCACATATTAGCCGCCTATCTTATCACATTCATGTTAAACTAAGTTGATAGAATGATGTTATATGTCTTATGACGAGTAAATCTATCAATTTTGTTTCGAGAAAATCTTGTAAATAATATTCTTCTATTTAAACAAAGACATTATCGATTTCGTAGCACGTTTTTATGAAATTTAAATTTAACTTCCAGTGTGAGTTTGAACTGTAATCTTCAAATGACCTAGTTCATAGTTGATCAACTGTTTTTTCCTTCTAATAAAAAAATTCAGAAAGTCACGAAATTGTTCTGATAAACAACCATAATTTTGATCGTTTTTTCGACGGACGAAAATCGTTCTCCATTCGTGTCATTTATCACGCAGGCCTTGCGTACTTGTTTTATGTCGTGATTTAATTTTTTGTTATTGATATAGATGTAGTAAACAATATTCCATGTATTGTGAATAAGCCTCTAATGCTCAAAGCAAGTACGAGGCGCGGAGCGCCGAGTTTTTAAATAAAATTCAACTAAATAGTACAATTTTGACAATTATTAGCAGTTTTTTGTCATTTTTGGCGACTTTTTCAGTGCATTTTTCAAAAATTAGGTTCTGTACGTGCGACACAAATAATGAAATCAGTCGTGGGCAATTTTCAGATAGGCGAGTGGCGTTTTACGATAAAATCTTACTTCGTACGAAATACTGGGTAGGTAGGTAGGTAGGTACTTACCACAGAAGTCAAAAATCTTCTCCGTTCATCCGCAGGTTGTTGTGAAAATCCCTCGAGTCGTTCTCCCTATGAACATTAGAACAACGATAAAGTCCCAGTCATGCAGTATGACCATATGCGGGAATTTTCACATATTAGCCGCCTATCTTATCACATTCATGTTAACCTTAATGACGCACGGTATCTTCCTGGATACCTTTCCCTTCCCCCGAATTAGAATAAAGCTTATAAATAAAAACGGGATCTTAGTCCACTCTAAAACCTAATTAGCATGATAAATTATCTCTCAACGGTTTTTGATTGCGGTTTTTCTGGTTTCTAAATGAAATGCTAGGGACCACGATCTAGGATGCCTCTCTGTTACGTTTGAACGTAACCAAACTCATTTCCGAACTTTTGATGTTTTTTTTTTCTCTTCATTTGGCATTAGCAAGCAGCCATAGCCATTGCAAATGCAGTTGTTATTTTGCCTTTATTGCAAAATAACAACTGTATAAAATAACAACTTTATAAATTGTTACCTATTAATTTTTTGTTGTTTTAAATGTTTGTATTGAGTGTTTCAATGAAAGTGCATAGTTCTTTGTACACGGATAACAGTTTGCAATGGATAATTTGTTCAAAATATAGTGGATTTTCCAAATGACGACCAACTGAAGTCAGCATGTGTTTTGATGTTTTAGTGTTGGTTACGTCATACTTGAAAGTGAATAAAACTCGAGTTTGAGCAATGTCTTCTGAAAAAAGCGAGAAAATCAGTGAAATTAAGATGAACTATACTATATAATGAGTTTTGTATACCTCAGAAAGGTATCCTACAAGATACGTATAAAATTTAATTGAATCATTCATCCTAATTAAATAAATGATGAGTTAAAAGAAAATAATTTAAAAAAAAAATTTAAAGAAAACGTGGGAAAAATTGAATTTATCATGAATTTAGGATTTTGGGATATTAGGGATTAAACTAAGTCGATAAAATGATGTGTATGTTTTTTCTTGACGAATGAATTGAAGAGCTTGTTCCTAAAAGGACTTTTTAATACAAATCGAGTAATCACATTACCTCGGAATTTGGGACCGAGTTCCTTACATAAAATCAGGTTAGACCTAAAAGTACTATGTCCCCATCAAGAACTAGATTGAAAATTCAGTTTTATTTATTTTGTTGTTTTTAAATACTCCATCAGAAAGGATTAACTGCTATATCCACTATCCTGTGGTATTCATCAACTTTCAAGCTATTTTTGACGGGTTTTCCAACGATTTAAGCCGTATTTTGGTTTATTATTCAATAATAAACAATTGTAATCGCTCTGGAAAAAAAAATTCTAACCCCCCCTGAAAATTTCATGGTTTACGTTTCAAAAGGTGTAGAATCCGAATCTGCAATAAAAATGTTTCCGTCCGTCCGCCGTACGGACGATTTCTCCCAAACGGCTGGAACAAAAGATCTGAAATTTTCAGGAAAAATCCATGTTGATCCGACAACGCCCCAATTCTTGAGCCAGCTCTCTCGCTTAATTTAAAGTGCCCTTTAAGGGTTGTCAAAGTTTTGCAAAATCCCTAAAAACCTCAAAAAAAAGCAAGGCGGCCTAAATTTGGACTCTTTTTGAAGAACTTTCCATGAGGAATCGAATGGGCCCTTCCCCAGGTCCGTAGGTCAAACCATTCCCGATGTATGGCCCGATTTATAGGAGATATGCATAGAGCACAAATCTGTTCTCAACCAAAATACCTATTTGGATTGTTCAGTTGATCATATTTGTGTGCCTATGGCACTATGGATCGGGAATGGTTTGACCTACAGACCTGGGGAGGGGCTCATTTGATTCCTCATGGAAAGATATGCAGGAGCATAACTTGAGAAAATGAAGGTAGGCATGTTCAACTATTGAACAAACTATAAAATATACCTAATAATAAAAATTGACATTGACGCTGAATGGATAGATGACTGAAGTGATAAATAATTATTATGACATTTCTAAAAATAAAAACGTCTGCCAAAACTGCATAGGAATCGGTCAAGAACTCCCGCAGTTATGCGCGTAACAAGGATTTCACGTTTGCGCATGCGCAGAGGCTACTATTGATCCGGGGGTCATGAAACTCATAGGGGACCATCTACACATCAAACCGAACAATCCCTGAAAATGTCATCAAAATCGGACTATAACTTCGTGTAGTTTTACCCGTAACAAGGATTTGCTGACAGACAGACAGACACACAGACAGACACGGAACCAAAATTGTACAGAAAGGTCTAAAACGCAAAATACGAGTGGAATTTTTGATTTTGGAGACAAAAAAATTTTTACATTCCGAAAGTGAAAACAATGCTTCCGCTACCTTAGTAGACTCGGAAGCAATACAATATTAATTTATATTTTCCAAATTTGGGGGGGGTCCCGGGACCCTTCGCTCCCCCCCCCCCCCCTTATATAACGCCCCTGTAAGATCGGAATCGTTGTCATAATTGGTGCTAAAAGTTGGTATCTCCCACTATCACATTAAATCGTAATTAACCCTAATAAAATTTTGCAGTTATCACAAAAGCCAACGGTGACTGTTGGTTAGACTTCTACCTATGAAATACATCAACCATAACGACCGTATTATCGAGACCAGCAAAATAACGGATGACTATGTCAGCATCAAAACCTTTTCCCTTGATTATCGCAAAACTATAAATTTGCAGTTACCGAGTTGTTGCATTGAGCCCACGATATCATAGTTATCAAAGTGACTTCATTTTCCTAACTAAGTAGCGGCAAAGCAGCATATTTTGTGATATTGTTGGCTACCCGCGAAATCTCAACTTCAGCAGAAGTGCCCTAGTTAACGTTTTATTCTACAACACCTGTATTTATTTGATTGGTTCACTATATCGACAAATACGAATTGAATTATATATTTCCATACTCGTTGATTGAGCATGCACGCATTCATTAGAAGTAAAACCCCCATCAGTTAACTGCACAACCGTTTACATCTTCCCTGGGTTCGCCTTAACACATAGTGAACCCAACTTTAGTGCAAACTTCTACCTCTACGTCAAATATGAATCCATTGATCAAAATTCGGCTAAATTTAACATAAATTTATCTAAATTTAACATATTACCTTTCGGAGAGACGATCTACACGAACTGCAATCGTAGTAATGGCGATGTAGGTCAGCGTTGCAAGAAGGAATACTGGAAGTAGGTCCTCCCCGCCACACGTAGAAGTAATGTGAACACATTCAGTAGGTTCACTACCCACAGCATGGAGCAGCTAGTTGTGTAATAATTGGTAGGTAGCGGAGACAACACCACATTTGTCATCCTTGTCGGATTTTGCTCGAAATTTGGGTTTAATATTATGCATGCATATCAGAATGCTTCAATCCGTATATCGGCTATAAACCCTTTTAGGAGTTCACTCCAGTATCCACGTTCACTACGTTACTGCAATCAAAACAAAAACAATAATAAACAAAAATAACGCGAATGTTCGACCTGGGTAAGGGCTCATTTGATTCCTCATGGAAAGTTCTTCAAAAAGAGTCCAAATTTAGGCCGCCTTGACTTTTTTTCAGGTTTTTAGGGATTTTACAAAACTTTGACAACCTTTTTTGCTCCAGCCGTTTGAGAGAAATTGTGCGTACGGACGGAAAATGTTTAAGGTAACGGTACCGGTAGTGGCCACAGTTAAGAATTTTTTTCTTTAGTTTTGACAATTGTGGGCCAACAGTAGTACTGACTTTCTTCAGGACTCATTTAGAATATAGCCCGACTCTTCCCTAACATATCCATTGCCTAAAACTATCAAAAGAACAATTTTTTCTATTTTTTATTAATTTTTTCTCACACCTTTATTTTGATCTAGTAGTGGCCACATCAAATTACGAAATTTCCAGTAGTGGCCACGTGCATGTCTCAGTAGTGGCCACTTGACATTTTGCCCTCCTTACGTGTTTAATATCATTAAATTCAATACCAGATGAACAAAATTGATTCTATCCAGTAGAAGCTCTAGGATACAGCCCAACAAACGAGGAAACTAGGGACGGTCATATTGAGAAGTTTACCACAATTTCCAATGATGCTCTACGCACTCCTAGTTCAACCTCTGACTACAAGATGACATGAGCTGTACCTCCTGCAAGTTTGAAGCCACTAGGAGACCGGGAATCCTTATTTCTCAAATATAAACTTTAAAATGGCCACTACTGGAGCAGTGGCCACTACCGGTGCCGTTACCTTATTGCAGATTTGGATTCTACACCCTTTGAAACGTAAACCATGAAATTTTCATAATAAACCAAAATCGCTATTTTAGGCATGAAAGAAGCGTTTACACCTTGTAAATAGGGACTTGAATCAAGTTTACTGGAGTCAAGTAACTTGAACCGTGCTTGAACAGTGTAAACGCTTCCTCAAGTGATTTTTACCTCGTTCAAGTAGTGCTTGACCCCTAGATTCAAGTGTCAAGTAAAAGTTGAACATGTTTGATTTTTGGAGTCAAGTTGGCTGCACTTGAAACAAGTAGGAAGGTCTCTTGACCAGTGTAAACACACATTCAAGCTCACTTGCTTCAAGGATTAACCTAAAAATCTAGTGTCACGTTGAGTGGTGTTGTTTTGTTATTGTTTATGTTAAAAGCATCTTTCTAAAAATGAGTTCAAAAAGTGTTAAGTGGACAAGTGATCAAATTATTGAATTCCTGGAGGTGTACGAAAACTATCCTGTACTGTGGAACTCGGGTTTGAGTGAATATAAAAATAGGAATTTAAGAGATGCCGGATTTAAAGGTTTGGTAGACCAATTGAAAACCAATTTTCCACAATTATTACACAAAATTATTGGGAATGTCACAACAATCCCTCCACTTGAATTCAAGTTTGCAAAAATCGTTCATATAGTGTAAACACCAAAATTGTTTACCAACGTAAACGAGGCTTATCTGTTTATTCGCATTTTAATTACTGTACGTGTAATTCCTACGAGATATTTAAGAATGTGTGTTTTTTAAATAAATGAATTCTTACGGCGTAGGTTTTATAACGATTGAAAAAAATGAGTTTATTTTTGAAGAATTTCCATGAAAAATCCCTATTCCAACCTTGAAATTCATTAATTATTTAACGTAGAAGCCCTATGTTATAGTATCCGATGTGTATTTCAATAAAAGAATAATAATAATAATCAAGGGGCGGATTGTTAGGTAATAACATTTTATTTTTTTCAGGGAGGGATATTTTAAAGCTACCAAGGTACAAATTCTTTCACTGTAGTTTATTATTCAATTGGCTTGCGTTCATGATTTGAATTTCTACTAAGCTTTGGAGTGTGGCGTGTTTCACAGGTGATAGAGCGATTATTGAATTTCAGGAGGCACACAAATATGATCAACTGAACAATCCAAATAGGTTTTTTGGTTGAAAACAGATTTACGTGCTCTATGCGTATCTCCTGAAATTCAATAATCGCTCTATCACCTGTGCAACACGCACACTCCAAAGCTTAGTAGAAATGCAAATCATGAACGCAAGCGAATTGAATAATAAGCCCCAGTGGAAGAATTTGCAGCGTTTTTTCATTATCGCTCAGTAATTTACTAAAAGACCACCCACAAAACTGCAAATTCCATGAAAAGTAGCGCGTTTAACCAGCTTTCGAATGATATAATCACATTTATGATTTTGGTCCGGTTTCGTAGAGAAGTTAACATTTTAAATCCGAAAAACATGGTGTATTATTGTGGTGTGAAAATCAGGTACCTACTTTGTAGATAAGTTATAGGGACATTATGATACTCCCATTATTAAAATCTGTATTTTATACAAAACAAACTCTTCTAGGGAAGAGAAAAGAGAAGTATTGTTGATAGAAAATAAAGAAAATCTGTCAATCAAGTGTTTAAGGAATCCTTTATTTTATTACGGCCGTGGTGATGTAGTAATGTGGATACTGGAGTGAACTCCTAAAAGGCTTTGTAGCCGATACACGGGTTGAAGCATTCTGATATGCATGCTCCGTCTTACGAAATTCAACATTTCCAAATAGAATATTTTTCCATTGTAATCGCTCTTGAGAAAAACGCTGCAAATTCTTTCACTGGGGCTTTCTTTTTCTTGCGTTCATGATTTGAATTTCTACTAAGCTTAGGAGTGTGCGTGTTTCACAGGTGATAGAGCGATTATTGAATTTCAGGAAATATGCATAGAGCACGTAAATCTGTTCTCAACCAAAACACCTATTTGGATTGATCAGTTGATCATATTTGTGTGCCTCCTGAAATCCAATAATCGCTCTATCACCTAGTGAAACACGCACACTCCAAAGCTTAGTAGAAATTCAAATCATGAACGCAAGGCAATTGAACAATAAAACCCCAGTGAAAGAATTTGCAGCGTTTCATGCATATCAGAATGCTAGTAGCGGCAAAGCAGCATATTTTGTGATATTGTTGACTACCCGCGAAATCTCAACTTCGGCAGAAGCGCCTTTAAAGTTTTATTCAACAACATCTGTATTTATTTGATTGGTTCACTATATCGACGAATACGAATTGAATTACGTGTTTCCACACTCGTTGGTAGAGCATGTACGCATTCATTAGAAGTACAGCCTCCATCAGTTAACTGCACAACCGTTTACATCTTCCTTAGGTTCGCCTTAACACATAGTGAACCCAACTTTAGTGCAAACTTCTACCTCTACGTCAAATATGAATCCAATATTGATCAAAATTCGGCTAAATTTAACATAAATTTAACTAAACTTAACATATTACCTGTCGGAGAGACGATCTACACGAAC
Source organism: Creontiades dilutus (assembly GCA_031894815.1). Taxonomy (NCBI): domain Eukaryota; kingdom Metazoa; phylum Arthropoda; class Insecta; order Hemiptera; family Miridae; genus Creontiades; species Creontiades dilutus. The sequence goes on from JAVIWC010001598.1 coordinate 8,574, forward strand.
TGCAATCGTAGAAATGGCGATGTAGGTCAGCGTTGCAAGAAGGAATACTGGAAGTAGGTCCTCCCCGCCACACGTAGAAGTAATGTGAACACATTCAGTAGGTTCACTACCCACAGCATGGAGCAGCTAGTTGTGTAATAATTGGTAGGTAGCGGAGACAACACCACAGTTGTCATCCTTGTCGGATTTTGCTCGAAATTTGGGTTTAATATTATGCATGCATATCAGAATACTTCAACCTGTGTATCGGCTACAAAGCCTTTTAGGAGTTCACTCCAGTATCCACATTACTACATCACTAGGTTACTGCGAACGAATTGGTAAGAGAAGTTCGAGACCTGCCGGTCGCAAAAGTTCCCAACAGCATGGCTCCTGCGGCCGACGTTCGAACTACTTAGAGACCTGCAGGTCTGCCAAACCGTTCTTCACAATGTGACCTGCAGTTCACCCATCCGCCATTAGCTTGGGTTTCCTTCTAGTGTGCAAAGCCTTCAGCATGCAGTAAAAGATGATATCGATGAGTAGACGACGATTCTAACGAATCCGAGGAATGACAAAACTATTGTAAGAAAATACATGCTGAAGAAGCCCACGGTGTCTAGGCGAAACGTCCAAAATATAGATTTCCATGACAATAAAGAAAAATTTTTGAAGAGCTCCAACAACCCGTTCAATAAGAAAAATGGTCAATCCATGCCTCACCAACTCAGATGACTGTCATTTAGCGAATTCTGACGGATGAAGAACATAATAGAGGTTGACGGTCATGCCACGAGATAGCGGTAGTGGTGGTGACATAGAGGTGGGTAGTGAGTGAGTGACCTTGTCTCAAAGAACTTCTCTTTCAAGTGAACTTGTCCCAAATGACCTGCGGAAGGAAGACCTGCAGTTCATGACAAGACGTTTGCAATAGCAAGGCTCCCCGTGGCCGATATTCGAACTACTCAGACGGTCGCAAACTTATCTTGGCAAGTAAGTTTGAGACTTGCAGGTCACAAGAGACTTGCAGGTCGCAAGAGACTTGCAGGTCACAAACGTCTCTTGCTGAGGAGTCTTGGCTCAAGATAACCGTTCACTCTCCCCACCTAACAACCTGGGCAGGTCGCCGTTCCTTTACAGCAGATTCTACTATTCAAATAAAATTTATTCATGAGGACTCGGAAAATGACCTCGTCTTGTTACCTATCATTGTTTTACTCAGAGGTAACCATGTAAGGAGTACAGTAGACGTCTGTGATCTACCGAACCCTGACTGTACACGAAGATAATAGAGGTCTCATTCATTCACAAAGTGAATTGCAAAGCAAACTGCAGGTCCCATTCATCCACGGAGTGAACTGGTGAACTTCTCTCACTGACCTTGTCTTTGGACTGAGTGACCTATAGGGAGTCAACTCCCTCAGGTGACCTGGGCTTACACACCTCTATGGTGACAGTCTCAGAATGGAGACAACGAACTGCAGGTGTCGCATTTATCCACGGAGTGAACTGGTGAACTTCTCCCACTGACCTTGTCTTTGGACTGAGTGAACTGCAAGTTGTCTACTCTCTCAGGTGACCTGGGTTTACACACCTCTACTGTGTAGTACCATCGTTTATATTTACTAAGAACAGTTGGTAGAAGTCGTCTACTCCCTCAGGTGATCTCCACGGTACCATCGTTTTTATTTACTGAAGGTCGTCTACTCCCTCTACACACCTTGTGAAGTACCATCGTTTATATTTACTAAGAACAGTGTGTAGAAGTGTGCAGGTCGTCTACTCCCTCAGGTGACCTGGGTTTACACACCTCTAATGTGTAGTACCATCGTTTTTATTTACTAAGAACAGTGTGTAGTAAACATGTCAATATTTTCATCAAAAATTATATACCTTTTATTGGCGATTTTGTTCAATAAATTTCGAGTTGAAGAGTGAAAAAATAGTTTTTTACCTCTCCTGTAACATTTTACTTCCTTGACTTAACACCTTTCTCACGTCAACGCTTCAATTGATATTCTTATTTCTTATTTTCAGACAAAGACTTCATTCTAATCGTGATTCAAGCGCCTACAGAATAGAAACACAACGAGCAAATGAGAAACGTGATTTCCAACTAAACTTAGCACACAGCGACAACATCTGGTATACGTTATTACACATATACATCATGTAAATTATACAAGGTCTGTATTAAGTTATACATTCTATAACTTAACCCACTATAAAATCGTAATTTGTTGAGATCTAAAAAATTATACTTGTGATTTCTGCATACAAGTGGTCGAAGCTCTGTTTTCACTCCACAAATTGATCAAAAAGTTAAAAAGTGATTTAAGAAAAATTACTTCAATTATTGTACACCTCGTATATAAAGAGTGGAAGAGGATAAGGGACGAACAATTTTATCTGATAAACTCCATCAAAGATATAGTAAAACCCCGCCAACCGCATTTTTCAGGCTTTTTTTTTTTTTTTAGAAAACCACGTTGTTTGACGTAAAAACCACAGTTTCTCCACTTTAAAACAACTTTTTTCTACTTTTGACGACATTTTCGGATTCAGCGTGGAATTTCCTTTATGACCAATGCATATTCAGAATCTTAAACGAACCAATAAGGACCGCAATTGCTGTTCAAACATTGAAAATTTAAGAAAATTCCTAGTTTCTGAATTACTTTCATTTTTACTGCACTTCCAAATAACGTGCTGGAACTTGTCAAACCTTCAGGAAAACTTGCAAATTTAATCAGCTTTCTAATGGTGTGGTCAACTTTGCGATTCGGCGTCGATCTCATGGAGATATTCCAGTTTGAAGGCGAAAAAACGTAAAGCAATTTTTAAAGAGCAATCGAGGAGTCCGATTGCTACGAATCCGTATTGCTATACGGTAGTGAGACGTGGAAGATGACGAAGAAGCTGGGATCGCAGCTCCAGGTGTTTGTCAATCGATGTTTGAGAAGAATCGTTAGGGTATTCTGGCCGGCCACGATCTCAAACGACGACCTTTGGAGAAAGACAGACCAAAAGCCCATCGAACTCCAAATCAAAGAGCGAAAGTGGAGGTGGATAGGCCACACTTTACGAAAACAAGATGAAGCGATGGAAAAAGTAGCTCTGACATGGAATCCTCAGGGGGCGCGGAGAGTAGGACGTCCCAGGAAGACATGGCGAAGAACAATCGAGGAAGATATTGAAAGAGTAGGAAAAACTTGGAACGAAGTCGTCAGGATTAGTCAGGATAGAGTGAGGTGGCGAAATTTCGTACAGGCCCTATGCTCCTCCAGGAGCTAAAGGAACGAAGAAGAAGAAAGAATCGAGGAGTCCCAGGGACAAAAGAAACAATTCGCGGTATGAATCGGGAAAATGATTAAATCCGCAAAATTCCTCAATTCCAAAAATATCCGCGTATTCCTCATTTGTGATGCCTGCTGTGATTTTGACGTAACTGGACACTTTCATGACGTTTTGTTGAATTAACTCGCTTCCACGCTTGAACTAAGGTAACGGTACCGGTAGTGGCCACAGTTAAGAATTGTTTTCTTTAGTTTTGACAATTGTGGGCCAACAGTAGTACTGACTTTCTTCAGGACTCATTTAGAATATAGCCCGACTCTTCCCTAACAAATCCATTGCCTAAAACTATCAAAAGAACAATTTTTTCTATTTTTTATTAATTTTTTCTCACACCTTTATTTTGATCTAGTAGTGGCCACATCAAATTACGAAATTTCCAGTAGTGGCCACGTGCATGTCTCAGTAATGGCCACTTGACATTTTGCCCTCCTTACGTGTTTAATATCATTAAATTCAATACCAGATGAACAAAATTGATTCTATCCAGTAGAAGCTCTAGGATACAGCCCAACAAACGAGGAAACTAGGGACGGTCATATTGAGAAGTTTACTAAATCCGAAAATGTTGTCAAAAGCAGAAAAAAGTTGTTTTAAAGCAAAAAAACGTGGGTTTTTATGTTTTCTGAAGAAAAAAACTTTAAAAAATTATATCTAGAGAACGGGTTGATATAGTTAAGTGCGGTTGGCGGGGTTTTTTCTAAATTTTTGATGCAGATTAACAGAAAAAAAATTGTCGTCACTTATCCGTTTCCATCCTGTATACCTACCATACATACACACATGAATTATACAATTGAATAAAAGGGAATTGAAGAATAAAAATCCCATTTTGTTATCACAGCCTTTTTTATTGATTTTTAACAATTTTTTTTTTTCCTTTCATTTTTAAACCAAAATTATCCGGAGAAACGAACAGTCTCCTCAAAATGTACAATAAGATACCAACTATATACATACACAATTTTTGTAATTTTCATAAATTTCCGTTTAGGTTATGTACAATTCACAAAAAAAAACGATTCAAATTAAAACGATTAACAATCGGAAGCTTACGAACGAGAAACAAAATATAGGAAACATAAGGCAAATAGGTGGGTTTATTCGAAAATTAGGTAGAACAAGTAGATTATGGTATGGTGTTTAAGAAATACCGGTGAAGCAATGTTTTGGGAGAACTAAATAGTGTGGTGGGGGGATTTACTTTATTTATTTCGAAATAATGAAGTGACCAATGGGGTTTAAAGAGGTTTAGAACCAATGAGGATAGAGCAGTGTTTTATATGTATTGGAAAATAGGTTCATTTATAGGAATTTATAGCTAGATCGTAGAACATAACTTTAAGGTCTTGATGTGGGGAAGTGAATCCATTTTTGATAATCTTTAGAATCTCTTAAATGGTTAAGGATGGGGTGGGGGGGTGGAAAATAAATTAGAAAATGGCCGCCATTATGGGCAAATTCTCCTAAAGAATTCTCGTTATGATTACTCAAGTCTTGGAATTTCATTAAATAAACATTTCAAGATAGATTCCTTTATATGGATGTCCTTAGATAGACTTCCCAGATAGAATTCATAGATAGATTTCATAAGGTACACATCTTGGAAAGTTTTCTGAGATAGATATCTTGAATAGAATTCGTAAATTCCTTCATTGATTTCATAAGATCTCGAATAGATTTCTCATGACAGATATCTTAGAATTCATAAGATATATATCTTAAATTTCACAAAAACCTGGATATATTTCTCAAATAGACATCTGAGATAGGTTTTCAGATAGATATATTGGATAGATACTCAAGATGGATCAAAAGATGGATATCTTAGATTTCAAAGATGGATATCTTATATTTTTCTAACAGATCTTTTTTTTTTTTTATCGATATATTTTATAAGAGCCTGGACAGATCTTAGATTTCAAGGATAGATTTTAGACTGATCTTAGAATTCATAAGATATATATCTTAGATTTATTAGAATCCTGGATTGAGATATAATTAAGAAGATAGATAGATATCTAAGATTTCTATCTATATATCTTGGATTTCCCAGAAGATTCTGGCTATATAATTAAGATAGATAGATATCTTAGATTTCATAAGATCCTGGATAGATTTCTCAAGACTGATCTCTTAGAATTCATAAGACAGGTTTTGAAAGATATATATCTTGGATTTCATTAAAGTCAAATGATTTCAGTCAAATCGTGGATTGATTTCTGAGATAGATCTGTCATCTAGATTTCCCAGATAGAAATCTTGGGTAGATATCATAGATAGATTTCACAAGATATATATCTTGGATTTCACAAAAACCTGGATATATTTCTCAAAGACATCTGAGATAGGTTTTCAGATAGATGTATTGGATAGACACTTAAGATGGATACATATCTTGGATTTCATAAGATGGATATCTTAGATTTTCAGACAGATTTTTTCGATATATTTTACAAGAGCCTGGACAGATCTTTCAACGCAGATATCTTAGAATTCATAAGATATATATCTCAGATTTCATAAAATCCTGGATATATAATTAAGATAGATAGATATCTTGGATTCCCCACATATATTTCATAATATTCTGGATAGATTTCTCAGATAGATATCTTGGACAGATCTTTCAAGACAGATATCTTAGAATTCATAAGAGAGATTTCATAAGATATATATATTGGATTTCATAAAATCCTGGGCATATAGTTAAGATAGATATATATCTTAGATTTCCCAGATAGATTTCATAGGATCCTGGATAGATTTCTCAGATAGATATCTTGGATAGATTCCTCAAGACGGATGTCTCAAAACTCATAAGACAGGTTTCGTAAGATATATATCTTAGATTTCACTAAAAGAAAATCTTCAGTCAAATCCTGGATTGATTTCTGAGATAGTCATTTCATCTAGATTTCCCAGATAGTAATCTTGGGTAGATATCATAGATAGATTTCATCAGATGTATATCTTACATTTTTCAGATAGATTTCTTCGAAAGATTTCATAAGACCCTGGATAGATTTTCATACAGATATCTCAGATAGAATTCAAAAGATAGATATATATGAGGTAGATTTCTCATATCGTTATCTCAGATAAATTGTTTAGATCGATTTCATAATATCTTGTAAAAATTTCCAGATTTTGGTAAGATTGTACTTTTTTTTTTTTAAATGTACTCCATTTTCAGCGTCAAAATTTGCCATCGCAAAATAAGAGAACTACATTCTATCGTTTTCTGTCCAAACATTGACTTAATAGCACTAATACATTTCATATACGCATATTTAGAAAAATAATTAGTTCATCGCAACTTATTTGGCTCTAAATAAGACCAGAAAAACATTTTTTTTTTTTTTTTTTTTTTTTTAACATATTAGGACCAAATATTAGGACACAGTATGATTATTAAATATACCAACTAATAGGACACAGAAAGTATCGATTTAAATCATTAAAAGTGATGAATTAAACGGCAGTTGTTTTTGTCACATTCCAGTAACCTCTCCCCACCCTTTCACACCAACGAAAATTTGTATGTAAAGCATTTTTATTGGCAGTTCCTCTTGTAGATTAGGAACAATTCTAAATAGTTCCGAAACTAGTTGAGCTAAATGCTTTCGGCTTATGACATTGTCAGATATTTGAAATAAATTGTACGTTTTTATAGTGTTACATTACTCGTAAGGTGTTGTTTAGGACCATTTCTTCGTTTTGAATTCAAAAAATTACATTCAAATCATGCATTTTTTAAAAGGACTAATTGAATATTAGAATATTATTGAAGAACTCAGCTAACACAAATTTAGCGTCCAAAATGAGTATGTCGTCAACATAACAAAGAATATGCCTCACCCTACTCCTATAAATAATTGAACAATTTATTTCAAATCTCGGATGAAATCAAATGGAAAAAACACTTGGCTGAACTGTTAATGTTAATGGAACTGTTATAATGTTTTTGGAACTGTTTTTTTTATGGAACTGCTCCTAATTTACAATAGTGAATATATCATGATTTTATGGTGTTACATTATAAGGTGTTATTTAGGGCTTTTTCTTCGTTTTGAATTCAAAAAATTACATTCAAATCATGCATTTCTTAAACAGACCGATTGAATATCAGAATATTATTGAAGAACTCAGCTAACACAAATTTCGCGTCCAAAATGAGTATGTCATCAACATAACAAAGAATACGCCTCACCCTACTCCTATGAATAAGTGAACAATTTATTTCAAATCTCGGACGAAATCAATTCGAAAAAACAATTGGCTGAACTGTTAATGTTAATGGAACTGTTATAATGTTTTTGGAACTGTTTTTTATATGGAACTGCTCCTAATTTACAATGGTAAATATATCATGATTTTACGGTGTTACGTTATTTATAAGGTATTGATTAGGGCCTTTTCTTCGTTTTGAATTCAAAAAATTACATTCAAATCATGCATTTTTTTCCAAAATGGTATGTTGTCAACATAACAAAGAATATTCAAATATAAATATTTAACACGATAATTGAACAAACAATTTATTTCAAATCTCGGATGAAATCAAATGGAGAAAACACTTGCCTGAACTGTTAATGTTAATGGAACTGTTATAGTGTTTTTGGAACTGTTTGTTTATGGAACTGCTCCTAATTTACAATAGTGAATATATCATGATTTTACGGTGTTACATTATTTATAAGGTATTGATTAGGGCCATTTCTTCGTAATGAATTCAAAAAATTACATTCAAATCATGCATTTTTTAAAGGACTAATTGAATATTAGAATATTATTGAAGAACTCCTAACACAAATTTAGCTCTCAAATATCAACATAACATTCTCTACCTATAAATAATTGAACAATTTATTTCAAATCTCGGATGAAATCAAATGGCCAAAGCAATTGGCTGAACTGTTAATGTTAATGGAACTGTTATAATGTTTTTGGAACTGTTTTTTATATGGAACTGCTCCTAATTTACAATAGTGAATATATCATGATTTTACGGTGTTACATTATTTATAAGGTGTTGTTTTGGGCCTTTTCTTTGTTTTGAATTCAAAAAATTACATTCAAATCATGCATTTTTTAGCGTCCAAAATGAGTATGTTGTCAACATAACAAAGAAAAGGCCCTAAACAACACCTTATAAATAATTTAACACTATAAAAACAAACAATTTATTTCAAATCTTTTGAATAAGCCAAATGGAAAAAGAAATTGAACTGTTTTGTGTTTATGGCACTGTTTACATTCATGGAAATGTTTGTTTATGGAACTGTTGATAATTTACGATATGAATCTTGTTCTTATAGTGTTACATTATTTATAATTTGTTGTGATAAGGCATATTCTTTGTTGTTTTGAAGTTATTATATTCTGGGGGCTTCATATTTTCAAATTTTCTCTCCAAATTATCCAATAGTAACAACCACACATGAATGCCTACTCTCAAATGGACCAATCGTGCATTCTCTACACGATATGATTGAATACAAGAATTTATTTCAAATCTCGGATGAAATCAAATGGAGAAAACACTTGGCTGAACTGTTAATGTTAATGGAACTGTTATAATGTTTTTGGAACTGTTTTTTTATGGAACTGCTCCTAATTAACAATAGTGAATATATCATGATTTTATGGTGTTACATTATTTATAAGGTATTGATTAGGGCCTTTTCTTCGTTTTGAATTCAAAAAATTACATTCAAATCATGCATTTTTTAGCGTCCAAAATGAGTATGTTGTCAACATAACAAAGAAAAGGCCCTAAACAACACCTTATAAATAATGTAACACTATAAAAACAAACAATTTATTTCAAATCTCTGACGAAGCCAAATGGAAAAAGAAATTGAACTGTTTTGTGTTTATGGCACTGTTTACATTCATGGAAATGTTTGTTTATGAAACTGTTGATAATTTACGGTAAATGAATCTTGTTCTTATAGTGTTACATTATTTATAATTTGTTGGGGTAAAGGATATTCTTTGTTGTTTTGAAGTTATTATATTCTGGGGGCTTCATATTTTCATATTTTCTCTCCAAATTATCCAATAGTAACAACCACACATGAATGCCTACTCTCAAATGGACCAATCATGCATTCTGTAAACGATATGATTAAATACAAGAAATACAGAGAGATATACAAGGTGTTGAATTTCGTGACGGTCACAGGGCAGGAGAAAATTCTACGAAAAATTATTGATCGAAAATGGCTTTTAGCCATTTTTGTTTACACCCTTGGAAATGCTGTTTTTTGCAGTTTTAAGATTTTTCTCGTTTTTTTTACTTTAACGCATTAAAACGGCCATATCTCTCAAATTTTGCGTGCGATTTCAAATGTGAACCCACTATTGGAAAGAGCGTTAAATTTCCTATCGCCCTATCGGCTTGAAAAGGACACATCAAATCGTGGAGATGTCCACTTTCTTCAAACGCTTATGAGTCCCATGTAATAGCCTGTAGTAGCCTGTAATAGCCTGTAGTAGCATGTAGTAGCCTGTAGTGATAAAAGATGCGCCAAAATCTAGGCTTTCCAGCGATATAACCAGATTTGAAATTCCGTGAGATTTGAGTTTCCTGGGAGGAAAATCGCTTTTCAAGTAAGAAAAACGTGGTTTTTCACTGGATACTCCGGTTTTTCATCATGCGTTGATTCGTCTGGTAAAAAAAAAAATTCGAACTCGGATTTTTTTTAAATTATTAATGAAGCATTGTAATAAATTGTACATTTTTACTGTAGATACTGTTCAAAATGTCCACCAATGTGCTCACGACATGAGGCAAAACACCAGGGAGCTGGAGGTAGCAGTCAACATTGTTCAGAAGTTGTTGTTGTTGTCTCTGCATTCAGCAGAATGGTGGAGATTTTGAACAGTATCCACAGTAGAAATGTACAATTTATTACAATGCTTCATTAATAATTGTTGTTTGTACTAGACGAATCACGCATGAAAAACCGGAGTATCCAGTGAAAAACCGCGTTTTTTCTTACTTGAAAAGCAATTTTCTCCCAGAAAACTACACGGAATTTCAAATCTGATTATATCGCTGGAAAGCTTACATTTTGGCGCATCTTTTAGCACTACAGGCTAAAATTCGCACGCCTTATTACAGGGACTCATAAGCGTTTGAAGGTAGTCGAGATCCCCATGATTTGACGTGTCCTTTTCAAGCTGAATTTTTTAACCGTTTTGCCAGCTCAAAAAATTTGATTCTCCGTTAGGGCGATAGGAAATTCAACGCTCTTTCCAATAGTGGGGTTCAGATTTGAAATCGCAACGCAAAATGTGGGAGATATGGCCGTTTTAATACGAGAAAAATCTTGAAATTGAAAAAACCCGCATTTCCGAGGGTGTAAACAAAAATTGCTAAGAGGCATTTTCGATTAGAAATTTTCCGTAGAACCTTCTAATGCCCTGTGACCGTCACGAAATGTAACAGGAAACAGATTTGGGGCTAATATTCAATTTTATACGGAAAAACCCTCTGCTAACACAAATTTAGCGTGCTTGGAAACAATGAACTGCTTTTAAAACAACAAAGAATATCACCTACCCAATACCATAAAAAACAATGTAACACAACAAAAACGAACAATTCATTCATATTTCAAATCCGAGACGAAATCATATGGCGAAAACACTTGGGTTAACTATTTACGGATTTGTTTATGTTTATAAAACTGTTTATCTCCATAGAACTGTTTATATTAAACATAAATTTTATGGAACTGCTTTTATGGAATTTACACGAGGAAATGCCATTAAAATGCCCTTGTCAAAACTTCCTCCCACTAAACCTGTACCAAAAATATGAAATCGATCAAAAATCCAATTTTTACTCATTTATTTTGATTTATCAATTTTTTTTATATTTTTTTATTAATACGTTATCAAATCATTTGTACACTTCCATTCAATGGTTTTCGTACAAACAAATTTAATACGTTTTTTTTTTGGAAATTTTAATTTTTTTTTCTTTTTTTTTTTCTTCTATTTTTTTCGATTTTTTTAAAGGATTGACGAAAAATTAAATAAATAAACGCAAACGAACCAAGTTTCAACCGTTACGTGGAAAGGGCAGAGAGCAAAGGGGGGAGGGGATATCATTACATATAAATTATAATTATTATTACAATTAAACGATATCGTCATCGAGTCGATATATCAAGATCAACGTTACCTATTCAAACGAAAGCCGGGAAACGGCTTAAAAACAATTAACCTTCGAAAATCAAAACCATTTTTTTTTTTTTTTTTTCGTAATATAAACGGACGTGAAAAATCCCGTTCAACTTGTAATAAATAGAGTAAATAATAAAAGAACAAACAAAAACGCACAACTGCAAAACGTAATATACAAATTCGGAAAGAAAAATGCTCTGCTTCTTTTTTTTTCGATTTTTCCTTTCTTTTTTTTGTCACCTTTAAAATAAAAAAAAATAAAAACGATGAATTACTTTAAAACGGTAAAGTTGTAATAATTTTTAAAAATGCTGACAAATTTATGTGCACGAGTATTTGAAATTTAGTACGGAAATTCGTGTTATGATTCAATGAAAACCATAAAAAATCACAACGAATTTCAAGATGAATTTGGATATTTCTTTTTTTTAATTTTTATAGGGTTTTTATGGCGTGAAGTTGTAATAATTAAAAAAAAAACGTATGTGCACGAGTAGTACACATAAATTAAGTACGGAAATGCGTTTGATTCGACCAAAACATCAATATCTACTACGAATTTCCTAGTTACGGTTGTTCACGGGGTTCTCATACTGTTGAGTCGTAAAAATTGTGAAAAAAAAACACAAATTGACGTGCACGAGTACGAGAATTCAGTACGGAAATCATTTCCGTACTGAAAACAAGAAATTATTCGTGTTTTGATTCGATAAGATCCCTCGAAATTCACAATGAATTATGCATATGAATGTTTTTCTTTAAACAAGTTTCTCATGGGGTTTTCATATGGTGAAGTTGTTACGATTGTAATAAAAAAAAACTTGTAAAAAAATTTTGAGAACTAGTACATAAATTTAGTACGGAAATCCGTGTTATGACTCCACCAAAACCCTCGAAATTCACAACGAATTGCAGCTTGAACATGAATATTTCTTAATTTCAGTTTTTCATAGGGTGTTCATAAGTAAAATTTCAATAGCTGTTTAAATAAAAAAATGTATGCGCACGAGTATATAAATTTAGTACGGAAATTCGCGTTATGACTCCACCAAAACCCTCGAAATTCACAACGAATTGCAGCTTGAACATGAATATTTCTTAATTTCAGTTTTTTATAGGGTGTTCATAAGTAAAATTTCAATAGCTGTTTAAATAAAAAAATGTATGCGCACGAGTATATAAATTTAGTACGGAAATCCGCGTTATGACTCCACCAAAACCCTCGAAATTCACAACGAATTGCAGCTTGAACATGAATATTTCTTAATTTCAGTTTTTTATAGGGTGTTCATACAGTAAAATTTCAATAGCCGTTTAAATAAAAAAATGTATGCGCACAAGTACATAAATTTAGTACGGAAATCCGTGTTATGACTCCACCAAAACCAACGAAATTCACAACGAATTGCAGCTTGAACATGAATATTTCTTAATTTCAGGGTGTTCATTAAAATTTCAATAGCTGTTTAAATAAAAAAATGTATGCGCACGAGTATATTCATACGGAAATCCGTGTTATGTAAAACCCTCGAAATTCACAACGAATAGCTTGCATGAATATTTCTTAATTTCAGTTTTTTTAAAAAATAGCCGTTTAAATAAAAAAATGTATGCGCACGAGTATATAAATTTAGTACGGAAATCCGCGTTATGACTCCACCAAAATAGCTGTTTAAATAAAAAAATGTATGTGTTATGACTCCACCAAAAACCCGAAATTCACAACGAATTGCAGCTTGAACATGAATATTTCTTAATTTCAGTTTTTTACGGAAATCCGTGTTATGACTCCACAACGAATTGCAGCTTGAACATGAATATTTCTTAATTTCAGTTTTTTATAGGGTGTTCAGTAAAATTTCAATAGCTGTTTAAATAAAAAAATGTATGCGCACGAGTATATTACGGAAATATGATTCCACCAAAACCCTCGAAATTCACAACGAATTGCAGCTTGAACATGAATATTTCTTAATTTCAGTTTTTTATAGGGTGTTCATAAGTAAAATAGTGTTTAAATAAAAAAATGTATGCGCACGAGTATATAAATTTAGTACGGAAATTCGCGTTATGACTCCACCAAAACCCTCGAAATTCACAACGAATTGCAGCTTGAACATGAATATTTCTTAATTTCAGTTTTTTATAGGGTGTTCATAAGTAAAATTTCAATAGCTGTTTAAATCACAACGAATTGCAAAAAAATGTATGCGCACGAGTATATAAATTTAGTACGGAAATCCGTGTTATGACTCCACCAAAACCCTCGAAATTCACAACGAATTGCAGCTTGAACATGAATATTTCTTGGTTTCAGTTTTCATGTGGTCTTCATATAGTTAAGTTGTAATAATTATACTTTTTTTAAAAATGGAATTCATATGTTTTTCGAGTTTTCGACCTAACGATACAAAAATGTGCCATAAATCGATAAAAACTGCTTTCTGAAATCAATTTTGAGGTCCCAGTTGGAAAGAGGATTCCATTTTTATGGCGAATTAAGACGATTTCAACGTAATTCAAAACTAAAAAAAAGTTAGTCCAACTACCACTTTTTGGGAATTTATGAAGAAAAAAAAACTATTTTTTTTTCCACCTTTTTTGGCTGATAATAAACCGGTTATGTAATCCATGTTTTCCCAGAAAAAAAAATACATCCTCGAAATCTCACTTTTTCTCCGAAAATAAAAATGCAAAATAAATTTACTGGATTTACCCCACGAATCGACGTTCTTCAATTTAAATTTCTAGCTACACAAAAATGAAGTTTTCCCAGGAATTTAGGTATATTTTTCCGATGAATCGAATTTTGACTCTCTCGTGCCCCTTCACTCGACAAATAAGAATTTTCTGCAATGCATTCACACAGTTGGAAGAACAAACCCTTAGTTTGTCTTTTTGTTAGTAATTCAAGTTTTAAGCTTAAAAATGTTCAGTTTCAAAATCCAATATTTGATTAGCGAAGAGGTTTGCAAGGGTTACCATTCGTTTCAGCTTTAAAAATACATGAAATTCCACGCCAATCATATTTTTTGTGCGATAACATCAATTTATTGGTATAAACGAACGCTTTTTCCCATACCAACACTACGCACTAAAGACTGTGAATTCGCAAAAGAATACAATTTTGAACATTATCGTTTAACGAGTCGTTATTTCCGTTCTGTTTTTGCGCCTAATCGTGCTTTAACCAGCCCTAAATCCATTATAATACTTAATACGATTATTTACACCCACGTTTCTCAGAAAAATAACTCCAATTAAATATGAAACACCAACATAAACCCATTTCAAAACCCGAGTTGGCTTCAGTGCCCCAGGACCTGAAGATGTTATATAAATTTGGCGAAACGTTGTTCAAAAAGAAATTGTTTATACAGGGCCCATAAATGAACTACAACCATACGGTGCGAGCTGTCAAAAAATTGAACCGGACCGGACCGGACCGGACCGGTCTTAAAACCACCGAAGGTCGTAGGTGGCGCTCAGTGCATTCATTGGTGGAATACATTCATTGGAAGGGTTTTGTAAAACTAATGCAGCACTTAGTAAAATGATAATAAAAATATTTTTAAAACAGTGAATTGTAATCAACAAATTTCTTGATAGATCTATCCCAAAAAAATCAAATTCCAACCATAAGAACGCTCAGGAAATTTAAATTTAATTGTCGCATTAGTTTTGGTTTCAATTTTGCAATTTTGACATCAATCAAAAATAATAATGAAAACCCCGCAAATTCGAAAATTTATCCAAGAAATTATTTGACTCAAACGTGACAACTTCGCCCGAATCACCCAAAAATCTCATCGCTACACAAAAATGAATTTACATTTTGAGGTTTTATATGTAATATCATAAAAACGTCCACTTCTAGGCATAAACCAACTTTTTCCGGATTCTAATAACAGATAAATTCATTTAAGACTGTAAAATCGCAGAACAATACAATTTTAACAATTTTCGTTATACGGTTTTAACTTGTTGTTCATTTCCGTTTGAGCCTATTATGTTTTTAACCAGCCATTACATCGATTCTACATTATTAAAAATTGTTGTTTTTCTCAGAAAATAAATGGAAATTAAATAATTATGGAATAAGATGAAAATAAATCAATTGGAAACTCGAGATTGGTCAGTGACCCCCCTAACAAGACCTGAAGATGCTGTATAAATTCGGCGAAACGTTGGCCTGGGAAGAATTGTTATATATTGAACGAGATATCTCACAAAAATAATAATACCATTCTATTATCTTTATAACAATTTTTGTTGAGTGGCTTATTGCAGCGATTTTGTGTTTAATTTTACAGTTAAGAAAAACAACGATTTCTAGGTTAAAAACCAAGTTTTTTCCTCTTTCCAACAATGGATAAATTCGATAAAGACGGTAAAGTTTCGCAGAAAGTAATAAAAAAATTGAATAAATATGAAACATGCTCAAAATAAATACATTTCAAACCCCGAATTGGCTCGATGACCCCTTCCCACGACCTGAAGATGCTATATAAATTTGGCGAAACGTTGTCCTAAAAGTTGTTACACATTGACCGAGATGTCTCACCAACATAAAACTTATTAACTTATTATCAATTTTGTGTAGCGCCGTTGCATCAATTTTGTGGTTGATTTTCTCAATTTTGAAATAGAAAATAAATTTAAAAAAAGAAAGAAAACCCCGCATTTCAAAAATAAAACAAAGAAAATGATTTCGATTAAATTGTTAGAACTTTACCGTTAAAGCAATTTTTCAGAATCTATCTCGAAATCCCCCGTTCAAGGTAGTTTCTGTTGGGTCAGACGCCATAAAACAAAGCTGGGAACCTGAAACAGAAATAAGCGATAGATTAATTCTATTATATTATATACTATTAATTTACTGTTGCCACCTTTGCAGATGATACAGCTATCCTCTCTGTTGGAGATGATATAGGTTTGTAAATGGACCAAGATGTGGAGAATGAAGCTGAACGAATCAAAATCAGCCCACATCAACTTCGAAAAGTCCCAATCTTGGATGTTGAGATCAATTCGAATAAAATACCGCATACTGAAGCAGTTAAATACTTGGGTTTGACACTTGACTTCAAATTAAACTGGAATAAACACATAGAAAAGAAGAAAGAAGAACTTAAAATCAAGTACAAAAGGATGTATTGGCTAATGGGAAGGAATTCCCATCTCTCACTTCACAAAAAACTGCTTATATATAAGCAGATCCTTCGTCCTATTTGGACCAATGGATACAGATCTGGGGCTGTGCCGAGAAATCAAATATTAAGAAAATCCAAACCTTTCAGAATGAAATACTGAGAAGTATAGAGATGCTCTACGTTGTGCTGCGTGAATAGAAGTGCAATCGAACTCAGTGCTAATTAATTGAGCTATATAATAAGGGCTAGATTTTGCTGTAATCCTACCCTCTTGGAGTGTACCTTTATTGATATGTAAAATTGCTAGATGAAATGTATTTGATTTTTCAGTCGCAATTAATAAATCACGAAAAAAAAATTGTGTTATTCACCTATTTCTTTTTAACCTGCGTAGCAGGGCCATTAAACTAGTATTATATACTATTAATTTGATATAATTTCAAATCCTGATAGAAAATAATAAATGTAATACCCTGTATACACCGTATCGACAGTGACACTTCATGACTCGAGACTCCCCTAAAGTCATTGCGAGAGAGGTTTTATTGCGAAAGATCTCACGGGCTGGGTACTTGGACCGCCTTTTGGTTTATTATTCAATAATAAACCATTGTAATTGCTCTGGAAAAAAATTATAACCCCCCTGAAAATTTCATGGTTTACGTTTCAAAGGGTGTAGAATACGAATCTGCAATAAAAAATTTTACGTCCGTCCGCCGAACGCCGTACGCACGATATCTCCGAAAC
Source organism: Creontiades dilutus (assembly GCA_031894815.1). NCBI lineage: Eukaryota > Metazoa > Arthropoda > Insecta > Hemiptera > Miridae > Creontiades > Creontiades dilutus. The sequence goes on from JAVIWC010001598.1 coordinate 26,009, forward strand.
GGCTGGAGCAAAAAATCTGAAATTTTCAGGAAAAATCCATCTTGGTCCGACGACGCCACAATTCTTGAGCCAGCTCCCTCGCTCAATTTAAAGTGCCCTTTAAGGGCTGTAAAATCCCTGAAAACCTCAAAACTAGTCGAATCGGCCTAAATATTTTCCTATTTGAAGAACATACCATGAGGAATCGAATGAGCCCTTCCCATCGTCCGTAGGTCAAACCATTCCCGATGTATGGTGGCAACATTTGCGTTTTTTGGTTTATTATTGTTTGTTTGTAACCTAGTGATGTCCGGCCGATAGCGTCGAGTTGTAGTGAATGTGGATACTGGAGTGATAGCCGATGTGAATACTTGTAGTGTAGTTAGTAGCCGATACACGGGTTGAAGTATTCTAATATGCATGAAACGCTGATAATATACGCCTCCTCTACATCTGTCTACCTTTGGCTACATCGTTTAAATTTGGATTCGGGGAAGTTTTAACGCAATACGTGTGCCAAAGGACTTGATAAATTATAGATGTTTTTATTGTAGGGGGGGGGGGGGGGGGGGGGGGGGGGGGGGGGGTATTGAGGTTCAATAAAAAAACGCTGCAAATTCTTTCACTGGGGTTTATTATTCAATTGGCTTGCGTTCATGATTTGAATTTCTACTAAGCTTTGAAGTGTGCGTGTTTCACAGGTGATTCAGGAGGCACACAAATATGATCAACTGATCAATCCAAATAGGTATTTTGGATGAGAACAGATTCACGTGCTCTATGCATATCTCCTGAAATTCAATAAGGCCGTATCTTACGTGGAGAACAACCGCAAACGACGCGATTTTGACGAATCGCGTACAATTCCAAAACGTGTGTCTTACGTGAGGTTACACATCGCGTTAGTCGCCGAAGCGGTAGGTATAAGCCATATTTACAGATTCCTCCAGTGTAATTTCATACCAGTTTTATTTTACATTCGGAAAACTGCCTTCTTTTTTACTACTAACGAAATCAGTCGAATCATTTGGCACGACAAGTGAAACACAACAGGCAAGAAGTCACAATCGTGGATCTGACTCGGTAATTTCTCTCCGGAACAACTTTTGTCAATATTTTACTGGGAATTTATCAGGTAATTGAACGGTGTATTCATTTACAAGAAATAATTTATTAAATGGTGTTTTAACTTACTTGAAAAACTTGTCTCTTTTGCTACAGCATCAAAGCTAGGTCTGCGAACCTTCTGTTTTTATATATCTTGCTTTTTTGTTCCACAAAACTTCTCATTTTTGCACTTCCGATATTATCGCTTCCATGATAAACATTTAAAGCAAGCCACGAAGGCAATAATTGACTAAAAAAACATTATCGAAGACGAATGAAGAATGTCAACAATAGCAGGTTAACCTACAAAAACGTAAACAAATAATAACGCGATTACGCGACAAAAGTCAAACCAATTTGAAATCAAACCACGCGACGCCGCGTTGCCATGTAAGACACTTCCATAGGATTCCATAAGTATTGTTTGATCGCGCTAACAGATCGTGTTAGTCGCTCGCATTCGTTTTCCACATAAGACACGACGTGCTCTATCACCTGTGAAACATGCACACTCCAAAGCTTAGTAGAAATTCAAATCATGAACGCAAGCCAATTGAATAATAAACCCCAGTGAAAGAATTTGCAGCGTTTTTTAAGGTTATCATAATCCTTCAACCCGTGTATCAGCTGCTAAGCCTTTTAGGAGTTCACTCCAGTATCCACATTACTACATCACTACGTCACTAGGTTACTGATAGCAACACAAAAACAACAATAAACCAAAATAACGCAAATGTTGGCACCATAAATCGGGCCATACATCGAGAATGGTTTGACCTACGGATCTGGGGAGGGGCTCAATCGATTCCTCATGGAGTGTTCTTCAAAAAGAGTCCAAATTTAGGCCGCCTTGACTTTTGAGGTTTTTAGGGATTTTACAAAATTTTGACAACCCTTAAAGGGCACTTTAAATTGAGTGAGAGAGCTGGCTCAAGAATTGGGGCGTCGTCGGACCAACATGGATTTTTCCTGAAAATTTCAGCTTTTTTGCTTCAGCCGTTTGGCAGAAATCGAGCGTATGCGTACGGCGGACAGACGGAAAATTTTTATTGCAGATTCGGATTCTACACCCTTTGAAACGTAAACCATGAAATTTTCAGGGGGGGGTTAGAATAATTTTTTTCAAGAGTGATTACAATGGTTTACTATTGAATAAAAAACCAAAAACAAGGGAATTGTGCTCCAACTCGCTGACTCTTTTGCGGTTTTTGAATAGTCTCATGAAGCCTATGAGAACTGCTTTTTACATTGTATAAAACCGATTATGCATTTAATTTAACTCATATTTAGAATAAAATTGTCATTTTTAATCTTTACAAGTCACAAACCTGCATTGAAAGCTACGTAAACTGTTTCATAACTCCCAAAAACTGTAATGCAGGGTTTTTTGTTCACAATCCCACACTTAGTAACAAGGATCACGTCTGACAGCTCTCCCATGGGCTCTACAGCACAGCAGGGGTACCAACATAGAATCAGATTGTTCCATCTCTTCAGACTCCCACTGCTGCCAATAACCAACTTTTTCCCTTAACATTACTGTAATGTAACACACTTACACGGCTATTCAAACTGTTTCGTAACTTCCAAAAACTGTAATGCAGGGTTTTTTGTTCACAATCCCACACTTGGTAACGACAAACATGTCTGACAGCTCTCCCATGGGTTCTACAGCACAGCAGGGGTACCAACATAGAATCAGATTGTTCCATCTCTTCAGAGTCCCACTGCTGCCAATAACCAACCTTTTCCCTTAACATTACTGTAATGTAACACACTTACACGGCTATTCAAGCTGTTTTGTAACTTCCAAAAACTGTAATGCAGGGTTTTTTGTTCACAATCCCACACTTAGTAATGAGAATCACACCTGACAGCTCTCCCATGGGTTCTACAGCACAGCAGGGGTACCAACATAGAATCAGATTGTTCCATCTCTTCAGACTCCCACTGCTGCCAATAACCAACCTTTTCCCTTAACATTACTGTAATGTAACACACTTACACGGCTATTCAAACTGTTTTGTAACTTCCAAAAACTGTAATGCAGGGTTTTTTGTTAACAATCCCACACTTATTAACGAGAATCACACCTGACAGCTCTCCCATGGGTTCTAGAGCATAGCAGGGGTACCAACATAGAATCAGATTGTTCCATCTCTTCAGACTCCCACTGCTGCCAATAACCAACTTTTTCCCTTAACATTACTGTAATGTAACACACTTACAAGGCCATTCAAACTGTTTCGTAACTCCCAAAAACTGTAATGCAGGGTTTTTTGTTCACAATCCCACACTTAGAAACAAGAATCATGTCTGACAGCTCTTCCATGGGTTCTACAGCACAGCAGGGGTACCAACATAGAATCAGATTGTTCCATCTCTTCAGACTCCCACTGCTGCCAATAACCAACTTTTTCCCTTAACATTACTGTAATGTAACACACTCACACGGCTATTCAAACTGTTTTGTAACTTCCAAAAACTGTAATGCAGGGTTTTTTGTTCACAATCCCACACTTTGTAACTACAATCATGTCTGACAGCTCTCCCATGGGTTCTACAGCACAGCAGGGGTACCAACATAGAATCAGATTGTTCCATCTCTACAGACTCCCACTGCTGCCAATAACCAACTTTTTCCCTTAACATTACTGTAATGTAACACACTTACACGGCCATTCAAACTGTTTCGTAACTCCCAAAAACTGTAATGCAGGGTTTTTTGTTCACAATCCCACACTTTTCATGTCTGACAGCTCTCCCATGGGTTCTACAGCACAGCAGGGGTACCAACATAGAATCAGATTGTTCCATTCTTCAGAGTCCCACTGCTGCCAATAACCAACCTTTTCCCTTAACATTACTGTAATGTAACACACTTACACGGCTATTCAAACTGTTTCGTAACTTCCAAAAACTGTAATGCAGGGTTTTTTGTTCACAATCCCACACTTAGTAACGACAAACATGTCTGACAGCTCTCCCACGGGTTCTACAGCACAGCAGGGGTACCAACATAGAATCAGATTGTTCCATCTCTACAGACTCCCACTGCTGCCAATAACCAACTTTTTTTCCCCCTAACATCACATTAATATAGCGCACTTACATGGCGAGCGGCACGACTGACAAAATTCCCTAGCTTTTTGCGTCGTTGTGCTTCGACTCGCTGACTCTTTTTCGATTGTTGAACAGTCTTATGAATCCGCTCTGATTCGAGAACTGCTTCGTCTGTTGACGGGGGGCAGCCGTGCGGTGGAAGGTTGACGATCGGTAACCTGAGGAAAGATAAATAACAATAAGGACCATCTTTTGATTTTTTTCATTTAACTTAATTAACGAATTAAAATCATTTTAACGGTTTTCATTCCTTAACACATTGAATGCAATTTCTAAAACAGCTACCACCTACTAAGCTTTGGAGTGTGCATGTTTCACAGGTGATAGAGCGATTATTGAATTTCAGGAGATATGCATAGAGCACATAAATCTGTTCTCAACCAAAATACGTATTTGGATTGATCAGTTGATCATATTTTTGTGCCTCCTGAAATTCAATAATCGTTCTATCACCTGTGAAACACGCACACTCCAAACCCTAGTAGAAATTCATAGCATAAACGCAAGCAAATTGAATAAAACCTCAGTGAAAGAATTTGCAGCGTTTTTTTAATGATTATCAGAATGCTTCAACCCGCACATCGGCTACAAACCCTTTTAGGAGTTCACTCCAGTATCCACATTACTACATCACTACGTCACTAGGTTACTGCTATCAAAACAAAAACAATAATAAACCAAAATAACGCGAATGTTGGCACCATAAATGGGGCCATAGATCGGGAATGGTTTGAGCTAGGGACCTGGGGAGGGGCTCATTTGATTCCTCGTGGAGTGTTCTTCAAAAAGAGTCCAAATTTAGGGCCCCTTGACTTTTTTTGAGGTTTTTACGGATTTTACAAAACTTCAACAACCCTTAAAGGGCACTTTAAATTAAGTGAGAGAGCTGGGTCAAGAATTGGAGCGTCGTCGGACCAAGATGGATTTTTCCTGAAAATTTCAGCTTTTTTGCTTCAGCCGTCTGGGAGAAATCGTGCGTACGACGTACGGAATGAAGAATTTTTATTGCAGATTTGGATTCTACTAATAAATTTTAAAAAAAAAAGACAGTACTTTGTGGTTCTACGACAATTAAGTTAGCAATTCTGACGATTTGACAAGTAGGATCCATCAGTAACGCGTTACCTCCTCAAACTGTTATTATTTTTAACAGTACGTAACATCAGGGAAGAGCTCACCTTGGTTTTTAGTTCGCCAGCTGTTGACAGGCGACAGCTGTTTGACTTTGGATGGAGCGGTCGAGTTATTCGTGGGAGGAGCTGATCTAGAAGGCACTTCGTTGTTGTCACCTTCCTGCAAACACAAAGGAAACACGCACCGTTAATTATAATGCAAAATAATCAGAATGGATGGAGGACATAGCCTGCATGGGGCAAATACAAGCAGGCCCTTCTTGGAGAGAATTCAGACTGGTAAAGATTTCATACAGGAAGCAATTCTGCCTTGATTAGAATCATCTGTTCACCCAAAATTCGAGCTGTTTATGTCAAAGAGTGTGGAGAAAATGTATAATGTTTGTATTTTCATATTTCCAAATAAATATTCCATCATGCTTCCATTTACTCTCTCTACCCTTGTCACGGATCGTCCTCCGTGCACACAACCTTCTCCCAACAACACCACCACAACTTAATTCTCTTAATTACAATCAAGGCTGGAAGCGCTAGTGTCGCCTACCAAAAATTCCCCGTCGATCCAATTATTTAGCAGTGAGGTGACGACGGGCTTTTCAGCGAGATATACAGGGTGTCCCGCACTTAGTGTAAAAAAAAAAAAATTGGGTGAAACTACATGGAAAATGGAGTAAATCGCCGCCAACCGCGATTTTTTTTTCTCAACCCGTTGCTGAGATATGCTATTTTTAAGAGTTTTTTATATATCGCCATTGCATTTTTCTCAAATTTTTTTTGCACATTTCACCAATTTTCGGAATTCTTTAAATTATAAGATTTGAAGTTTTTGATTTCCAAAACGCATCTTCCAAAAACGAAATTTTCAATCAAAGATGAACATTTTTCGCAAAGTGAAATTTTTCAAAAACTTGGAACGCTTGGCGTGACCTTTAATTTTTTCGTTGTCAAATTTGATAAAAACTTCTCCCAATTCTAAGCTTTCCAACGGCGTCTCAACCATTTAATGCTGATTGGAATTGACGGAAACATTAAAGTTCGAAATCGAGAAAAAGTTCGTTTTAACGTAAGTTGGATAGGTGACGTATATATTGTTTCCAATTTTTTTTTACACATTTATACAATTCTTAATTTTAGAAACGATTTCGGGCCACAAAAATGATTTTTCTCGATTTTTTAATGTTTTCCTGGCATTCAACCACTTTAATTTCTCCGTCAATTCCAATTTTTTCAGAATTAAATTTTTTGGTTGAGACGCCGTTGGAAAGCTTAGAAGTGGGAGAAGTTTTTATCAAATTTGACAACGAAAAAAATTATTTTTGTGGTCACGCCAAGCGTTCCAAGTTTTTGAAAAATTTCACTTTGCGAAAAATGTTCATCTTTGATTGAAAATTTCGGTGTTTGGAAGATGCGTTTTGGAAATCAAAGTAACTTCATCTTATAGGAAATTTAACGCAGATTCCGAAAATGTGGTCAAATGTGCAAAAATGTTGGGAAATTGCCGAGAAAAATGCGTTTTAATGGCGAAAAACGCGATTTTTTGAAAAAACTCTTAAAAATAGCATATCTCAGCAACGGGTTGAGAAAAAAAATCGCGGTTGGCGGCGATTTAATCCATTTTCCATGTGTAGTTTCACCCAATTTTTTTTTTACACTAAGTGCGGGACACCCTGTATTATAGCTTTCAGCGATCTAACTGCGATTTCTAATCATTTACATTTTTTCACTTTCTACTTTTTGGCGAAGTGCGTTTATTTTATTTTTTAAAGTCTCAAAGGAGCGAGCACCAATCAGGTTTGATTTATATAATTTACAATTTTGATTATTTTCACTTTTCAATTTTTTTTATTCCTGAGGACAAGGTTATCAAGTTTTTGATTTTAATTTCCACTGCTTAATACAGCGACATTTCCTTTCATATTGCCTTTTGTTAATTTTTCCTTATTTCCACGAATATTTATACATATTTATTTTAGTTAGGTAAAGGTTTTTGGAAAAGTTTTTCCCGAGCAAAAACTCGGGTGGTAGCAAAGAACTCTGCTAATTTTAATTTAAACCCATAGTAGGGTCTTATATGGTAGCAATAAGCGTGTAATACGATCTTCTTGTGCCTAATTATTATTTCTTTTCTTTTTCCAGTATTCAACATTTTTCATTTCTATTTTATTTTCCACGAGGCAACGTGGTCATTTGTTTTCATTTTGTGTGTAAGGTACGCCATTTGGTTGGGAGAAACTGGAGCATGTTCTAGGTTGTCCCCTACCTTGAATGAAACAAGCTCACATCAATATTCAATTGTGACATCTTCTTTCATCTTGAATTTATCTTGTTCATTTCTGCTTCTCTTCTTGTCTTTGTAATCGTGGCTACAGCGGCGGAAGGTAACGTTGTTGATAAAGATAACGAGGATATTACACTGAATTCAGCGCATCTACCCAACCCCTTCATTCAGTTACAGTTCAGCATAACTAGAAATTACTTACGGAATCGTCGCTGCTTCCGAATGACGACACGGAAAGGTGACTCGACGACGACGACGACGGAGGTCCAGACGGCGTTTTGACGGGGAAATTCGATCGCACCCAGCTGCGGTACTGAATGACTCGATCCCTCACTTTGACGATCCTCCCCAATATACTGAAACGAGAACTAAATCGAATTATTACTACTATTTCGGGTCATGATTTTCAATAAGCCTTCATAATCATACAGGAAACATTTGGTATAACCTCCCCACAAACTTTGTCTTAGTGGAACTTAACTTTTCATTTCCAGGGCTGAAATCCTTTCTATTATCTCAATCCAACGAAAAACGCTGCAAATTCTTTCACTGGGGTTTATTATTCAATTGGCTTGCGTTCATGATTTGAATTTCTACTAAGCGTTGGAGTGTGCGTGTTTCACAGGATAGGGCGATTATTGAATTTCAGGAGATATGCATAGAGCACGTAAATCTGTTCTCGACCAAAATACCTATTTGGATTGATCAGTTGATCATATTTGTGTGCCTCCTGAAATTCAATAATCGCCCTATCCTGTGAAACACGCACACTCCAAAGCTTAGTAGAAATTCAAATCATGAACGCAAGCCAATTGAATAATAAACCCCAGTGAAAGAATTTGCAGCGTTTTTTTATTGAACCTCAATACCCCCCCCCACATTAAAAACTACACTATAATTTATCAAGTCCTTTAGCACTCGTATTGCGTTAAAACTTCCCCAAATCCAAATTTAAACGATGTACCCAAAGGTAGACAGATGTAGAGGAGGCACACAAATATCATCAACTGATCAATCCAAATAGGTGTTTTGGATGAGAACCGATTTACGAGTTCTATGCATATCTCCTGAAATTCAATAATCGCTCTATCACCTATAAAACACGTACACTCCGAAGCTTATTAAGATTCAAATCATGAACGCAAGCCAATTGAATAATAAACCCCAGTGAAAGAATACTTATTCACCCCAGTAATAATATTGATATTTACCTACATATTATCAGCGTTTCATGCATATCAGAATGCTTCAACCCGTGTATCGGCTTTAAACTACAAGTATCCACATTCACTACAACTCGACGCTATCGGCATCACTAGGTTACAAACAAACAATAATAAACCAAAAAACGCAAATGTTGGCACCATAAATCGGGCCATACATCGGGAATGGTTTGACCTACGGACGTGGGGAAGGGCTCATTCGATTCCTCATGGTATGTTCTTCAAATAGGAAAATATTTAGGCCGATTCGACTAGTTTTGAGGTTTTCAGGGATTTTACAAAACTTTTACAGCCCTTAAAGGGCACTTTAAATTGAGTGAGGGAGCTGGCTCAAGAATTGGGGCGTCGTCGGACCAAGATGGATTTTTCCTGAAAATTTCAGATTTTTTGCTCCAGCCGTTTCGGAGATATCGTGCGTACGGCGTACGGACGGAAAATTGTTTATTGCAGATTCGGATTCTGCACCCTTTGAAACGTAAACCATGAAATTTTCAGGGGGGGTTAGAATTTTTTTTTTCCAGAGCGATTACAATGGTTTATTATTGAATAATAAACCAAAATGGGGTTAACTCTGGATTCATTCACAGGTTATTAAATTAATTTGAGGCAGTTCCTACTCGTTATTTATTGTAAACCAACCCAGCTTTGTCGGGTGACTGCTAATTAAATTCGAATTAAATTGAGGACCAACCTGTACGAATTGGTAGGGATGACCATGGATAACAGCGGGTTGACGGCTTGCGATAACGAGATGTAGGCGTATTCGAAGGCTTGTCGAACGTGAAGGGCCCCGTAGGATCCTCGTCCGATATCGTTGCCAGGCGTGAGCGGATCTTCTATGCACAGCACTGACGGCCGGTGACCGTCTTTCATGTCTTTCTGCATCTGGAAATCGGGCGTACAAACCGCACATTATGAAACAAAGTTGTAGGGAACTTGATACGAGGGTCATACAGAAATGACATGAAAAAAACGCTGCAAATTCTTTCACTGGGGTTTATTATTCAATTGGCTTGCGTTCATGATTTGAATTTCTACTAAGCTTTGGAGTGTGCGTGTTTCACAGGTGATAGAGAGATTATTGAATTTCAGGAGGCACACAAATATGATGAACTGATCAATCCAAATAGGTATTTTGGTTGAGAACAGATTTACGTGCTCTATGCATATCTCCTGAACTTCAATAATCGCTCTATCCTGTGAAACACGCACACTCCAAAGCTTAGTAGAAATTCAAATCATGAACGCAAGCCAATTGAATAATAAACCCTAGTGAAAGAATTTGCAGCGTTTTTATTGAACCTCAATACACCACCACAATAAAAACATCTATAATTTATCAAGTCCTTTAGCACTCGTATTGCCTTGAAACTTCCCCAAATCCAAATTTAAACGATGTAGCCAAAGGTAGACTGATGTAGAGGAGGCACACAAATATCATCAACTGATCAATCCAAATAGGTGTTTTGGTTGAGAACCGATTTACGTGCTCTATACATATCTCCTGAAATTCAATAATCGCTCTATCACCTGTGAAACACGCACACTCCAAAGCTTAGTAGAAATTCAAATCATGAACGCAAGCCAATTGAATAATAAACCCCAGTGAAAGAATTTGCAGCGTTTTTATTGAACCTCAATACCCCCCCCCCCCCCCCACAATAAAAACATCTATAATTTATCAAGTCCTTTAGCACTCGTATTGCCTTAAAACTTCCCCAAATCCAAATTTAAACGATGTAGCCAAAGGTAGACTGATGTAGAGGAGGCACACAAATATCATCAACTGATCAATCCAAATAGGTGTTTTGGATACTGCACACACCCTGTATACCCTCACAACTTTGACACTGATGATTTGAAATATAAACGTACCTCCTGTTTGGAAATGTAGGTGCCTCCGTTCTTTATCCGTATCGCAGTTTTCATATAATTGAATTTCCTCCCGTAGAGTTCGAAAAATTCAATAAGAAGAACAGCGAGGTTGGCGTTCTGCAACGCAGTTTCACCTCGAGGATGCAACTACAAACCAAAGAAAATTAAAGATGTATATCAATTATTATTATACATTCATTAAAATACACATCAGATATTTTGAATAGCGCAGATTTTGAACTGTAATAGTAAACATGACGTGAATCGAATATATTATTACATAGAGAACTCTCTTCGAAAAGCTTTCCTAAGGAATGAATAATTTGTAACAATCATCGTGATCATAATTAAAAATTATAAAAGAGATAACAATAATAATGTAACTATTATATATTAAATATTATATTAGAGCTTGAATTATACATAGATGGTGACTTATTTATATCAAGATCTAGAACTATTTTCTCTTAAAAAGTGTTTATTAAAATGAAAAATTACTGAAATTTTTTATGTTAAAAAATGGCAATAAAATATTAATAGTGTCAGTGAATCCTAGAAACTATAATTAAGTACGAATGGCAAAGAAACTTCTTATAAAACCGTAAAAAATGGCAAAGTGATGGAATTAGATACCACTCAATGGTTTTTATTTATATTAAAGTTGAATTATAAATATACAACTCATATATATGCACTTGATAGTCTTAATATGACGCCTTCTCAACGAGGATGATTGAAGATATTAATAAATTAAAATGAATACCTAAATAAGCTAAAAAAAAATAAAAAATAAATAAAAAATAAAAAAAAAAAATCTGAAACTTTGTTTACTAACATCTATTTATTCTTTCTTTATTGTATTGTTTATTCTTTCTGTATTGTATAGTATTGTATGTTTCTTTGTTTTTTTTTGTTTTTTTGTATACTGTTGCTCTCATCTGTAATGTGAATAATGTTTAGTTTAAGTGGTGCTACTCACCTGTAATGTGAATAATTATTTCACCAAATACAGTATTTATATCTACATCTAACTATCTACATCTACATCAGATATTAATCGGAAAGCACCCGTAGTGGACATGTTAAGAAAATCTTGTGTGATTGTTTGTGTTACCTCATAAATTTTTAGCTATCAAATTTTTTTTTTTTTTTTTGGATGTCTACACGTTCTTTAGACATTTTTAATTGAGTTTAATCGAAGGAAACGCCAATTTTATAAATGTTTGAAGAAATAGAGTCAAATTTTGTGGAATAACAGAAAACACCAGTGGACAGCTAAAATTTTCTAGTGTTGATGCCGTGGACACTTCATGACCCAGTAGTGGACGCGTCGTGGATATCAACAAGACGACGTAAAATCTCGTTTAAAATCATGTAAGGTAACGGTACCGGTAGTGGCCACAGTTAAGAATTTTTTTCTTTAGTTTTGGCAATTGTGGGCCAACAGTAGTACTGACTTTCTTCAGGACTCATTTAGAATATAGCCCGACTCTTCCCTAACATATCCATTGCCTAAAACTATCAAAAGAACAATTTTTTCTATTTTTTATTAATTTTTTCTCACACCTTTATTTTGATCTAGTAGTGACCACATCAAATTACGAAATTTCCAGTAGTGGCCACGTGCACGTCTCAGTAGTGGCCACTTGACATTTTGCCCTCCTTACGTGTTTAATATCATTAAATTCAATACCAGATGAACAAAATTGATTCTATCCAGTAGAAGCTCTAGGATACAGCCCAACAAACGAGGAAACTAGGGACGGTCATATTGAGAAGTTTACCACAATTTCCAATGATGCTCTGCGCACTCCTAGTTCAACCTCTGACTACAAGATGACATGAGCTGTACCTCCTGCAAGTTTGAAGCCACTAGGAGACCGGGGAATCCTTATTTCTCAAATATAAACTTTAAAATGGCCACTACTGGAACAATGGCCACTACCGGTGCCGTTACCTTATATATCTAATCGGTAGTAAAACAAAAAGAATTCCATTCAACTGGATGAATGAAGTGAGCACCAGTAGAGAACAATTCATGTATAAGTAGAAGATAGCTCATGGACCAGTAGTGGACATCTCTTGCACTAGTAGAGGACACCCCCTGTCCGCCTCTGGTCTGCAACGATATATTCATTTGAAAATCGTACCGAGAGCTTGTTCCAATACAAATGAACAAGTAGAAAATTAAGAAAATATCCTTTCGTGAAAAGGGAAGTTGCACCATTAGTGAACAGGGATGTCCCACTATCCGTCATTTTTGTTGCACTAGAAGTGGACATGCTTTAAAAGCCCACTTTATCAATATTAACGGAGTTAGGCGACTGGAAAATCGTCAATTTAGTTACTGAAGTATATATTCAAACCAATGGGCATAAATATTTGATTATATGTGAACATTGCTTAAAAAATACTTTCTATTCCTTAGCATTTTGCACAGCGTCCTGCTCAAAATCACTCCACTCACAGACTGGTTGTTTTTAATGTCAAGTTATTATTTTTCATTTTGGCCCTAACGTTTTCTTTTGGTTCATCACGTTTGTTATTACTTTTTTGGAATAGTGGTGTCCACTATTGGTGACCTTTCCTTATACCATAGCGCTTCTACGTTAAATAATTAATGAGAAATTATTCTATAGTTGCTGTAACTACCCTATTTCTGTAATACGTCTTTTTCCAGCTTGGAATAGGGATCTTTCATGGAAATTCTTCAAAAATAAGCTCAATTTTTCAATCGTTTTAAAACCTACTCCATAAAGGGGTACTTTGTGGTGGTGAACCAGAAGTCCATTTTTTCAATAAAACGCTTCTTTCTTGCTTAAAATCGAGATTTTTCATGGAAAATTCGACAAAAATAAATTTTTTTAATCATTGAAAAAACCAAAAAAGGATTCAAAGTAAAACGCTGTGTGTAAGGTTTATTATGCAATGATGTCAAATAATATTTTATTATTGATATATTTCAACAGGATAATGCATTATTGAATTTCAGGAGAAACTTTGAGCACGTGAACTGTTCTCGACCAAAATATCCTATTTGGATTGATCAGTTGATCATATTTGTGTCTTTGAAATTCAAAATGAAAATTGATCCTGTGAAAACGCAGTGTGCGGAAGGTTGTAAAATTCAAATCATGAACGCAAGCCTATTGAATAATAAACCCCAGTGGAAGAATTTCAAAATTTTTTTATTGACAATACCCCCCCCCCCCCCCCACAATAAAACCCTTTTTTTATCTATAATTTTGTCGGGTTTATCAAGTCCTTTGGCACTCGTATTGCGTTAAAACTTCCCCAAATCCAAATTTATACGATGTAGCCAAAGGTAGACTGATGTAGAGGAGGAACACAAATATCATCCCCCAATATCAAAACCCCAGTAATAATATTGAATAATGTTTACCTATATATTATCAGAATGCTTCAACCCGTGTATCGGCTACTAACTACACTACAAGTATTCACATCGGTTCACTCAGTGGATCCACATTCACTACAACTCGAGCTATCGGCCGGACACCACTAGGTTACAAACAAACAATAATAAACGAAAAAACGCAAATGTTGGCACCATAAAATACACCGGGAATGGTTTGACCTACGGACGTGGGGAAGGGCTCATTCGATTCCTCATGGTATGTTCTTCAAATAGGAAAATATTTAGGCCGATTCGACTAGTTTTGAGGTTTTCAGGGATTTTACAAAACTTTTACAGCCCTAAAGGGCACCTTAAAGGGGTTTATTATTGAATAATAAACCAAAAGCTGATTAAATTCTGCAAGTTTTTCTGTTCACTTTTAATTTATTCATTGATTAATCCACATATTGGACACTATTAATTCATAGAGCGCGCACGTTTAATGAATCAACGAAACTTGTTCAATAGCCAATATTTAGTTCTTTATGTTCAATAATGTACCTTGGTAATCGGGCAAGATCAAAATTTCAACCATCCCCTCAAAAAGGGTGAAATCAGAAGGTTTAAATAATCAAAAAATTGGGATTAGGATACCAAAAACTTTCGAAAATATGAAAACGTGTTCATGTTCTTGATGATAGATATTCTATCAACGAATCGAAATGGCCAGTTTACGTTTTTACATGAGTAGATTTCCACTTCACTTCTTTATTTCCTACTCTTATTTATTTTTTTTTTAATCCATCCACACCAGAATTTTAAGAATTCTCTATTGCTACGAACTTACTTGAAGGAAGGACACCGTCATGAGGATCAACGAGTACGACGAGATGCCCCCGTGGAAAACTTCATTCAAATCCCTTTGGAGTAAGAATTGTTTGAGAACTAAAACCAGTTTGCCCAGGACGGGATATTTAGCCTGGAACAAAAAACCAAATGAACAGAACCTTGATAATACAAGTTATTATAATTAATACATTTAAGGATGTTCTACAAGACGTTTTTGTCCAAAATACCTCGATAGTTCGTTCAAAACAGATACGGCAAGGCAAATTCTCGAAAGACCTAAAACGTAAGTGCCCCTGCAGGTTGACCACCAGTTTAAGTACGGGAATTAAGCGGGTGGTGACACCACGAAGTACTCCTGACGAGATGCCTAGCTCGAGTAACTGTGTGGCACTTTTCCCACGCTACACTCCGCGCCATAACCTTGATGTTGTTAGGCGCCACTGACTTTACCTCAGATGATGCTGGACAACCTTCATAAAAGTTGGACGACCATTTGTTTGGAGACACAACAATGGATTTTCAATTTTACGAGATGTGGTGTGTGGTTTACTTGAGGTTGGAGTATTCCACTGAGCTAGGATTTGCCCTAAACCCATTCCCTAGATGTCTATTTAACCAAAAAATAAGATATTATAACGTATTTTACCACCATCTGGCAACCCCGAATGTGAAACAGAGTTTTTTCGGCAGTGATCCCTTAATTTAGTTCACCAGTACAGACCCTAACCATTCCAGACGCCTTTTTCAAACCAAGAATTCGAGGTTCCAGAACTCCCATAAACTGGTTCTGCAAAATATCCGCAACACTGAAAAGGGACGAGCCCTTACAGAATGACCACCAGTTCAAGTAAGAGCCTCGGAGAAGAGGGTGGTGATACCGCGAAGTACTCCTGACGAGGTACCCAGCTCGAGTGACTGTGTGGCACTTTTCCAACACCACACTCCGCGCCATAACCTTGATGTTGTTAGGCGCCACTGACTTTACCTCAGATGATGCTGGACAACCTTCATAAAAGTTGGACGACCATTTGTTTGAAGACGCAACAATGGATTTTCAATTTTACGAGATGTGTTTTTGGTTTACTTGAGGTTGGAGTATTCTACTGAGCTAGTATTTGCCCTAAACCCATTCCCTGGATGTATTTTACCTAAAAATAAGATATTATAACGTATTTTACCACCATCTGCCAACCCCGAATGTGAAACAGAGTTATTTTGGCAGTGATCCCTTAATTCAGTTCACCAGTACCGACCCTAACCATTCCAGACGCCTTTTTCAAACCAAGAATTCGAGGTTCCAAAACTCCCCTAAACTGGTTCTGCAAATATCCGCAACACTGAAAAGGGACGAGCCCTTACAGAATGACCACCAGTTCAAGTAAGAGCCTCGGATAAAGGGGATGGTGATACCACGAAGTACTCCTGACGAGATGCCCAGCTCGAGTAACTGTGTGGCACTTTTCCCACACCATAGTCCGCGCCATCACCTTGATGTTGTTAGGGGCCACTGACTTTACCTCAGATGATGCTGGAAAACCTTCATGAAAGTTGGACGACCATTTGTTTGGAGACACAACAATCGATTTTAATTTTCACAAGATGTGGTGTGTGGTTTACTTGGGTCTGTATTATTCTACTGAGCTAGTATTTGCCCTAAACCCATCCCCTGGATATATATGCACCTAAAAATAAGATCCTATTACGTATTTTACCACCATCTGCCAACCCCGAATGTGAAACAGAGTTATTTTGGCATCAATCCCTTAATTTATCAGCAGTACAGACCCTAGCCCTTCTAAACACCTTCTTCGCTGATGAGAGGAAGTGGATTCATGCCAGAAAGCAAGGACAAGCGGCCAAAAAAGTAAAAAAACGTCTGCCAAGTGGGTGTGGCACATAGCTTCCTCGTATCCATAACATGACTGTATAGATCATTGAAAATTATTATTGACTAAAGAACTTCGTTCAATTAGGCAAAGTAAATATTGAAATAGGGTACATTTATTGTTATGCAGGAGCATAACTTGAGAAAATAAAGGTAGGCATGTTCAACTATTGAACAAACTATAAAATATACCTAATAAGTCCGAACAATCCCTGAAATTTTCATCGAAATCGGTCAAAAACTCCCGGAGTTATGCTTGTGGCAAGGATTTCACGTTTGCGCATGCGCAGAGGCTACTATTGATCCGGGGGTCATGAAACTCATAGGGGACCATCTACACATCAAACCGAACAATCCCTGAAAATTTCATCGAAATTGGTCAAGAACTCCCGGAGTTATGCGCGTAACAAGGATTTCGTTTGCGCATGCGCAGAGGCTACTATTGATCCGGGGGTCATGAAACTCATAGGGGACCATCTACACATCAAACCGAACAATCCCTGAAAATTTCATCGAAATCGGTCAAAAACTCCCGGAGTTATGCTCGTAACAAGGATTTCACGTTTGCGTATGCGCAGAGGCTACTATTGATCCGGGGGTTATGAAACCTATAGGGGACCATCTACACATCAAACCGAAACAATCCCTGAAAATTTCATCGAAATCGGACTATAACTTCGTGTAGTTTTGCCCGTAACAAGGATTTGCTGACAGACAGACAGACAGACACAGAACCAAAATTGCGAGTGGAATTTTTGATTTTGGAGACAAAAAAATTTTCACATTCCGAAAGTGAAAACAATGCTTCCGCTACCTTGGTAGACTCGGAAGCAAAAAGCCCTTCAAACTCAAAATTTGAAGTATCTAAACTCAAAACTGGCTCCTGGGAATCTTCAAACAACCGAAAATGGGCGTTATCAAATGATTCAGGTCTGATTTGCAGGCAAACTTATAAATCCGTAACGAAATTTTACCTTGAATTCTTTGATGAGCTCGGCCGATCGAACGCCGTTGTTCATGTTGAACGAAATGTCCACTTTGACTCCTGACGCTTTGTCCGTTAGTTTGACTATTGGAACCTGAAACACGAATAAAATAATAATTAAATAAAATTCTATTTAAATAATATTTAAAATTAATAAAATGATAATCCGTGAGACTTGGTGTTAAAGAATTGAAAAATGTCTCCAATGAAAGGTGTACAAGTGACACAAGCTAGAATATATAGCAAGGGATTTGTGACAACAAAATGATTCGTAGAACATAGAAATAGTTAATATGTCTATTAAAAGAAGAAAAGAAAGAAATTGAATTGAGAAATGTGAGAATTAATTTATAGAACAGCAGCTGTGTTTTAATAATTTCGTATTATTGTGTTGTTATGCATTTTACGATTATACCGAGGAATGTAAATTTAATTGAATGCCAGGGGAGATGTAAGAGAGGGCCACTAGGACCCAATCTCACGCTGGTTGTTAAAATGAAAAGATCAATCAATCAATTAATCTCTATCTCATATATTTACTGTTTCTCTTTGGCTTTCTTATATCTAACTACTCTTTCTCTCTCTTCTTCTTGTAGCAAGATAGAGCGATTATTGAATTTCAGGAGATATGCATAGAGCACGTAAATCTGTTCTCAACCAAAATACCTATTTGGTTTGATCAGTTGATCATATTTGTGTGGCTCATGAAATTCAATAATCGCTCTATCACCTGTGAAACACGCACACTCCAAAGCTTAGTAGAAATTCAAATCATGAACGCAAGCCAATTGAATAATAAACACCAGTGAAAGAATTAGCAGCGTTTTTACGTGAAAAAGGATAACTCATATTTCTACTATATTTACCAATTTACTGCAATCATAAAAACGCATTTCGAACTGTCCCAAAATATTTGATAATTCAGCCTCGTACGTATCATAATTCAACTGAGGAATCCTTGCTTTCAAAGACAGAAAATGTTTCAATCCTTTCTATTCAGTTGATCTATTATAAGTTGCAATTTATTTTTGAATGCGTTTACTGCGTCAAAGAAGATTTTTCTATTTCATTTTGTATTTTTCCATTGAAATATTTTGAGGTTTCGTTATTATAAGCGCTATTTTTCAAGAAAATCGGTTTTCCTTTCATTTCCACCTTGTTGGGGCAAAGCCCTGAAAATTTTTGTTGTTGTTAATATCGGATTTTTCCTCAAATATTGATTCTCAGTGGTTGTGTTCCCCTGTGGTTATAGGTAATAGTCTAACTTAAAACCCAAGCATGAAACATTGAAAGAATCTTTTTCTTGTTGGTTACAATTATAGAAAACCCCAAAACTGCAGGGCTTTGTCCCCACCTACCCTATTACGTAATAAATTATTATTATTATATTATATTAATTTATTTCCATTATAACTTAATGTACAATGTTTGACAATTGAGAAGAAAGTGAACAATTCAAAGTAAAAACTCCATCATAAATTAAAATTGAATGTCCGGAAATATAATTCCCCATATGGGCACCAGCCCGTGTTGGGGAATGAGCCACTCGGCAATTGACACAAATTAATTCTAATTAAATTTTAATAATAATTCCAGCATAGAAGTACCTACTTATAATATTTCTGTCTACTTGTACGAGTAGTGTTTTTTCAAAATAATTTGCATTTTCTTGGGGTTTCTTCTCATTTGCTCTATTAAATTAATTTTCAACGTATTAGGAAAACTGTTGAAGATCACAATACCCTGATAGGAAAAAAAATTTTGAAAAGCTGTGAACTTCAATTTTGGAAGAGGTAGTGAACAGCTATTCGCGAACCGGGTGAAAAAGGAATGAGTTTTCATGACTTAAACAACTGCTGTACTGCCGTTTTCTTGTACATATCACTGAGTTTTAAAACATTGAGCTTAGTAAATAACGGTGTAGTATGAGCTCTGATGTCCGATTTTGATAATGCTTACAAAATATTTCTGAAGCACAACAATCTTGTGAAGGGTACTCTCATAGGCACTGCCCCAAATTGGTAAGGCGTAAAGTAGCAAAGACTGTATAAGCGCACAGTAGATCTGCCTAAGCACATTAGTGCTAACTATTTTCTTTAGAAAGGAAAATACATAAATACATTTTCTCAGCCTGCCTTGGAGCGAATTAATATGTTGATCCCATTTCAATAAATTGTCAATAATTGATTCAAGTACCTAACTTGGTTAGAACGGGTTAAAGCAGGGCATGAATACATTGGGGGTTTCACAATCCAGTCGATGCAGTCTCAAAATCATGTCCTCTGAAGGCATAGTTCTCGTAGACCATGAGAATGGTAGGAAGACTGTTTGGTTTTAAATTTTTGTAGATCTGTTACCTACTTATTAAAAAAAAATGTTTTTCTCGAGATCTACTCAAAAAGCACTTGGGACCGACTGGTCCAACCCCTGCCCTACCTCAATCCTCTACCTTTCGAACGCAAGTCTTGGATCACCTTTCTCTCTCTTCCTCTCTTATATTCATCTATCTCTATCTTTTTTTAGTACCTATTTACTCACAGTGGCTTTGTCCAGCACTTTGATGTTCTCTTTCGTGCACACTCCTTTATTCAGCAGCGTTTCCTCCAGCGTTCGAAGCGGAAGTTTCTCCCAGTCGCCGATCACCACGAGATCGATATCGCTGAAATAAAATGAAAAATATAAACTTCAATTTAAATAACGTTAATATTTAACACTTCATCAGTTTCAAGTCTTTTAATGTAAAGCAAAACACACTGAACACTATTTGATGCCAGTTGAAGTTTCATTGAAATAATGGGTGGTAAACGTGATAGCAGACACCACCTATCGGCTATCAACAGAACAAAACTTTCTGCCCAGAACTCATCCGAAAAGGTAATCTGTTCCACAATTTATCATTATATATTGTAATCAAATTGATATCAACATCCCGAATCCATCCTATTAACCAAACTCCTTACCTAAAACCCCTGCAGTGCTATTATAAAAAATAAACGATATTTTTAACCTCGTGGTTAGTAGGAGCCCCGTAGTTATTCTTGGAGCAAATAAACACAATTATTGAATAAAAATGCAATCTATTACCAAAACCTTGAGTACGGATTATTTCTTGAACTTTATATATCTGTATAGTGATTAATAGAGTAAAAATGAGGAATTAAAATCAAGAAATCATAACCAAAGAACGATATAATTGGTATAACAATTCCTTTCAAGTATTACGTATTACAATGTACATCCCAATACATCCGAACAAAACGTTTGTCCTTTAGTGTAGCTGAAGTCTCAATAATTGAGCAAAAAGTTGTCCATTTATTATTTGTCATTATAAATTAAATATACCAGAACTTAATTAAATTCCTTCCTGTCTGTGATCCTTAAATTCTAGTCAAAGAGTGATATGTAAACGGTTAAGTATTATTCTTTAAAGTTATTGTTGTTAATAATACAGAGTCTTTATCAGATGTTTTATTATTAGAATATATTGTTGATCACTGGAGTATATCAGGTAGGATTATGAAGAATTGCTGGATAAATTAAAAAGAAGGTAATAATTTGAAGTGATAATGTAATTTTAAATATGTTGATTTTGTTTGTATGATGCTAACGGTTTGATTATTTTAAATTAGGATTTATTGTTGACCAATTTGACTGCAGTGAGCAGACAGCTGCTAGTAATATGACGAAGATGTATGTCCAAAAGAAGTTGTAAGTATATTTAATTTTAAGAAAGGTAACTTATTCTTAGAAATAGTAATATTATAATGTAAAACCCTGTGGTGTGGGGTGTTATGAATAATATTAAATTATACGTTGTCCTAGATCCCCTGATGATGGAGTGTCCCACCACTCCGAAACGTCGGAATATTAATGAATAAATAAATAACAAAATTCCATCCTTCGTACAACAACACCCCGTTTCCTGGTGGATAACCTATCATGTCTATTTAATTGGTTAACCCATTTGCGCCCATCGCTACGTTGATGTAATGCAAAATGGAGCAGCATTTTGATGTATAAAAACCAAATAGATATTTTTTCACTCTTCAGCGAATTTTAAGGTGAATTTTTGCGAAGGAAATATTAAACACACAGTTAGTACGTACAGGGTGGCCAAAATTTAATGGACCAGGCATTTATCTCCGTAATTTCCGAATCCAAAAAAAAAGTTTCAAACAGTAACTTCACTTATTTGAATTCCTTCTTAAAAATTAGTGAAGTTACTATTTGAAATTTTTTTTAGGCTCGGAAATTACGGAGATAAATGCCTGGTCCATTAAATTTTGGCCACCCTGTATATTACATGACTGCAATGCTGATTACACAAACTTTCAAACATTTTAAGCAGGAGTTTGCAAAGAAAACGAGTGCTGCCTCCATGTTTTGGGCCTTTTACTAAAAGAAAATACCCTAAATAAAATGATACTGAATGGCTTTTAAATGGACAAATTCATGATCAGCAATATGTGCTATCTGAATGGCCCAGTATGAAAACTACCGAGGACCTCGATGTGGACGTGGGGCTATAGCTCCAGAACAAGCTGTTCAATGTTGCTGACGACTAGATTTGTATGGTTTAAAGAATAAAATGGCGCTACACGCCTTTTTCATCGACAAATTCATGATCAGCAATATGTTGCTATCTGAATGGTCCAGTACGAAAACTACCAAAGACCTCGATGTGGACGTGGGGCTATAGCTCCAGAACAAGCTGTTCAATGTTGCTGACGACTAGCTTTGAATGGTTTACTGAATAAAATGGCGCTACACGCCTTTTTCATCGACAAATTCATGATCAGCAATATGTTGCTATCTGAATGGTCCAGTACGAAAACTACCAAAGACCTCGATGTGGACGTGGGGCTATAGCTCCAGAACAAGCTGTTCAATGTTGCTGACGACTAGATTTGTATGGTTTAAAGAATAAAATGGCGCTACACGCCTTTTTCATCGACAAATTCATGATCAGCAATATGTGCTATCTGAATGGCCCAGTACGAAAACTACCGAAGACCTCGATGTGGGCGTTGGGCTATAGCTCCAGAACAAGCTGTTCAATGTTGCTGACGACTAGCTTTGAATGGAATAAAGCTAATAAGGATGGTAATAAAATGGAGCTACACGCCTTTTTCATCGACAAATTCATGATCAGCAATATGTGCTATCTGAATGGCCCAGTACGAAAACTACCAAAGACCTCGATGTGGACGTGGGGCTATAGCTCCAGAACAAGCTGTTCAATGTTGCTGACGACTAGATTTGTATGGTTTAAAGAATAAAATGGCGCTACACGCCTTTTTCATCGACAAATTCATGATCAGCAATATGTTGCTATCTGAATGGTCCAGTACGAAAACTACCAAAGACCTCGATGTGGACGTGGGGCTATAGCTCCAGAACAAGCTGTTCAATGTTGCTGACGACTAGCTTTGTATGGTTTAAAGAATAAAATGGCGCTACACGCCTTTTTCATCGACAAATTTATGATCAGCAATATGTACTATCTGAATGGTCCAGTGCGAAAACTACTAAAGACCTCGATGTGGGCGACGTGCTCCAGAACAAGCTGTTCAATGTTGCTGACGACTAGATTTGTATGGTTTACTGAATAAAATGGCGCTACACGCCTTTTTCATCGACAAATTCATGATCAGCAATATGTACTATCTGAATGGCTCTTCTACATTACCTGGTGGGGAGGTATAGTCCGGTGCGAAAACTACCGAAGACCTCAACGTGGGCGTTGGGCCACAATTCGAGGACGAGCTGCTCGATGTTGCTGACGACTTGCGACCTCATGTTGTGCTCCTCGGGGGTCGGGGACATGTACTCGTAAAAATCGAGTATCTCCTGGTGAAGCCTGGAAAAACGCACAAAGCAGGTGGTTCAGTTGAGAGTAATGTTGGGAGATATGCTTGGGAGAAGCACGTAAATCTGTTCTCAACCAAAATACCTATTTGGATTGATCAGTTGATCATATTTGTGTGCCTTAGTAGAAATTCAAATAATGAAATCAAGCCAATTGAATAATAAACCTCAGTGAAAGAATTTGCAGCGTTTTTTTGAGATGCGAGCATCCAGACCAGCAAACTAGATAAAACACATTCGAACACATATCGAAACCTATATCCTAGGACCTATATCGACAGGAGACATTGGGTTTTTCAATATGATGACGGTCCTACAGGGAGGGGTCACCTATTCTCGACTTCAACAGTCAATAACGAACAAAAAGCCAATCAAGAAACAAACAAGCGAAGTTGGTAAGAAATTACTATTGACAAATGTCTCTACAATAACAGTAGACTAGGATGGTACCTGCGACTTAGAACTAGTGCTACTAGAGTTTACCTTTGAATGTTGAAAATTATGGTGGTCACTTCCGCTACAGGCAGTTTTGGAATACGCTGTACTGGGAAAGTAGAGTTTAGGAACAAATCGCCAAGTTTTGAGCCAAAAAGTGTAAACAGAAGACAGTTTTGCTCGATTTTGAATACGTTTTTCGATTGAGAGCGAGAAACCGCTTCAAAATACACAGCAAAATAGGTTTTTCCAAAAATGAATGTACACAATTTTGGTACCGTCCGCCTCAAACTATCATCATTAGATTTTTATAGAATTTACGATGTTTCGACTATAGAAAAGTTGAAATATTGACGTGAATATCACTTCTGATTACTTTTGATGAGTTAATTCAAAAAAAGAAAGGGGTTTATTATTATTTTTTGTGAATAATAAAGTGTTCACTCGGGTAAGGGTTTGTGGGGGTCACTTTCAGGAGCAGAAATGGCGATTCGATGACTCGATGTACATAATGAAGAAATGTTCTGCCACACATAAGGGACTAAGTATGGAGCTCTCATGGATACTATATACCACCCTAATAATAACAAATGAATTCTCCAGTGAAATAAGCAACTTATACAACTATTTGCAGTAATTATGACGGTAAACCAGTTTTAATACGCAGAGACACAAGTCTTAACACATTCTGGTCTATTTGTCGAACTGATCTACACTTTACTAGAAGGATTGATGTAGGATAATTTTTTGTTTTTGAGATGCGTTTTTCCTTGCATGGAAAGCTTAAATCGAAAAACAGACCACGTCTCGGTTTGTGAAACATTAAGTGCCTGTGCAGTTCTTGTTAGTTTCATGAATATCAGAATGCTTCACCCGTGTATCGGCTATAAACCCTTTAAGGAGTTCACTCCAGTATCCACGTTACTACATCACTAGGTTACTGTTAAAAACGCTGCAAATTCATTCACTGGTGTTTATTATTCAATTGGCTTGCGTTCATGATTCGAATTTCTACTAAGCTTTGGAGTGTGCGTGTTTCACAGGTGATAGGGCGATTATTGAATTTCAGGAGATACGCATAGAGCACGTAAATCTGTTCTCAACCAAAAAACCTATTTGGATTGTTCAGTTGATCATATCCGTGTACCTCCTGAAATTCAATAATCGCTCTATCACCTGTGAAACACGCACACTCCAAAACTTACTAGAAATTCAAATCATGAACGATTGAATAATAAACCCCAGTGAAAGAATTTGCAGCGTTTTTCACAGGTTTACTCATGGGGTCATAAGGTGTTCTGCCACACATAAGGGACTTAGTATGGACTACTTATACCGCTAATAATTAGAAATGAGTTCTCCATTGTTATGGTTTTGCTATGAAATAGAGCAATTATTGAATTTCAGGAGGCACACAAATATGATCAACTGATCAATCCAAATAGGTATTTTGGTTAACAACCGATTTACGTGCTATAATAATAATAAACCCCAGTAATAATATTGAATAATATTTACCTATATATTATCAGCGTTTCATGCATATCGGAATGCTTCAACCCGTGTGTCGGCTATAAACTACAAGTATCAACATCGGCTAACACTCCAGTATCCACATTCACTAAAACTCGACGCTATCGGCATCACTAGGTTACAAACAAACAATAATAAACCAAAAAACGCAAATCTTGGCACCATAAATCGGACCATACATCGGGAATGGTTTGACCTACGGACCTGCGGAGGGGCTCATTCGATTCCTCATGGTATGTTCTTCAAATAGGTAAATATTTAGGCCGATTCGACTTGTTTTGAGGTTTTTAGGGATTTTACAAAACTTTGACAGCCCTTAAAGGGCACTTTAAATTAAGTGCGAGAGCTGGCTCAACCAACATGGATTTTTCCTGAAAATTTCAGATTTTTTGCTCCAGCCGTTTGGAAGAAATCGTGCGTACGGCGGACGGACGGAGAAATTTTCATTGCAGACTCGGATTCTACACCCTTTGAAGCGTAAACCACAAAATTTTCAGGGGGGCTTAGAATTTTTTTTTTTTTTTTTTTTTCCATGAGCGATTACAATGGTTTATTATTGAATAATAAACAAAAAACAAGTGTTTACGAGTTGTACAAGCGGTTACAAGCATGAAGGCGATTTCCTGAAGTAAAATTCTGTCTTTAATTGTAGTGAATCTCTCTTAATCTTAAATATCTCGAGTCACCCATCCTGTCACCCTACCGCGTGACATTTTTCAGCTAAGTGGTTAGTGTCAGGCTACAGCATGTTCCATGCTAATATTTGTAAATATGCTAATATTTGTAAATATGCTAATATTTATATAAATGTCTATACTCACGCCATGATGGGTCGGGTATCGTAGGATTTGTCCGCCCTTCGCCAGGGCTCGCCTCCGTACTGACCGATGAGAAGATCGTGGTTGTGATTCAAGCCGTACGTCGAGGCCCAGTTCTGTTTCCAGATTTCGTGCGGATCTTTCCTCTACGTGAAAAAAGACAAAAGAGATTCAAAATCCACGTTTTTCCACGTTCAAAAACCAATTTCTCCGTCAAAAATTGCTCTCAAATGTAATAAACCGATAGAAGGCTAATGAAATTTGATTTTTTTTAACCCGTCCGCTAACAACCTCCCTTGCGTCACACCACTCACTTTATAGTAATTTTTTAAATAATTACACTTGTTAGATACCAATAGAATGACATACCTTTAAAGCATCACACAGAAAAAACTTATTTAAAAAATACACCAGAAAATACATATTTACAAAATGGTCTTTTCCAAAACTTTTCGCGTTTTAGACCTTCCTGAAAATTTTGGTTCTTTCTTCTGTCTGTCAGCAATGTTTCCTTCGACGGTTGATGGAGACAGTCCGATTTTGATGCAAAACTACATCAATTTTGTTATAGACCGATTTTGATGAAATTTTGTTTTCGGGTTCAGTGGAATGTGAAAATTTAGATGGTCTCAGTATAGAAAATACATACTCAAAATGGTCTTTTCCAAAATTTTCGCGTTTTGACCTTCCTGAACAATTTTGGTTCCGTGTCTGTCTGTCTGTCAGCAAATCCTTGTTACGGGCAAAACTACACGAAGTTATAGACCGATTTTGATGAAATTTTCAGGGATTGTGCGGGTTGGGTGTAGATGGTCCCCTATAGGTTTCATGACCCCCGGATCAATAGTAGCCTCTGCGCATGCGTAAACGTCAGATTCTTGTTACGCGCATAACTCCGGGAGTTCTTGACCGATTTCGATGAAATTTTCTGGGATTGTTCGGACTTATTATTTATATTTTACAGTTTGCTCAATAGTTGAACATGCCTACTTTTATTTTCTCAAGTTATGCTCCTGCATAACAATAAATTTACCCTAATTCAATATTTACTTCGCCTAATTGAACGAAGTTCTTTAGTCAATAATAATTTTCAATGATCTATACAGTCATGTTATGGATACGAGGAAGCTATGTGCCACACCCACTTGTTTTTTTCTGGGCACGCACTACCGAATGTGACTAAGTCACCTCATGGGCCACATCGTGTTTTTAATCGTTTAAAAGTAATTTTTCTGCGTTGCAGCTTCTTTTTCCGCCAAATTGAGTGTTAATGAGCAAATACAAAAAAGCTTATGCCCATACTGGCGTGCGTTGTTATCAAACAATGAAAATTTGGACAGCTGGGGTACCCCATCCATCTATCCATCCATTTTCCAGTTGATTTTATGGGGGTGAATCATTATTCAAAGGTATAATTAAAATGTAATTTATCCAGAAAATTAAGGGAGTTGTGGCTTCGCCCCCTGCACCCCCGGGTGATTTCTGCTTTAAAGCCTAACGGCTATAACGTGATGTACCTTGAAAAGGTTTTTACTGTCTCTCCCACTCTATTATATAATATACCTTTTTGTAACTCAGGAAGTAAGTTAGTAACAAGCTGAAATTTTCAGGAAAAACCCATGTTGGTCCAGCGACGCCCCAATTCTTGATTTAAGGGTTGTCAAAGTTTTGTAAAATCCCTAAAAACCTCAAAAAAAGTCGAGGCGGCCTAAATTTGTACTTTTTTTGAAGAACTGTCCACGAGGAATCGAATGAGCCCCTCCCCAGGTCCGTAGCTCAAACCATTCTCGATCTATGGCCCGATTTATGGTGCCAACATTCGCGTTATTTTGGTTTATTATTGTTTTTGTGTTGATATCAGTAACCTGGTGATGTAGTGATGTAGTAATGTGGATACTGGAGTGAACTCCTAAAAGGCTTTGTAGCCGACACACAGGTTGAAGCATTCTGATAACCATAAAAAAATAAAAAAAACGCAGCAAATTCTTTCACGGGGGTTTATTATTCAATTGGCTTGCGTTCATGATTTGCATTTCTACTAAGCTTTGGAGTGTGCGTTTTTCACAGGTGATAGAGCGATTATTGAATTTTAGGAGATATGCATAGAGCACGTAAATCTGTTCTCAAGCAAAATACCTATTTGGATTGTTCAGTTGATCATATTTGTGTGCCTCCTGAAATTCAATAATCGCTCTATCACCTGTGAAACACGCACACTCCAAAGCTTAGTAGAAATTCAAATCATGAACGCAAGCCGATTGAATAATAAACCCCAGTAAGAATTTGCAGCGTTATCCAGAAAATTTCAGATTTTCTGATTTTTCCAGAAAATTATCAGAATGCTTCAACCCGTGTATCGGCTACAAAGCCTTTTAGGAGTTCACTCCAGTATCCACATTACTACATCACTACGTCACTAGGTTACTGATATCAACACAAAAACAAAAACAAACAAAAATAACGCGAATGTTGCCACCATAAATCGGGCCATAGATCGGGAATGGTTTGACCGACGGACCTGGGGGAGGGGCTGATTCGATTCCTCGTGGAGTGTTCTTCAAAAACAACATTGTTGTTAGGGATTTTACAAAACTTTGACGACCCTTAAAGGGCACTTTAAATTAAGTGAGAGAGCTGGCTCAAGAATTGGGGCGTCGTCGGAGCAACATGGATTTTTCCTGAAAATTTCAGCTTTTTTGATTATTCAGTTTTTTGTTTTTCGTGCCGCTTTTCGGCGGAGGGTCCCATCGCAAAAACCTTTTCAAAGTTAAAAAAAAACTTCGATGTAGAGCAGGCAGAAATGGAGGGGACGAACAAAAAATTGCTAAAATGTAAAAGTGGTTGCAAATCGGTTCAACTTTCTATCGGTTTATTAAATTTCTATTTCGGAGCATTTGTTGACAGAAGAATTGGTCTTTGAACGCGGAAAAACGTGAATTTTTCAAACGAAATCAGCGTTTTTTTCACGAGATAATGCATCTGGTGATTAATAAAAATTGATTGGATTGATTGGAATATAATCGCTGAATCGAATGATCACATTTCTAATCCCAGGGTTTTGTTTGTTAATCATTAAGATTAAGGTCTGAATGACGTTTGTAGGCGCGATTTCTAAAATAGGGGCAATTTTTGAGTCTAGCAACTGTGAAATTTCACTCGTTGGGCTTACACTCTCGATTTTTTTTTCCCTAATTACAGGTTTTTATGGGTTCTTCAATAGATTTTGACAATAGTAAGTCCAATTGGTTTTTAAAGAGTCATAAATAGGTAATTTATCTACCAATTCACATTGTCGTGGTTGGTCTAAAAGTTGGTCTAAATAATAAACCCCAGTGAAAGAATTTGCAGCGTTTTTTCCTTTTACGTACCAACCCAAGGAAAAAATATTGCGACGAAATGACATTTATCATCAGCGTAATGGACATTAACATTATCGTGTGCCCTAATTCACATTGTCATGGGACGCGAATTCAGGGTGTCTAGCAATTATTCAAAAATAAATTCAAAACTTTTTCCAGGCTTTTCAAGACTTTTTCCACAAATTTCCAGATTTTTACGCGGTAATACAGGGTGTGTTCCCCCCCCCCACCTCCTAAAATCGTCCAAACGGGAGTAAACAAAAAAATTTTTTTTGAATCTTCATAAGTTTTTCTAAGGATCTCAAATATCATATTTGCGCACCCCGCGCAACTGCGCAATCTTGCGCAATTGACACTAACTTTCTTATTTTAAATGGGAACCCCAATTTTTTATTGCAGATTCGGATTCTACTCAAAATTTCATGAAAATTCGACCCCTCAATCAATTTTTTTGATTGCGCGCAACCGGTTCAGCGAGCACGCAAAGTTGCGCAACCCCAAAATTGTCAAATAGTGGATGATGGTGAACTCTAAAGTGTGGCACATGAATTTTCATTGTTTTTTAACGCTGATTCACGTGGTGCTATCCGTTTCTTGATTCGGCTCAATTTTTGCGGAATAATGACCTAATTTATGTCCGTTTTTTTAAACCTTAGGCGCCTGTTTTCAGATTTTTACGGGGATTAGTTTTCGAGGTCCGGTTGAAAAATGTAAAAATAGGAGATTGAAACCTTCTTCAGTGGTCAAGTGAAAAATCATCTTAATCTGAGAGTTGAAAGTCGGCATAAATTAGCTGCCGTTACAGTGACCTTTGAATAATCAGATAAGTATTTTGTTTCTTCTGTTTACAACCAGATGGTAGAATTGTTGATTTTTTTTTTTAAGGAAGTGTTCGTTTTTATTTCTTTTTAACTCCACCATATCCGGTCCCCAGTCCGGTTGAGAAAGGAGGACGGAAAGGAAATGGATAATTACCTATGAAATTTCATGTGCAAACACACGCGCGAAAAAAGATGATTTTTTCACGAGAAATAACCAAATTTAGGTCATTATTCCGCAAAAATTGAGCCGAATCAAGAAACGGGTAGCACCACGTGAATCAGCGTTAAAAAACGATGAAAATTCATGTGCCACACTTTAGAGTTCACCATCATCCACTATTTGACAATTTTGGGGTTGCGCAACTTTGCGTGCTCGCTGAACCGGTTGCGCGCAATAAAAAAAAATTGATTGAGGGGTCGAATTTTCATGAAATTTTGAGTAGAATCCGAATCTGCAATAAAAAATTGGGGTTCCCATTTAAAATAAGAAAGTTAGTGTCAGTTGCGCAAGATTGCGCAGTTGCGCGGGGTGCGCAAATATGATATTTGAGATCTTTGGAAAAACTTATGAAGATTCAAAAAAAATTTTTTTTTGTTTACTCCCGTTTGGACGATTTTAGGAGGGGGGGAACAACTCGTGGGACACCCTGTATAAAATCCAGAAATTTTGAGAACTGTTATACAAAATTTCTGATCGAAATTGCCCCTAGTTTAGGGAATCACCCTCATACGGAACTATTTCATATTCAAGCCTTTTTGGATGTATTTCGGGTTCCAAAAATTTAATAATAACGAAAACGATGCGGACCTTGTTGTTGGGGCCGTCCATGACTTCGTTGGTTTTCTCGTTTTTCTGCAGTTTGTTAAATTTCCTCCATATCCTGTCCCACTGATCTTTGGCCGGGCCTGCGGAAAAAAAGGAACACACGAATTAACACGCTGATAATAGTTTTTGATTTCTGCACTTTTAAGGATTTGTTTTTGTGAAATGAAATATTTTATTATCTGAAAGATAAATTATCAAAACAAGTAATTAAGACTGTTGAAGCATGGATCGATGGGTCAATTCTTATTCTAAGAAATACCTTAGTCAGTTTTGAACTTCAAAAACGCCGGAGTTACGGCCGTCCCCAGTCCGTAGGTCGAAAACCGAGGTCCGTAAAAAAATTCCCGATGTATGGCCCGATTTATGGTTCAACATTTGCGTTGGAAATTATTGTTTTTGTAGTTTATTGCGTCATTAGTTTGATTATACGAGTGAACCCAGTAAAACCTCTGTTTTCTCCGATACATTCGGTTATTAAGTGAAATCAATTTAACGCTGATTTTCGATTTTCGTGGCCATACAATTGTACGTTTTTTGACATTTCATGTCTTTGCTATGCACGCAACCAAATGTCGTGATGTCACGTTACGTTTACGTAACGAAATATGCTCAATGATTATTACTGATTCGTAAAGTAAGTATACTTATCATGATTTTGCTGAAATTTCAATATATGATTATTATGATTAATAATCTGCATAGAAGCACAGTGAATTATTTTCCCGATCAGGTCAAAATTGAAAAAGTTGATTCTTTGAAATTTGGAGTGTTTTGAGACGCGTAGAATTCAAATTATCAAGTCCTTTAAGCACATCGCATTGCAAAAACAGCGTTTTTCGGCCCAAAATCCAAATTTGTGTGGTCCAAAAATTCGAAAACAATGGTCAAAGTGATAATCATGTGTTTTTTTGTTTGTTTGTTCTGAATAGATCTGAAAATCATCCGGCACCTGTGTTCCAAAATCCAAAACCCAAAAACTCAAAATTCTTTCACTGGGGTTTATTATTCAATTGAGCTGTGGGTTGTCGATTTGAATTTCTATTAACTTAATTGCGTGTAAATTTGGATTATTACTCGAGGTTGCAGGACAATAATATGAGGAGGACCAGTATTCGGGTTGTCAATCCAAAATCCGATTTTGGAAATTGTCAACAGATCATACGTTAAAGTTACTGAAATTCAATAATCGCTCTATCACCTGTGAAATCACAATAACATAGTAGTCTCACATTTGCCTCAACAGCTTCATTTTTTTGAATTTCACAAAGTCTTACATGAACGCAATAGGTAGTTTGAATAGAATAAACCCCAAAAGTGTCAATTTGCATTTAAGGATTGAATCATCAATAGGTAGTAAATCACAATAGTGACAATTCTCGTGTGAAAGCACCTGAAAAAAACGAGTCGCGAATTACATTATAATTTCGACGATTTCTTTCAACGTACGCAAAATTTTTTTGTTGTTTTTCTACTATGGGTCCCCAAAAGTCTAGGAATATTTGATTTTCGAAGGCGATCTCTTGAATTTCAAGTTATCCAAAACGTGGAAGGATTAACAACAAAAAACCGCTATTTTTAACTGAAAAAAAGATATTGATCGTCCTCTAAAAGTGTTTAAAAAAAATAACCGATTTTTTTTACGTGAGAGGCTATGGAGGTGACTTAAAAATATTCGATACTGCTTTCACATCCACTTGCAAAAACTTGAAGACACTGCAAATTTTTCAGTGGGGTTTATTATTCGATTTTATTCATTTAAGTTGCATTCATGATTTGAATTTCTACTAAGTTGGAGGTGAGTGTTTAACAGGTGATAGAGCGATTATTGAATTTCAGAAGATATGCATAGACCACGTAAATCGGTTCTGGATAACCAAAACACCTATTTGGATTTTTGATCAGTTGATGATATTTGTGTGGACCTCTACATCAGTCTACCTTTCGATCAACGTTTAAATTTTTGAAGCTAACAATCTTTCCTAAACTTGATAAATTATGAAATTTGGGGTAGCCTTTAAAAAAAACATGAACAATACTGGTGTACAGGGTCTTGATTCCTAGATGTTTTTGGAGTGCGCGTGTTTTACAGCTGAAGCGATTTGGCTGAGATAGCATCACGTAAATCGGTTCTCAACAAAACAGGTTTATTTGGATTGATCAGCATGATATTTGTGTGCCTCCTGCTAATTTCTACTTTGGAAAGTTTAAATTTGGATTTGGGGAAGTTTTAACGCAATACGAGTGCTAAAGGATTTGATCAAAAGGCTATACATTTTTTATTGTGGGGATGAAATTGGCTGGTTCAATAAAAAAAACAATATTCTTTCACAGGGTTTGATTATTCAGATTGGCTTGCGTTCATGATTTGAATTTCTACTAATGCGCGTTTCACAGGTGATAGAGTGATTATTGTTTTCAGGATATTATGATCAACTGATCAAATAGGTAGGGAAGTTGAGAACATGATTAACGTTGCAGACTCTATATCTCCTGGTATTCAATAATCGCTCTATCACCTGTGGAAGAATTTGCAGCGTTTTTTTGGTACAAATCCTGTGTTTTTCTTGACATTTTGGTCCACACGATTTCGTCGCGAATGATTTATCGGGCATGTTAACCACCAACACTCGAGGGCCGGGCTTAATATGAAACTTGACGTCTTCTTTCCCTGCCTTGTTTCATTTAATCGACGAAAGGGGGTTAGAATTTTTCTTTCTTTTTTTTTCTTAATCGGGTCGAGACGAGTTTAAATTTAGAACCGTCCCTTCCCCACCACAGCTCCCAAAACTCTCAGCGATTCTCAATACTTCAAACCTTTCGCTTTCACGCTCAACAGTATGCGGCTTTTCGGGTGGATCCTGTAACCGGAGACGCCGCACAGTGGGCTGAATCACTAATTTAGGTGGACAAAATTCTGAAACTTGTCCATATGCAACCTTTGGGTTCCCAGATCACGGAAAAAAATTATTTAAAAAATCAAATTAATTTTTTGACATGATTGGCGAGCACACAGTGGTCTAAAATCAAATTGATTCGCTAAAATTTAAAACTTTCCTAAATTCAACGATTGAAGTCCCAGAATACGGGAAAAATTATATTTAAAAATCTAATTAATTTTTTTGACACGATTCGCGAGCACAAAGTGGTCTATTATCAAATTTATTTGCCAAAATTGTACTGAAAAAAAATTATGTATCACCCAAAACGCAAAAAATCGCAAAAATTCATTGCAACATTTAAAAACTAGAAGGATTGATGAAACGAATCCGTGGAATAACTTGGCGTTAATATAGTTCTTCGTTATTGAATAGGGGCATACATTTACAAGTTGCTAAGTTAAATCCACAGGTAGAACGCAATGTATATTCTATAACGAATGCAGAAATTTAATGTCTTACCTGTCTCAGCAATGTCCATTGTTGAATAAAAGCAATAGAACTTCGCGCTACACACACCTTTAACATAATGAATGGCCATCGAATAAAGATAATCCCACTGCCGATTATCAGGCACTTGCGTAAACATGACTGATTCAGTCCTTTACTATTTGTTTGTAAACACGGTATGGAGGAAAATATTAGTATTTACAGTCTCACTAACTAATAATAAAAATAAAAACACTCAGAAATTGACTTTTGTCCACAAACTTGACTTTTGTATGACATTTTGACTGTATAGGTGAATTGCTTACCATTAAAAAAATTCTATTATCTAAATATTAAAGACGCCTTCGTAAACAATACTACTTGATAAGCCATATTCTTTCAGCAGGTCAAATTACAAAAAAAGCAATTTTTTCATTTCTAATTACCAGTGGACCAGCGGAGTGTGAGTCCATATTGACTAAACGTATAGAGTTTAAAAATAAAGTCCGAACATCATCATAAAATTATATTATTAAGAAAAGTAAAACAATTTATTCGCCATAACCGCAAGTAATTTTATTTCGTCTTTTTGAGTAGATATACAGGGTGTCCCGCACTTAGTGTAAAAAAAAAAAATTGGGTGAAACTACATGGAAAATGGAGTAAATCGCCGCCAACCGCGATTTTTTTTCTCAACCCGTTGCTGAGACATGCTACACACAGAGTTTTTTCAAAAAATTTTTTCAGCCATTAAAACGCTTTTTCTCGGCAATTTCCCAACATTTTTGCACATTTGACCACATTTTCGGAATCTGCGTTAAATTTCCTATAAGATGAAGTTACTTTGATTTCCAAAACGCATCTTCCAAACACCGAAATGTTCAATCAAAGATGAACATTTTTCGCAAAGTGAAATTTTTCAAAAACTTGGAACGCTTGGCGTGACCACAAAAATCATTTTTTTCGTTGTCAAATTTGATAAAAACTTCTCCCATTTCTAAGCTTTCCAACGGCGTCTCAAACATTTAATTCTGATTGGAATTGACGGAGAAATTAAAGTTCGAATGCCAGAAAACGTGTAGTTCGTTTTAACGTAAGTTGGTATAAAACGACTTGCGCTACACACACTAACAAATGAATTTTCTCGAAAAAATAATCCGGCATTCAACCACAGGTTCGAATTGGGCGTTAAATTTCCTGTCTGATTCATTTTGTTTCAAATTTTTTTACACATTTATCAGGAAAATTTTAAGTTTTTACAGTCTACTAACTAATAATAAAAAGCTAAAGCACTCAGGAATTCCAGACTTTTGACTTGACTTTTGTCCACCTAAATTGGTGGAAGGATGGACAGGAAGGACCGTCAAAATGCAGAAAAGCATTGGACGAAAATGGGACAATAGATGAACTCTCTCTCTCTCTCTCTCTCTCTCTCTCTCTCTCTCTCGATTAGTGAACTTTTTGGAAAAGTCAAAAACCATAGGATCACAACAATTTGGATATAAAAAGGAGTAAAAAGGTGCCAATACATAGGATGCTTTATTCAACGTCACGGATGAAATTTATTCAAACTTGGACGCAGGCAAAAAATCATTGCTATTCATTCATAGCTTAAGCTGTTCTTTTCAACTTACAGCTAACTTAAGATATTTAAGATTTAAGAATTAGCTTCTTGAAATGGTTGACAGCTGAAATGTCATCTATTAGGCCGAATTTCGGGCAAATCAGCTTTTAGCTGTACTTTTCAACTCAAAGCTAACTTGGCTAGATGGCTAGAACTTGGCTAACAAGGCAGAGTTATCTGTGTCTAGATAGTTAAAATAACTTATATTTAATTCTATGAGCTTTAAAATCCAGGAAACATCAAATTTGCACCATTTGAATAGCTAATAGCTAACATTATAGTTGCTGGACCGAATTTCAGGTAAATTAGCTTTAGCCTTAAGCTATAGCTAATTTTTAGTCATCTCTGCCATCACCTCATTTTCAATACTGATTTTCCTAGTAATATTTGAAGAAAAAAAGTAAATTAAAAGATGGTGATACGTTTTTTGAGTTCAATTCTTAGAATTTGAATAATTTAATGTACTAAAAAAGTGTTCATATAAACATATATGATGGAGACAGCTGAAACTGTTAACTTTTGCTGTCAAAATTTCATAGCTTGAACTGTTGTTTTCAATTAATAGACGGTTTTTCCACATTTATTGTGATTTTTAAGGTATATTTTTCGGAATTCGACCAATTTAATGTACTCGAATATATATCTATTTAACAGAGGCAGCTAAAACTGGCTGCCTTGACTTTTAGCCTCTTCTGAATGAATTTTCTGTCTGAATTTCATAGCTTGAGCTGTACTTTTCAACTTAAAGCTAACTTGAATTGAGAATTAGCTTCTTACAATAGTTGACAGCTAAAATGTCATCTATTAGGCCGAATTTCAGGTAAATTAGCTTTTAGCTGTACTTCTGAACTCATAGCTAACTTGGCCTAAGAGTCATCTGTCTTTAGATAGTTAATAGCTGGAATGGGGGGCTGTTACGACAAATTTCATCTAAATAGGCTTAGGCTTAGGCTTATCACACATTTTTGTGACAGTTTTGGTATATTTTTTCTCAAATTTGACCCATTTGTTTCTACTCAAAACTTTAATACTTAACACTTTGAAATAATTTTTGACGTTAATTTATAGCTTTTCTGGCAGAATTGGCTAATTGCTATGAATTGCATAGCTTGTAGTTACCTTAAGAATCTTAGCTGTCTTTAGATAGTTAACACCTAAAATTTCATCTGTTAGGACGAATTTAAGCTAAATTAGCTTCATATTTAGCTCATTTTAGTTCATCTCTTTCATCACCTTATTTTATTCTACCAATACAATGTGACAAATATATAGGCTAATATATCTATTTGAAGCTACAACTAACTGCCTTGACTTTTAGCTTATTCTAAAAGAACTTTCTGTCTGAATTTCATAGCTAGAGCTTATTATTCAACTTGAAGCTAACTTGGATTAATAATTAGCTTCTTACAATAGTTGACAGCTAAAATGTCATCTATTAGGCCGAATTTTGGGTAAATTAGCTTTTAGCTGTACTTCTCAACTCAAAGCTAACTTGGCTCAAGAGTTATCTGTGTCTAGATAGTTAAAATAACTTATATTTTATTCTATGAGCTTTAAAATCCAGGAAACATCAAATTTGCAGCATTCGAATAGCTAATAGCTAACATTTTAGTCTCTGGACCGAATTTCAAGTAGATTAGCTTCAACTTTAAGCTATGACTAATTTTTAGACATCTCTGCCATCAGCTCATTTTCATTACTGATTTTCCGAGTAAATTTGAAGAAAAAAGTAAATTAAAAATGTTGATACGTTTTTTGGCAGTTCAATTCTTAGAATTTGAATAATTTAATGTACTAAAAAAGTGTTCATATAAACATATATGATGGAACACTGAAACTGTTAAGCTGTCAAAATTTCATAGCTTGAACTGTTGTTTTCAATTTGACATTTATTGTATTTTTTACCAATACAATTTTTGAATTCAAATATATAATAGATACTGAATATATCTATTTGAACAGTAACTAAAACTAACTGCCTTGACTTTTAGCTTATTCTGGAAGAATTGTCTGTCTGAATTTCATAGCTAGAGGTGTATTATTCAACTTAAAGCTAACTTGAATTAAGAATTAGCTTCTTCAAATAGTTGACAGCTAAAATGTCATCTATTAGGCCGAATTTCGGCTAAATTAGCTTTTAGCTGTACTTCACAACAAATAGCTAACTTGGCTCAAGAGTTATCTGACTTTAGACAGTTAATAGCTGGAATTGTGGCTGTTACGACGAATCTCAGCTAAATAGGCTTCGGCTATAGCTAATTTTCAGCCATCACACACATTTTTGGTACATTTTTTTCAAATTTGACCCATTTGATTGTACTCAAAACTTTAATAATACTTTAAAATAAATTTTACGTTAATTTATAGCTTTTCCTGGACAGAATTGGCTAATTGCTATGAAATGTATAGTTTGAGCTGCAAATTCCATTTAATAACTAACTTAGCTTAAGAATATTAGCTGTCTTTAGATAGTTAACACCTAAAATTTCAGCTGTTACGACGAATCTCAGCTAAATTGGCTTCATATTTAGCTCATTTTGGTTCATCTCTGACATCACCTTATTTTACTCTACCAATACAATGTACTCAAATATATAGATAGATACGCAATATATCTATTTGACAGAAGTAGCTACAACCAACTGCCTTGACTTTTAGCTTATTCTAATACAATGTACTAATTATAAGAATTATCTGTCTGAATTTCATAGCTTGAGCTGTACTTTTCAACTTAAAGCTAACTTGGATTAAGAATTAGCTTCTTACAATAGTTGACAGCTAAAATTTCATCTATTAGGCCGAATTTCAGGTAAACTAGCCTATAGCTGTAATTTTCAACAAATAGCTAACTTGGATTAAGAATATTAGCTGTCTTTAGTTGGTTAATAGCTGGAATTGTGGCTGTTACGACAAATTTCATCTAAATAGGCTTAGGCTTAGGCTTATCACACATTTTTGTGACAGTTTTGGTATATTTTTTCTCAAATTTGACCCATTTGTTCCTACTCAAAACTTTAATAATACTTTAAAATAATTTTTGACGTTAATTTATAGCTTTTCTGGCAGAATTGGCTAATTGCTATGAATTGCATAGTTTGATAGTTATCTTAAGAATCTTAGCTGTCTTTAGATAGTTAACACCTAAAATTTCATCTGTTACGACGAATCTCAGCTAAATTGGCTCCATATTTAGCTAATTTTTGTTCATCTCTGGCATCACCTTATTTTATTCTACCAATCCAATGTACTCAAATATATAGGTAGATATGTAATATATCTATTTGACAGAGGTAGCTACAACTAACTGCCTTGACTTTTAGCTTATTCTGGAAGAATTGTCTGTCTGAATTTCATAGCTTGAGCTGTACTTTTCAACTTAAAGCTAACTTGAATTAAGAATTAGCTTCTTACAATAGTTGACAGCTAAAATGTCATCTATTAGGCCGAATTTCGGCTAAATTAGCTTTTAGCTGTACTTCTCAACACATAGCTAACTTGGATTAAGAATATTAGCTGTCTTTAGTTAGTTAATAGCTGGAATTGTGGCTGTTACGACAAATTTCATCTAAATAGGCTTTGGCTGTAGCTAATTTTACAGCCATCACACATTTTTGTGACATTTTTGGTATATTTTTCTCAAATTTGACCCATTTGTTCCTACTCAAAACTTTAATAATACTTTAAAATAAATGTTGACGTTAATCTACAGCTTTTCCTGGCAGAATTGGCTAATTGCTATGAATTGCATAGCTTGGTAGTTACCTTAAGAATCTTAGCTGTCTTTAGATAGTTAACACCTAAAATTTCAGCTGTTAGGACGAATCTAAGCTAAATTAGCTTCATATTTAGCTCATTTTAGTTCATCCCTGACATCACCTTATTTTATTCTACCAATACAATGTACTCAAATATATAGATAGATATGTAATATATCTATTTGACAGAAGTAACTACAACTAACTGCCTTGACTTTTAGCTTCTTCTGGAAGAATTTTCTGTCTGAATTTCATAGCTTGAGCTGTATTTTCAACTTAAAGCTAACTTGGATTAAGAATTAGCTTCTACAATAGTTGACAGCTAAAATTTCATATATTAGGGCAAATTTCAGCTAAATTAGCTTTTAGCTGTACTTCTCAACACATAACTAACTTGGATTAAGAATATTAGCTGTCTTTAGATAGTTAATAGCTGGAATTGTGGCTGTTACGACAAATTTCAGCTAAATAGGCTTTGGCTATAGCTAATTTTCAGCCATCACACATTTTAGTGACATTTTTGGTATATTTTTCTCAAATTTGACCCATTTGTTCCTACTCAAAACTTTAATAATACTTTAAAATAATTTTTTACGTTAATTCATAGATTGCCTGGCAGAATTGGCTAAGTAATTGCTATGAATTGCATAGTTTGAGAGTTACCTTATGAATCTAAGCTGTGTTTAGATGGTTAAAACCTAAAATTTCATCTGTTACGACGAATCTCAACTAAATTGGCTCCATATTTAGCTCATTTTCGTTCATCCCTGACTTCACTTAATAAGATACTTTTAAAAATATACGCAATTAGAGTTTTACCTTCTTGTTCGGGTGGGTACCAACCCAATTTCGGATCCATACACCGGGAACGGCGGGCCCGAAAACGCGATACCCCGACCGGGACGACGAAGTTCTGACTTCCAACAGGGGAAAATTATTCCGAAACGCTTGAAGAACTATTTCCGAATGATTTAAGGAATTCACGTCAACCGAACACTGCAGAACTACACGAGAAATAAGTTTGGTTCGGGAATATAAACGAAGTTGCACAGAGCGATGGAATTTGCGAAATAGAGCGATTGATGCCGAAAACGTGATAATATCCGATAAGGCCTAACCCTAAAAAAGATGTGTCCCGAAGGAAATTCAAACCGGGACTGGGTAAATTGACCAAAATTACGGAATATCGCTCGTTATAATTCGATTAAACGACGTTTTACGTCGTTTATATCGTCGAAATGAATCGACGACGCCTCTGGACGTCCGTTTAGGGACGGAAAACCGACACCTTTTGGGCGTTGTTTTCTGCACGGCGAAAAAGTTTAACCCGAACTGTAAGAGACAAAAAATCCACAGCACTTTTCAAGTTTAGCGAAAAACCGGACGGGGAATCGGTGGAAACTCCGAATCAACGGCGAGTTCGGCGCACTGGATGGTTTTCCCGATCAATACAGTTTTACGGAAAACATAATCGGATGGAATGAAAATTCGACACCTTTTTTTTCGCACGTACGAACACAAGAGGGGGGTTAGGGAAGATGGAAAAGGGCTGACGATGTGCGTGGAGACGGAGGGTTCGCGAGATGGGCGAAATTACAGCAGGTTGGCCAACAAAACGGACGGAAAAGTCGGGCGTGTTGATAAGAGATAACGGCGTCCATCATGGATACTATAAGTTCCATGTTCTAATTATCCATGGGAGGAGAATAGGTAGTTAAAGTGAGGAGATTCTCAGGAGAAGAGGGCGATGAGGGTTCCGAAAGCACTCTAGCGAGATTTCGTCCAACCATCAACCTCCTTCCAGCCTTCCCCGTTGTCAATTGTTCGTTGTTTACATTCCGAGAAAAGTTACAAATTACCTACTGGAGTTTGGTTCAAAGTGTCCAACTATAAATTCATCACAATTGGACACTTTGAAGCGCCCGGAACAACCGTACAACACAAAGCTATTGGTACTTGGTGGAATAACAGAAAATGTATTTTTGAGACAAGTGAGGTTATGAGGTTTTCATCTGTACCTTATTTTCATCTGTGAACGTTTTAGCTGGATAAAAGTAATAATAAATAAGTTTAGTTGGATACTTTCAGTAGGTAAGGTATTGGAGGTTGCTGAAGGCATCCCTTCGACATGTAAAACTTCTCTACTTCATCACAATTGGACACTTTGAAGCGCCCGGAACGTTATTTTTTTTTCAAACCGTGCAACATAAAGTTGTTGGCACCTGCTGCATCTTGCACACCAGGAAAACGGTTAAATCATTAGTACAAGTATTCCTAGGGGACGTGATACCCAAAGAGAAAAGTTGTATATCACCTACTGGAGTTCAAAGTGTCCAACCGAATATTCATCACAATTGGACACTTTGAAGCGCCCGGAACAACTGTACAACACAACAGCTGTTGGCACCTGACGACATAACAGAAAACTGTATTTTTGAGACGAGTGAGGTTATGAGGTTTTCATCTGCACCTTATTTTCATCTGCGAACGTTTTAGCTGGATAAAAGTGATAATGAATGAGTTTAGTTCGATACTTTCAGTAGGTAAGGTATTGGAGGTTGCTGAAGGCGTCCCTTCGACATGTAAAACTTCTCTATGTTCGAACCAACTACTACCTTCCACAGCCTTTGAAAATAGGGTAAAG
Source organism: Creontiades dilutus (assembly GCA_031894815.1). Lineage (NCBI taxonomy): Eukaryota > Metazoa > Arthropoda > Insecta > Hemiptera > Miridae > Creontiades > Creontiades dilutus. The sequence goes on from JAVIWC010001598.1 coordinate 68,852, forward strand.
CAGCGTAAATAATAGGGTAGAGAGTGGATGGATCCGCGCTAGCACTGGGAGTGTTAAGTCATTAGTAAACGCAATGCTGGGGAACGTCAAACGCAAAGAGAAAAGTTACAAACTACCTACTGGAGTTCGGTTCAAAGTGTCCAACATTGGTTCCAACAATTCATCACAATTGGACACTTTGAAGCGCCCGGAACGTTATTTGGTTTCAAACCCTGCAACATAAAGTTGGCACCTGCTGCATCTTGCACACCAGGAAAATAGTTAAATCATTAGTAAATGTAATCCTAGGGAACGAGAAACCCAAAGACAGGAGTTACAAATTACCTACTGGAGTTCGGTTCAAAGTGTCCAACTGAAAATTCATCACAATTGGACACTTTGAAGCGCCCGGTACAACACAAACAACCGTAACAACAGAAAATATTTTTGATTATGAGGTAATTCAACTATTAATCATATTGACTGTACCTAAAGGTTATCTTTACATATGTGAACGTTTTGCTGGATAAAAGTAATAATAAATAAGTTTAGTTGGATACTTTCAGTAGGTAAGGTATTGGAGGTTGCTGAAGGCATCCCTTCGACATGTAAAACTTCTCTATGTTTGAACCAACTTCAGGATAAATAATAGGGTACGGAGTAGATGGATCCGCGCTAGCACTGGGAGTGTTAAGTCATTAGTAAACGTAATGCTAGGGAACGTCAAACCCAAAGGGAAAAGTTACAAACTACCTACTGGAGTTCGGTTCAAAGTGTCCAACATTGGTTCCAACAATTCATCACAATTGGACACTTTGAAGCGCCCGGAACGTTATTTGGTTTCAAACCCTGCAACATAAAGTTGGCACCTGCTGCACCTTGCACACCAGGAAAATAGTTAAATCATTAGTAAATGTAATCCTAGGGAACGAGAAACCCAAAGACAGGAGTTACAAATTACCTACTGGAGTTCGGTTCAAAGTGTCCAACTGAAAATTCATCACAATTGGACACTTTGAAGCGCCCGGAACAACCGTACAACACGAAGCTGTTAACATACCATAAAAATGTATTTTTGAAACGAGTGAGATGATTCAACTCTATTAATCATGTTGACTATTTTATTATGAGGTTTTCATGTTTATCTTGTTATCATCTCTGAACGTTTTAGCCGAATTAAGCCTTACTTACATGCAGGTTGCTGGAGGCATCCCTTCAACATGTAAAACTTCACTATGATTTCTACGAGTTAGCGCTTACCTTTCGTATGTCGTAAATAGTAGAAAATGGCGTATTTATTCTGCACATTCCGCATATTCCGTTTAATTCATCAACAATTTGTCCTCATTTGGTATAATTTGGTCAAAATTGATTCTCTCCTCTGTACACACCCAATTCGTCTGGGTTTATCTCCTCCCCTTTGCCTACATCATTCTGCCTCTTTAATTATTTTAATTCCTTCCAACGGACTCAGACCCAACGGAAAAAAGCTGTCAGGCGCATCTGAAGGTATACCAGAAGAAGCTATTAGTATTTTTTTACGTAAAACATCTAGAACAGCTTTGGACTATCAAGCCGAAAAATGGGTGACTCGATATGAGTATAATGTAGATAGGAACTTCCTTTTATCGATGCGTTATAGTTTTGCATCCGATTCAACGAAGTCTGCGATTTTTTTGGTCCGAATTTGAAATATTCCACACGCATTTTGCGTTTCATAGCCTACTGAACAAATTTGGTTCCGGGTCTGTCTGTCATATCTATTTGAGCCGTTTTAGTCATTTAATCATTTTCACTCCACTCGATAACTGATATTTTGGTTTATTATTCAATAATAAACCATAGTAATCGCTCTTGAAAAGAAAGTTTTGTGAAATTCCTAAAAACCTCAAAACAAGTTGAATTGGCCTAAATTTGTAGAACTCTACTCTTTTTGAAGAACACTCCACGAGGAATCGAATGAGGTCCGTAGGTCAAACCATTCTCGATCCATGGCCCGATTTATGGTGCCAACATTCTCGTTATTTTGGTTTATTATTGTTTTTGTGTTGATATCAGTAACCTAGTGATGTAGTGAATGTGGTTACTGGAGTGAACTCCTAAAAGGCTTTGTAGCCGATACACGGGTTGAAGCATTCTGGTAACCATAAAAAATAAATAAATAAAAAGCAGTGGAAATTACCTCGAAATTCAGATAGCAGACTGAAATGCTTTTGCTTCTTCTTCTAAGGAACTTCATGTATATTCTGGGCATTCCTGTCCAAATTTACTTGGATGTCTTTTGGGCCAAGCAATCGTAATCGTCGTGCAAAATTTACCGCCTGGTTTGGTAACACAAAACGCTGCGAATTCTTTCACTGGGGTTTATTATTCAATTGGCTTGCGTTCTTGATTTGAATTTGTACTAAGCTTTGGAGTGTGCGTGTTTCACACGCGATAGAGCGATTATTGAATTTCAGGAGGCACACAAATATGATCAACTGATTAATCCAAATAGGTATTTTGGTTGAGAACATATCTCCTGATATTCAAAAATCGCTCTATCACCTGTGAAACGCACACACTCCAAAGCTAAGTAGAAATTCAAATCATGAACGCAAGCCAATTGAATAATAAACCCCAGTGAAAGAATTTGCAGCTTTTTTAACGATACGTCACTATTCTTGAAGATTCTGATGAACAAAACAATATTCTGAAATATTTCAGAATGCTAATTATTAGTGACTTCATCCTGGTTTATTACTAATTACTTGTTTCATAGTTTCGGTTACTTAGTTTCTTACACTCATAATATACTCAATTTGTATCTAGTTGAATACATGACACTAGATTCCGTTACAATTTGAACCATCATTCAATACAGGCTTTGTAAAGGTAGTTCTATAATTCTAATTCAGCCAGAGAAGTCAAGTTTCTTTTGACAAGCGACATTTCAAAAATTGTAAAAAGTGGCGAATTAAAGTTGTGGAACAAATATTTTGACCAGTACTTCCGAATTTTAATAATATCATCTTCACTGACTCTGAATTTGACTTGTACACTTACAAGGCTTACTCCTGACAAATCAGACACGATCCACATCGAAAATTAAATTTTTGGAAATACATATTAAAATAATAAGTATAAATACATATTTTGGTTTATTATTCAATAATAAACCATTATAATCGCTCTTGAAAAAAAATTTTACTCCCCCCCCCCCTCCCTGATAATTTTATGGTTTACATTTTTAGATTCCGATTATTAGATTATTATTATTATTAGATTCCGTTTACATTTAAGAATCCGAATCTGCAATACTTACCAATTATTCTGTCCGTCCGCCGTACGCACGATATTTCCGAAACGGCTGGAGCAAAATATCTGAAGTTTTCAGGAAAAATCAATATTGGTCCTAAACGCCCCAATTCTTGAGCCAGCTTTCTCACTCTATTTAAAATGCCCTTTTAGTTTTGAAAAATCCCTAAAAACCTCAAAAATAGTCAAAGCGGCCTAAATTTGGACTTTTTTTTAAGAACTTTCCATGAGGAATCGAATGAGCCCCTCCCCAGGTCCGTGGGTCAAACCATTCCCGATTTATGGTGCCAACATTTGCGTTATTTTGGTTTATTATTGGTTTTGTGTTGATATCAGTAACCTAGTGACGTAGTGATGTAGTAATGTGGATACTGGAGTGAACTCCTAAAAGGCGTTGTACCCGATACACAGGTTGAAGCATTCTGATATACATGAAACGCTGCAAATTGTTTTACTGGGGTTTATTATTCAATTGACTTGCGTTCATGATTTGAATTCCTACTAAGCTTTGGAGTGTGCGCGTTTCACAGCTTAGAGCGATTATTGAATTTCAGGAGAACGTAAATGGCACACATCTGTTCTCAACCAAAATACCTATTTGGATTGTTAGTTGATCATATTTGTGTGCCTCCTGAAATTCAATAATCGCTCTATCACCTGTGAAACACGCACACTCCAAAGCTTAGTCGAAATTCAAATCATGAACGCAAGCCAAATGAATGAAATTGAATAATAAACCCTAGTGAAAGAATTAGCAGCGTTTTTGTTATAATTTCATTAAGCGACGTGCATTTGAAAATGGGAGTAACGAAGAACACCCGCGTCGAGTTCTTAGGAACATATCTACCGACTTTTCGTTTAACTTCAAACCTACCGACTTTTCGTTCCACCCCAAACCTACCGACTTTTTTCCCGTCATCCCTCGGTCTCCCCCGGGAACAACACTGCTCCCCACCGAACTCCCCCGACAAAAAAAAACAACAGTCCCATCCACAAACTGAAGACGTTCCCTGCCGTTTTGTTACTTCGTGAATTCTACCCCTTCAGAAAATCGTGAAATTTTCTATATTTTCGTGTCAACACCCGGTCCTACCGCAATGTTCACTAACCGGCTCCGTAGAATCGGTTTTAGTTCGTTAAACGGGCGAGATATCGTTTGAACAAGTCCCGAACCTCGCGAAGAACTACACAATTTGAAATCCACCATCATCTCGAACGATCTAGGTTTTTTTTTGGTCGCTAACTTTTTTCTTCTCGAATTACTAACAACCGATCGAGAAATCTTACATTGTGCCGTTGCAGTTTCATAACGTTCGTTAAATTTGACGAAAGTGGCGTCGCGTTCGTTCAGGAAAATTTGACGAAAGTGACGATGATTGTGTTTTTGACGAGTCGGTCGAGATAGAAAAATGTGGCGTTTTAGTACGATACTGGTAGTCGGTAAGTTAGTATACTTTCAGTGAATATTTGTACAGAAACGAATTACTTGACGATTTACAGATTGTTTTGATTGTTCGGGAACGTTCGAAAAAAAGGCTTGTCGAATCGCGAATGTCCGGAGTGGACGATGATTGTGATTTGACGAGTCGGTCGAGATAAATGATTTGACGCGGAGATTCATTTTTGTTGTAATAAGGGGTTCTGTGAGTGGTTTGTGTCTTCGAATATCTGAGATAGTTGAGATATTCTAGTACAGCACTGTTAGTACAGGCTGTAGGTAAGTTAGTACGTACTAAACAAATGTACTACAGAAATGTACTAGGTACACAGTCAGGTGTAGTGTCCTGAATATCTGAAATTCTGTCCAAAAGTACGTACAGAATTCGATGTCAACGAAATGTCCAAAAGTCGAAATACGATTAAAAATTGTTGATTTTTCTTGTAATAAGTGGGTTCTGTGAGTGTTTGTGTCACAATATCTGAGATAGTTGAGATATTCTAGTACAGCACTGTTAGTACAGGCTGTAGGCAAGTTAGTACGTACTAAATGAAGTACAGAAATGTACTAGGTAGTCAGGTGTTAGGTCCTAAAATGTCCAAAAGTGGACAGAATTTCGATTCAACGAAAAAATACAGATAAATTTTGACGCCTAACTCATTTTTCTTGTAATAAGTGGGTTCTGTGAGCGCTTGTGTCTGAATATCTGAGATAGTTGAGATATTCTAGTACAGCACTGTTAGTACAGGCTGTAGGTAAGTTAGTACGTACTAAATGAAGTACAGAAATGTACTAGGTAGTCAGGTGTTAGGTCCTAAAATGTCCAAAAGTGGACAGAATTTCGATTCAACGAAAAAATACAGATAAATTTTGACGCCTAACTCATTTTTCTTGTAATAAGTGGGTTCTGTGAGCGCTTGTGTCTGAATATCTGAGATAGTTGAGATATTCTAGTACAGCACTGTTAGTACAGGCTGTAGGCAAGTTAGTACGTACTAAATGAAGTACACAAATGTACTAGGTAGTCAGGTGGTAGGTCCTAAAATGTCCAAAAGTGGACAGAATTTCGATTCAACGAAAAAATACAGATAAATGTTGACGCCTAACTCATTTTTCTTGTAATAAGTGGGTTCTGTGAGCGCTTGTGTCTGAATATCTGAGATAGTTGAGATATTCTAGTACAGCACTGTTAGTACAGGCTGTAGGCAAGTTAGTACGTACTAAATGAAGTACACAAATGTACTAGGTAGTCAGGTGATAGGTCCCAAATAGTAGAAAAGTCAACCAAATTTCAATTTATCAAAAAAACAAAATTTTAAGTGTAATATTTTAAAAATTAAGTGATTTCTGTGAATGTCAGTGATCGTGTTTCTAAATCAGTTGATAAATCAAGATATTCTAGTACGTACTGTGTAAAGTACACAAATGTACTAGGTCAAATTTGTACCTGGTTACAGTGAAATACAAGGTCATCTCCTTATTGACCTTCCTAAGGTGACACAGGGAATTTTCTTGGCATTTGAGATTGAGGAGGATGATTTTAAGATGAAAACTTCAGTCAGTAAGATATTATGGCTATCTGTTGGTTTTTTGGCTTCCGACTAAGCGAAAGGTCCTGAAAATCCCGATTAAGTTGACTTGAAATCCGACGCTAAACTCATTTCTTCTTGTAATAAGTTAGTTTCGAGTTCAAAATGTCGATTTTATTGGTTCAACATACGTTTTTCCGCAATCAAACGTGATTTCTGTAAGTAAATTTTAGGATATACCGCCGGTATGGCGAAAATGAGCAAAACCCCCTTTAACTGCTCTCTTTAATGCTGAAGATAGCGATGTAAAGAGCGTTAAATTTCCTATATCTTTATTGAGAAACATGAAATGTCCCACGTAACCAACAACGTTACAAATCAGTTAAAAAATCACATTTCGAGAATTTATGACAAAATCCATCCATAAATCCATTTTCATGTTTTTTCTCGCTTATAATACAGGATTTTGGGAGGAAAACTTCAATTTCAAGGGTATAAACAGGTTTTTTTTTTCGCATTCAAACGCAATTTTCATCAAAAAGTTCCACATTAACAAATTGAGTTTGCTTACGCCTGCGGAGAGCTGAAATGCTGGGAAAGTTTTTCCTGGAAAGTGTGAGTTTCAAAAAAAGTCTTTTTTTTTGTTTTAAGCGAGAAAAAATGTGGAATAATGTTGTTTTTTTTCAAAAATTCTTTAAATTTCATCTTTCGACTAACTTTTTACCTTCTAAATCATGTTGAAATGTTCTTGTTTTATCTTAAATAGAGTTGGGCGTATTTTTATTCGCGAATACGAATAACAACATCACCCAGAGGCCCCCCAACCTGCGGATACGACTAAGAATGTTCGTATTCGCATATAGAAATACAAATTTATTTTTATTCGTAAATTTAGATACAAAACTTTGTATATTCGAAAGTATAAATACGAATATTTGTTCATTCGCCGAGAAAATATACGAATATTTGCACATTTGGATGGACATTTTGCGGATAATTGTATATTTCGCGTCAAAACACACAAATACTTCATTTTACCTCCAAAAAAATTGGAATTCACTCACATTCGCAGACAAAATTTACGAATAATCTCGTATTTACTGAGAGAAAATACGAATTTAATTACATTATTGAAAATTCATACGATTCAAGACTCTATGTATTTTTTTCGCGCTGAATCGAATGGTGACATTCCCAGACCTCTACAACCAACGGTTTAGGGTGAAAAACGTGTTTTTCAGGTATCATTATTAAGATAGGCTGCAACTGTGTCATGGCGCAGAGTGTGGTGCGGGAAAAGTGCCACGGAGGTACTCGAGTTTGGGCATCTCGTCAGGAGTACTTCGTGGTAACACCACCTGAGCCATCCAGTGTTCTTACTTAATCTGGTGGTCCTTCTATAAGGGCACTTTGTTCCATCTCTCTCTCCCTCCTCGCTTTCCTAAATCTTTAGTTCTGTTTCTGCCCAATGTCGAATGTATGAGATTGAGTTATAATTTATATCTTCCCATCCTGGATTGATCTTATATAGGCGTCCCTGGAACGGTCGAAGTCTTACTTCAAATCACCTAGCTTCCTCAGGGACGTACTAATTTTACCTTGTCCAATGAATGTAAAGGCCAGAATAATAAAATTTTGTTTCCAGGACTTTTACGATGGAGTAAAAAATAGATTACAATCGAAAAAAAACTATGAAAAATGTGATTTTTTCCAATTTTGTTTCAGTTTTTGCCTCAATTTTGTTGGTGAGTCTGCCTGTATGTAGCAGAAATGCTGTTTTAACTTTCGATAGATGAATTTTTTCCCCAAAATCGAAATTTCCCATCAAATTTCGTATCTTTCGATAGATGAAGACCTGGAGGGCTAAGAATAGTAAATATGATAGAAACGACCAGATGCAAGTGAGATCTGTGCCAGCTTGAGTGGCGCCTACTAATATCAAGGTTATGGCTACAATCGTGTCATGGCGCTTATAAAAAGATAGTGTGGTGCGGGAAAAGTGCCACGGATACTCAAGTTGGGCATCTCGTCACGAGTACTTCGTGGTACCACCACCCACGACAAAGATTTATCAGTTGAATTATTTAAATTAGTTTTGTTCCTGTTTGCAATAAGGGTTGGCTTACATTTAGTATACAGGTGTTTAGATTGTTCTTTAATAGGGTCTGTAGTGCTTTGTGGTACCACCACCCTCGCCATCTGTTCCTGTTACTTAAACTGGTGGTCATTCTATAGGGCCACATCCTTCATCCATCTTTCCTTCTCAATCTTCCTAAGGTTTTGGTTCTTTCTTAACCTAGTTGTAACGAAGGATTGGTTTTTATTTCAGAGGATGAAATTTTTTGTCCTAAATTGGATTTTTTGGTCGTGTTTTCAATTTTAGACCGTCCTGAACAACTTTCGTTTCCTCTTTGCGTGTGTTTGCATTATCGTGGCATATACAGTGGCTGGTATGTTGTGGCACAGAGGAAGAGAGAGACTGTATATACTGAGTGACCATGTCTAATAATATCAAGGTTATGACTGCAACCGTGTCATGGCGTGGAGTGTGGTGCGGGAAAAGTGCCACGGAGGTACTCGAGTTTGGGCATCTCGTCAGGAGTACTTCGTGGTAACACCACCTGAGCCATCCACCACGAAGTACTCCTGTTCTTACTTAATCTGGTGGTCCTTCTATAAGGGCACTTAGTTCCATCTCTCTCTCCCTCTCGCTTTCCTAAATCTTTAGTTCTGTTTCTGCCCAATGTCGAATGTATGAGATTGAGTTATCATTTATATTTTCCCATCCTGGATTGATCTAATATAGGCGTCCCTGGAACGGTCGAAGTCTTACTTTAAATCACCTAGCTTCCTCAGGGACGTACTAATTTCACCTTGTCCAATGATTATAAAGGCCAGAATAGTAAAATTTTGTTTCCAGGAATTTTACGATGGAGTAAAAAATAGATTACAATCGAAAAAAAACTATGAAAAATGTGTTTTTTTCCAATTTTGTTTCAGTTTTTGCCTCAAATGAGTCTGCCTGTATGTAGCAGAAATGCTGTTTTACCTTTCGATAGATGACTTTTTCCCCAAAATCGAAATTTCCCATCAAATTTCGTATCTTTTGATAGATGAAGACCTGTAGGGCTAAGAATAGTAAATATGATAGGAACGACCAGCTGCAAGTGAGATCTGTGCTAGCTTGAGTGGCGCCTACTAATATCAAGGTTATGGCTACAACCCTGTCAAGGTGTGGAGTGTGGTGCGGGAAAAGTGCCACGGAGCTTCTCAAGTTAGGCATATCGTCAGGAGTACTTCTTGGTATCACCACCCACGTCATCCGTTGCTCTTACTTAAACTGGTGGTCATTCTACCTGTATAGGGGGTACTACCTTCCATATGTTAGTTCTGTGTCTGTCTGATTTCGAATGGATGATATTACATCCACCCCCTCTCTTCCCACCCTGAATGATCATATACAGGCGCCCCTGGAACGGTCGCACTCTCCTTTTAAACGACCTAGCTCCCTCAGGGACGTACCACTCTTAACTCATTCGACGATAACCGTTATTCATTCATTTCAAATAAGAAAAACATGAATTATCTCGTCCCCACAATGAAAATATCCCTTCGATAATTCTTTCTGTATTTCCGAGAAGTTTTGTCTCTGTTTTCCTATCTCACGAACGCGTTCATATCGCTGAATGACGATTCTCGACAGATTATCGTTTGACCTCTCAACTTCATCGGCTGATAATTTCGTTTTCATTGTCCGGAATTCAACAAATATCGCCGTACGATATAGCGTTGCAGCTTCCTCGTTCAATCGTTACTTTCGCCATATTATCACGCGAGCAATGAGAGTATTTTCCTTGAAAATTAAGCTGTTCCAATAACTCAGGAGATGTTTAAAAATAACGAAAAATTCCTTCATAGAAATCCATTTTGAAATATTCTGAATTTTATCTCTTTATGAATACACTCAGTGAAAAATGTATCCTTACACCCACTTTTTTCACGAAATTTTCACGAAAATTGGATACTAATCTTAAGAATGTGTTTACAGAGGTCTTAAATGACGTGTTTCAAGTCAAACGATTTTCCAACTAAACAAACCAGGTCAAATTGTAATCAAACGTACATGAATTCATTTTGGTTTATTATTCAATAATAAACCATTGTAATCGCTCTTGAAAAAAAAAAAATGTCTAACCCCCCTGAAAATTTCATGGTTTACGTTTCTAAGGGTGTAGAATCCAAATCGGCAATAAAAATTTTGGTGTCCGTACGCCGTACGCAACATTTCTCCCAAACGGCTGGAGCAAAAAATCTGAAATTTTCAGGAAAAATCAATATTGGTCCGACAACGCCCCAATTCTTGAGCCAGCTCTCTCACTTAATTTAAAGTGCCCTTTAAGGGCTGTCAAAGTTTTGTAAAATCCCTCAAAACCTCAAAAAAAGTCGAAGTGGCCTAAATTTGGACTCTTTTTGAAGAACTTTCCATGAGGAATCGAATGAGCCCCTCCCCAGGTCCGTAGCTCAAACCATTCCCGATGTATGGCCCGATTTATGGTGCCAACATTTGCGTTTATTTTGGTTTATTATCGTTTTTGTTTTGATATCAGTAACCTAGTGATGTGGTGATTGTGGATACTGGAGTGAACTCCTAAAAGGGTTTATACCCGATACACGGGTTGAAGCATTCTGATATGCACGAAACGCTGCAAATTTTTCACTGGGGTTTATTATTCAATTTTATTCATTTGGCTTGCATTCAAGATTTGAATTTCTACTAAGCTCTGGAGTGTGCGTGTTTCACAGGTGATAGAGCGATTATCGAATTTCAGGAGATATGCATAGAGCACGTAAATCAGTTCTCAACCAAAATACCTATTTGGATTGATCAGTTGATCATATTTGTGTGCCTCCTGAAATTAGCATTTTTCCCTAATAGAGAAAACCGTACGCATGTTTTTATTGTGGGGGGATATTGAGGTTAAATAAAAACGCTCCAAATTCTTTCTCTGGGGTTTATTATTCAATTGGTTTGCGTTCATGATTTGAATTTCTACTAAGCTTTGGAGTGTGCGTGTTTCACAGGGGATAGAGCGATTATTGAATTTCAGGAGGCACACAAATATGATCAACTGAACAATCCAAATAGGTATTTTGGTTGAGAACAGATTTACGTGCTCTATGCATATCTCCTGAAATTCAATAATCGCTCTATCACCTGTGAAACACGCACACTCCAAAGCTTAGTAGAAATTCAAATCATGAACGCAACACAATTGAATAATAAACCCCAGTGAAAGAATTTGCAGCGTTTTATTGCCCTTTTCTAAATCAAATTGACGATTATACATATTCCGTATTATACGTATTATTTAGGTGTAGGATTGACAGCATACCTCTTCGGCATAGCTATTGAAACACACATTTTTAACGACACCTTCGCTTCAAGCACTAGCTTACGTGTTGGTCCACCCACGCTCAACTCGCCGGCCATATTTTCTCGTCCACTATCGCGATCTTTTGACAGATTCCTAGCGCGGAATTCCTATCCCCCCGTCATCTTCTTAATGTCTGGCCCTTGACCCTCCTCCCTGCCACACGAGAAGGTCGTTTTTTACACGAAATTCGGACGTCGAATTCTTAAAATAACTTCGAAATTAGTTTGAGTTTAATTCGTTTCTAACCAATTGTCACCAATTGCGGGGTATAGGGGTCCCCCCCCCCCCCCCTCACGGCCTCGTCCACGAGGCTATGCAACTAGGAATCCCCACACCGATCCGACTTGCAAGTCAACCGCAGTGACTGTTGGTTACTTACAGGCGGATCCAGAATTTTTTTCCGGAGGGGGTCACAAGGTAGACCAATATAAACAATAACAAAAAATAACAAAGTAACCAAACGAACAATACAAATCGCATTTCATTATAAATCCAGTATAACCTTGTGCCGAAACTCGTCTAATTTGTCCACTCAAAAATTAATTTTATTTATTTATAAAAATTTTCTGTATGTCAAAAAAATATATTAATTTTTTAGTTTATAAAAGTATTTATATTCAATTTTTTACGAAAAAAGTGTCCTAATATGTTTTCAAACAAAGTGGCGCCTTTTGTAGAAGAGTAGCTAACTTTACATGAACCTGTTACCCCCCCTTGGATCCGCTCCTAGTTACTTAAGAATGAATAGCAGGTGTGAACCAAAAGTTTTTGATGGTGTTGTTCGAAAATGGGAGTATTTTCTTAAGTTGGTTCGAATAAGGCATTTTTGAGACAGTTTTTGATTGCAGCTCAACTATTCTGGGGAGTTTTGAAGGTGGTGAATCCAAAAATGAGAATGTTTTCTTAGGTTGGTTCGAATAAGGGCTTTTTGAGACTGTTCTTGGTTGAGTTCCAACTATTCTAGGGGTTTTTGAAGGTGTTGTATTGACAAAAAATTAATTTTATTTATTTATAAAATATTCAATTCGAAAATCTAGTATTTTCTGAAAAATTTCATGGTTTGGTTTCGAACTGTTCTCCAACTTTTTGAAGGCCTTTTTTTTGCAATAAACTTTTTTCCGTCTTGGTTGAGTTTCAACTATTCTAGGGGTTTTTAAAGGTGGTTGCAAAATTCGAAAATCAGGAAAAATCCATCTTGAAGTTGACCGCTCGAATAAGGCCTTTTTGAGACAGTTTTTGATTGCAGTTCAACTATTCTGGGGATTTTTGAAGGTGGTGATTCCAAAAATGAGAATGTTTCTTGAAGTTGGTTCGAATAAGGCCTTTTTTTGAGACTGTTCTTGGTTGGGTTTCAACTGTTCTAGGAGTTTTTGAAGGTGGTGCATTCGAAAATAAAAAGTTTTTTCTGAAGTTGGTTCCGAATAAGGCCTTTTTTGATTGGTTTTTTTGGTTGAGGTTCTACCACTCTAGGTAAGAATAAGGCCTTTTTGAGACAGTTTTTGGTTGCAGTTCAACTATTCTAGGGGTTTTTGAAGGTGCTAAATCCGAAAATGAGAGCCTTTTTTCGGTTGAGTTCGAATAAGGCCAGATTTTGGAAACAGTTCTTGGTTGGGTTTCAACTATTTATTAGTTTTTGAAGGTGGTGAAATTCGAAAACCAAAAACTATTTTCTCAAGTTGTGAATGAGGCCTTTTTGAGGCAGTTTTTGGTTAAATTCAACTATCACCTTGAAACACGTTTTTCCAAAGTTGTTGAAATTCAAAATGAAAAAATATTTTTAAACCCCAGTTGGAATTCGAATGCAGCCTTTTTGAGACTGTTTTTGGTTGAGTTTAAATTGTTCTAGGGATTTTTGAAGGTGTTGAATTCGAAAATGAAAGTATTTTCTCGGCCAATTTTAAATAAGGCCTTTTTCGGAGACATTTTTTGGTTTTGAGTTTCAATCTATCTAGGATTTTTGAAAAATTTTTCAAGTTGATTCCAATAAGGCCTTTTTGAGACAGTTTTTGGTTGGTTTCAACTGTTCTAGGGTTTTTGAAAGGTTGAATCCGAAAAAATAAAAGTCTTTTTTCGTTTTTTGTTCGAATAAGGGGTTTTTGAAGGTGCATTTTCCGAAAATTGAGGTTTTTTCGGTTTAGTTAAGAATAAGGCCTTTTTGAGACAGTTTTTGGGTTGTGTAAGGTACAAGGAGTCACAATAATTAAGACATAATAAGTAACATAGTTAAATATTTCAATTAATTAAATACTTATTGATTAATAAAAGTCAATGTTGTCATAAGTCGAATAGGGTCGGCGTTGTGTGTGTTATGCTACAGGGGATCGCTCGCCTATAGAGAATTACGAGTTCTAATTCGTGTTTGGACGGTGAACTTCAAGAGGGCGAAACGGAAGTCTGACCTCCGTCGGATTAGAGTTGGAATTGAATTGACGACGAGAAATGCGGGGAGGGGAAGAGATGTCGGCGGCAGAACAGAAACAGAGGGGCCCCCTTGTGTTCAGGGGACGACGTGGTCGACGAGAGAACGGGCAAGTCATCAACATAACACCAGAGGAAAACAAACATCAACTTACGTTATATACAGGGTGTACAGCGTATGATCCCAAAATCTTCCCACACAAATTCTACAACTAGTTTCCAACAAAAAGTGCCTCCTAGAGATTTTTGGTTTATTATTCAATAATAAACCATTGTAATCGCTCTGGACTGGGGTTCAAAAAAAAATTCTAACCCCCCTGAAAATTTCATGGTTTACGTTTCAAATTTGTAGAATCCGTTGCAATAAACGTTAAATTTTCCGTCCGTCCGCCGTACGCCGTACACACAATTTCTCCCAAACGGCTGGAGCAAAAAATTTGAAATTTTCAGGAAAAATCCATCTTGGTCCGACGACGCCCCAATTCTTGAGCCAGCTCCCTCACTTGATTTAAAGTGCCCTTTAAGGGCTGTAAAAGTTTTGTAAAATCCCTGAAAACCTCAAAACTAGTCGAATCGGCCTAAATATTTTCCTATTTGAAGAACATACCATTATGAATCGAATGAGCCCTTCCCCACGTCCGTAGGTCAAACCATTCCCGATGTATGGCCCGATTTATGGTGCCAACATTTGCGTTTTTTCGTTTATTATTGTTTGTGTGTGACCTAGTGATGTCCGGCCGATAGCGTCGAGTTGTAGGTGAATGTGGATACTGGAGTGATAGCCGATGTGAATACTGGTAGTGTAGTTAGTAGCCGATGCACGGGTTGAAGCATTCTGAAAATATATAGGTAAATATTATTCAATATTATTATTATTCAATATTATTACTGGGTTAAATAAGTATTCTTTCACTGGGGTTTATTATTCAATTGGCTTGCGTTCGTGATTTGAATCTGTACTAAGCTTCGGAGTGTGCATGTTTTACAGGTGATAGAGCGATTATTGAATTTCAGGAGATATGCATAGACCACGTAAATCGGTTCTCATCCAAAACACCTATTTGGATTGATCAGTTGATGATATTTGTGTGCCCCCTCTACATCTGTCTACCTTTGGCTACTGTAACCTAGTGATGTAGTAATGTGGATGCTGGAGTGAACTCCTAAAAGGCTTTGTAGCCGAAACACGGGTTGAAGCATTCTGATAACTATAACAAACAAAACGCTGCAAATTCTTTCACTTTTATGGGGTTTATCATTCAATTGGCTGCGTTCATGATTTGAATTTCTACTAAGCTTTGGAGTGTGCGTGTTTCACAGGTGATAGAGCGATTATTGAATTTCAGGAGGCACACAAATATGATCAACTGATCAATCCAAATAGGTATTTTGGTTGAGAACAGATTTACGTGCTCTATGCATATCTCCTGAAAATTTTCCTCTCATGTATGCATAGTAATTATGTTTATTTTTTAATTGCCAATAAATAATTTCTCTCTCTCTCAATTTCAGACACCACTTGCAATAAAACGACGGAATTCGACTGCCAAACCGGCTCCTGCATACCAGTGCTGTGGCGCTGCGATGGAACCCCAGATTGCACCAACGGTCTCGACGAATCTCAATGCAGTAAGTAGAAACTATCCTCAAATGGTTTAGTTGGGTTTGTGAAAAGTATAAATTGATATGCAGAAAGCTCGAATTGGTATGCCAGAAGTTGAAATTGAGTCGCCAAAAGTTTAAATTGAGATGTCAAAAATATTAAAATCGATTTGTGCCAAAGGTTCAAATTAATTTGCCAAAATTTTCAATTTTGATAATATGCCAAAAATTCAATTTGATTTTGCCAATCTAATCTGATTTTCTTTTTTTCCCCTAACTGCATATAACGTACGTGTGTTTGCGCGCGCGCGCGCGCGCGCACGTGTGTGTGTGTGTGTGTGTGTGTGTGTGTGTGTGTGTGTGTGTGTGTGTGTGTGTGTGTGTGTGTACGCATGATAGTTGAACTGCGGTTTTTAGTTCAAGCGATAATTAGCTAAAAGAGGAGTGGCGTGTTTCAACATCTGATCTGCAACAAATATGATTGAACGATGTATGGTGTGTGTCTCAAAAATCTGCTAAGTTACTTGAGTGCATTGCATAGCAGGTTTGATCACCACCTGCTGTCATGCTCTTAGTTGATTGGTGTCTTTTTATAACCTTTCATATCTGATCATCCTCAACTCTCCCATATCCCAAGGGTATGGCGGTGTGTGTTCCCCAGTTTATTTAGATGAATTCGAATTTGCAAGCGTGCCAAACCCCCTCACGTCTTTGAGGAGAGAGAGAGTGTGTGTGTACCAACAGTCAACAAATCTGTCGCTGAGTTGGTTTAGTTGCAAAAATTGCGACCCCTGCTGTCACAGTTAGTTTAGAGGTGTAAACCCAGGTCACCTGGGGGAGTAGACTCCCTGCAGGTCACTCAGCCCAAAGACAAGGTCAGTGGGAGAAGTTCACCAGTTCATTCCGAGGATGAATGCGACACCTGCAGTAGAGGTGTGTAAACCCAGGTCACCTGAGGGTGTAGACTCCCTGCAGGTCGCTCAGCCCAAAGACAAGGTCAGAGGGAGAGGTTCACCAGTTCACTCCGTGGATGAATGCAACCTGCAGTTTGCTCCACAATTCACGTTGTGAATGAATGGGACCTCTATTATCTTCGTGTACAGTCAGGGTTCGGTAGATGACAGACGTCTACTGTACTCCTTACATGAGTACCTCTGAGTAAAACAATGATAGGTACCAAAACGAGGTCATTTTCCGAGTCCTCATGAATACATTTTATTTGAATAGTAGAATCTGCTGTAAAGGAACGGCGACCTGCCCAGGTTGTTAGGTGGGGAGAGTGAACGGTTATCTTGAGAGCCAGGACTCTGCAGGTCTCGAACTTCACTTGTCACGAAAAGTTCGCGACCCTCTGAGTAGTTGGAATGTCGGCCACGAGGAGTCATGCTGTCGCAAACTTCTTGTGATCCTTACACAGGTCATTTGGGACAAGTTCACTTGAATGAGAAGGTCTTTGAGACAAGGTCACTCAGTCACTACCCACCTTTAAGTTAGTTGCATTAATCAAAACATTGATGCCATGTGTAGGGACACGGATTAAGTCATATGCGACGAAGTTAAGCGATCCCATTTCAATAAAAACTGAGTAAAATAGAATGTTGTCTATATTCCCACGAAAGTAAAGAGTTACACAGTTAAACACAAGGTCTGTAAATTGAGTATGTAATGGGGCTGATTTTTTTTTTTTTTTTTTTTTAATTTTTAATACAGAAAGAATTACAATTCAATATTGTCACCTTCAAAATAACCTTCCTTCTGAGGCCACACAGCGCTGAACACGTTTGTAAAAAACGCAGCAAATTCTTTCACTGAGCTTTATTATTCAATTTCATACATTTGGCTTGTACTCATGATTTGAAATTATACCTACTAAGCTTTGGAGTGTGCGTGTTTCACAGGTGATAGAGCAATTATTGAATTTCAGGAGATATGCATAGAGCACGTAAATCTGTTCTCAACCAAAATACCTATTTGGATTGTTCAGTTGATCATATTTGTGTGCCTCCTCTACATCAGTCTACCTTTGGCTACATCGTTTAAATTTGGATTTGGGGAAGTTTTAACGCAATACGAGTGCTAAAGTGACTTGATAAATTATATGTTTTTACTTTGTGGGGGTTTGAGGTTCAATAAAATTTAAAAAAACGCTGCAAATTCTTTCACTGGGGTTTATTATTCAATTTTATTCATTTGGCTTGCATTCATGATTTGAATTTCTACTAAGCTTTGGAGTGTGCGTGTTTCACAGGTGATAGAGCGATTATTGAATTTCAGGAGGCACACAAATATGATCAACTGATCAATCCAAATAGGTATTTTGGTTGAGAACTGATTTAAGTGCTCTATGCATATCTCCTGAAATTCAATAATCGCTCTATCACCTGTGAAACACGCACACTCCAAAGCTTATAGAAATTCAAATCATGAATCATTGAATAATAAACCCCAGTGAAAGAATTTGCAGCGTTTTTCTCTAAAATTTACAAGTTAGCCTGTAAGCGAAGTTAGCACTGTGAAACTCAGGACAGTAATAAAAACATATTTGCAGCCAGCATCCTGATAAAATATATGAAAAATCCGAGTTTTGAGCGCTCTTTGGCGATTCTGTACCACAGTGCTTACGTGAGAGTTCTTAATTTATTGTATTTAGGGTAGTACGAGTGTATAGTATCCATGAGAGCTCCGTACATGAGGGAGTAAGAGTGTGGAAGGACATTTCTTCATTATGTACATCGACCGAGTCAGAAATAATCGCAATTTCTGCACCTAAAAATGGTTTACCGTCATAATTACTGCAAATAGTAACTATTTGTTAAATTAAACTAACTGATGTAAAATTTTCTCATTTTGCTGTAGAATTCATTTGTTATTATTAGGGTGGTATATAGTATCCATGAGAGCTCCATACTTAGTCCCTTATGTGTGGCAGAACATTTCTTCATTATGTACATCGAGCCATCGAATCGCCATTTCTGCTCCTGAAAGTGACCCCCACACACCTTTACCTGAGTGAACACTTTATTATTCACAAAAAATAATAATAAACCCCTTTCTTTCTTGAATTAACTTATCAAAAGTAATCAGAAGTGATATTCACGTCAATATTTCAACTTTTCTATAGTCGAAACATCGTAAATTCTTTGAAAATCTAAAGATGATAGTTTGAGGCGGACGGTACCAAAATTGTGTACATTCATTTTTGGAAAAACCTATTTTGCTGTATATTTCAAAGCATTTTCTCGTTCTCAATCGAAAAACGTATTCAAAATCGAGCAAAACTGTCTTCTGTTTACAATTTTTGGCTCAAAAACTTGGCGATTTGTTCCTAAACTCTACTTTCTCAGTACAGCACATTCCAAAACTGCCTGTAGCGGAAGTGACCACCATAATTTTCAACATTCAAAGGTAAACTCTAGTAGCACTAGTTCTAAGCCGCAGGTACCATCCTAGTCTAGAGACAGTTGACTGTTATTGTAGAGACAGTTGACTTTCATTTGGCGATTTAAATCATTTTCATCGTCGTAATTAAATAACTAAGTTACTAAGTAATTACAAGTCTTGTAATCTCTCCCATTCATTTCTTGTTGCCATAAAAGGCGTAATAAAGTGAAATAATGGCGGTGCATAGCCATTAAAATCGTTATGCCACCGCCATTATTCCACTTTATTTCGCCTTTTATCGATGTAAAGTCGAATTATCTCGAAAACTGTTCTAGATATCGGGAATTGTCATAGAAGAAAAGTTGTAGATCTTGAAATTTCCATTCGGATGGACTCCTGTTACTTTCCATAGCTCCAGCCGTTTACGAGCTATGAGCAAAACAAAGTTTGCCCATTTACGGGTATGGGTAAGAAGGTAGCAGTGGCAAAGGGAGTTTCATAGTCAGTACCGCTTGTTTTGCTCTTAGCTCGTGAACTGTTGGAGCTATGGAAAGTAACAGGAGTCCATCCGAATGGAAATTTCAAGAGCTACAACTTTTCTTCTATGACAATTTTCGATATCTCGAACGGTTTTCGAGATAATTCAGCTTTTACGTCGATAAAAGGCGAAATAAAGTGAAATAATGGCGGTGCATAGCCCTTAAAATCGTTATAACTCCGTCAAATGAAATTTACACACAAAACCCGTTGAGGGCATTGTAAAACAAGTAATTACAAACATTTTAAGACCTCGAACGCCTAATTCTACTGAGCGACTCGGGAGAAATCGCGTTTTTAAGATTTGCGGACGTTATCAGCCCAACAAGCAAAACGGACGCTCATACCGGCTTTCTGCAGGGTACGTTGCGTTCTTTACTGTATTACGAAGAAAATCAGACCGCGTATGCTTAATTTGATCGATTAGAAATGAAGATATAGTCAAAAAACCATGTTTGGGTCATAAAAATCGCTGCAAATTCTTTCACTGGGGTTTATTATTCAATTTTATTCATTTGGTTTGCGTTCATGATTTGAATTTCTACTAAGCTTTGGAGTGTGAGTGTTTCACAGGTGATAGAGCGATTATTGAACTTCAGGAGGCACACAAATATGATCAACTGATCAATCCAAGTAGGTATTTCTATGCATATCTCCTGAAATTCAATAATCACTCTATCACCTGTGAAACGCGCACACTCCAAAGCTTAGTAGAAATTCGAATTATGAATGCAAGCCAAAATGAAGGAAATCGAATAATAGAACCCAGTGAAAGAAGTTGCAGCGTTTCATGCATATCAGAATGTTTCAACCCGTGTATCGGCTATAAACCCTTTTAGGAGTTCACTCCAGTAATTTCTTCTAAAAAAGTCCACATTTAGGCCGCCTTGGTTTTTTTGGAGGTTTTCAGGGATTTTACAAAACTTTGACAACCCTTGAAGGGCACTTTAAATTAAGTTAGAGAGCTGGCTCAAGAATTGGGGCGTTGTCGGACCAATATTGATTTTTCCTGAAAATTTCAGATATTTTGCTCCAGCCGTTTGGGAGAAATCGTATGGCGGACGGATGGAAAAATTTGTATTGCAGATTCGGATTCAACACCCTTTGAAACGTAAACCATGAAATTGTCAGGGGGGGGGGGGGGTTAGACATTTTTTTTCAAGAGCGATTAAAATGGTTCATCATTGAATAATGAGCCAAAAACCATGTTTAGGTCATAAAAAATCGTAAAAATCTCAAAACTCATACTGTTACAGCTTCCAATACCGTTCAATTCAGGTATGGAATGACCCAAACACGTTTTGTAACTTACAATCCACAAGAAAAACCTTCCCAAAATCTCAGCTTCCCAAAGGAAATTCTGTTCATGATGCTCTGGTTTTTTGGAAAACGATCTCACAGTTCAATATCATCCATGTCGTCGTCAGCTTGGAATTCCCTAACGACTCCGACCCAATAGATAAAGTTCGTAATTACGGAAAACTTTAAAGCGTAATTAAAGAATGTGGAACCCGTCATCACAATCACAGTAGTTGACATTCGATTAATGTTTTTTTGTAACAGTTACAAAAAAAGAGGGGAACACGAAATTCTTAGCTGAATTAGCGTTTAGATTTTTGGTTTATTATTCAATAATAAACCATTGTAATCGCTCTGGAAAAAAATTCTAACCCCCCCTGAAAATTTCATGGTTTACGTTTCAAAGGGTGTAGAATCCGAATCTGCAATGAAAAAATTTTCCGTCCGTCCGCCGTACGCCGTACGCACGATATTTTCGAAACGGCTGGAGCAAAAAATCTGAAATTTTCAGGAAAAATCCATCTTGGTCCGACGACGCCCCAATTCTTGAGCCAGCTCCCTCACTCAATTTAAAGTGCCCTTTAAGGGCTGTAAACATTTTGTAAAATCCCTGAAAACCTCAAAACTAGTCGAATCGGCCTAAATATTTTCCTATTTGAAGAACATACCATTAGGAATCGAATGAGCCCTTCCCCACGTCCGTAGGTCAAACCATTCCCGATGTGTGGCCCGATTTATGGTGCCAACATTTGCGTTTTTTCGTTTATTATTGTTTGTTTGTAACCCAGTGATGTCGATAGCGTCGAGTTGTAGTGAATGTGGATACTGGAGTGATAGCCGATGTGAATACTTGTAGTGTAGTTAGTAGCCGATACACGGGTTGAAGCATTCTGATAATATATAGGTAAATACTATTCAATATTATTTCTGGGGTTTATTATTCAATATTATTACTTGGGTAAATAAGTATTCTTTCACTGGGGTTTATTATTCATGATTTGAATCTTACTAAGCTTCGGAGTGTGCGTGTTTTACAGGATACAGCGATTATTGAATTTCAGGAGGCACACAAATATGATCAACTGATCAATCCAAATAGGTATTTTGGTCGAGAACAGATTCACGTGCTCCATGTATATCTCCTGAAATTCAATAATCACCTGTGAAACACGCACACTCCAAAGCTTAGTAGAAATTCAAATCATGAACGCAAGCCGATTGAATAATAAACCCCAGTGAAAGAATTTGCAGCGTTTTCTTATAGTTACAGATAAAGTAATTATTGGAGGACAGCGAATTTTGAAGTTAAATTGAAGCTAAACAAAATGAAGTCAGGACAACACACTTTATTCGAAAAAAACCGAATAAAACAGCTCTCATTTTCGGGCTCACTTCCTTCAAAAACCCCTAGGATTTATGAAGCTTAACCAAAAACCGTACCAAAAAAGGTCTTGTTCGAACCAACCGCATAAAAACGCTCTCATTTTCGGATAAGCACCTCCAAAAACCCCTAGAATAGTTGAAACTCAACCAAAAAATGTACCAAAAAAGGCCTTATTCGAACCAACTGGAAAAATACTCTCATTTTCGGATTCAACACCTTCAAAAACCCCTAGAATAGTTGAAACTCAATCAAAAAATGTACCAAAAAAGGCCTTATTCGAACCAACTTCAGAAAATGCTTTCATTTTCGAATTCAACACCTTCAAAAACACCTAGAGTGGTAGCCCCTCAACCAAAAAATGCCCCAAAAAAGGCCTTATTCAAAATAACTTGAAAAAATACTTTCATTTTCGGATTTAGCACCTTCCAAAATCCCTAGATTAGTAGAACATCAACCAAAAACTGTTTCCAAAAGGCCTTATTCGAACAAACCGAAAAAAATGCTTTCATTTTCGAATTCAACACCTTCAAAAACACCTAGAGTGGTAGCCCCTCAACCAAAAAATGTACCAAAAAAGGCCTTATTCGAACAAACCGAAAAAATACTTTCATTTTCGGATTTAGCACCTTCAAAAATCGTCTAGAGTAGTTAACCTCAACCAAAAAATGTCCCAAAAAAGGCCTTATTCGAACAAACCGAAAAAATACTTTCATTTTCGGATTCAACACCTTCAAAAACCCCTAGAATAGTTGAAACTCAATCAAAAAATGTACCAAAAAAGGCCTTATTCGAACCAACCAAAAAATGCTTTCATTTTCGGATTCAGCACCTTCAAAAACCCTAGAGTGGTAGCCCCTCAACCAAAAAATGTCCCAAAAAAGGCCTTATTCGAACAAACCGAAAAAATACTTTCATTTCGGATTCAACACCTTCAAAAACCCCTAGAATAGTTGAAACTCAATCAAAAAATGTACCAAAAAAGGCCTTATTCGAACCAACTTCAGAAAATGCTTTCATTTTCGAATTCAACACCTTCAAAAACACCTAGAGTGGTAGCCCCTCAACCAAAAAATGTCCCAAAAAAGGCCTTATTCGAACAAACCGAAAAAAAGTTTCATTTTCGGATTCAACACCTTCAAAAACCCCTAGAATAGTTGAAACTCAATCAAAAAATGTACCAAAAAAGGCCCTATTCGAACCAACTTCAGAAAATGCTTTCATTTTCGAATTCAACACCTTCAAAAACACCTAGAGTGGTAGCCCCTCAACCAAAAAATGTCCCAAAAAAGGCCTTGTGCAAACAAACCGAGAAAATGCTTTCATTTTCGAATTCAACACCTTCAAAAACACCTAGAATAGTTGAAACTCAATCAAAAACTGTCCAAAAAAAAAACTGTTTCCAAAAAAAAAGGCCTTATTCGAACCAACCGGAAAAAATGCATTCTCATTTTCGGATTTAGCACCTTCAAAAATCCCTGGAGTGGTAGAACCTCAACCAAAAAATGTCCCAAAAAAGGCCTTGTGCAAACCAACCTAAGAAAACATTCTCATTTTTGGAGTTGCCAACTTCAAAAACCCCTAGAATAGTTGAAACTCAATCAAAAACTGTTTCCAAAAGGCCTTATTCCTACCAACCTAAGAAAACATTCTCATTTTTGGAGTTGCCAACTTCAAAAACCCCTAGAATAGTGGAACCTCAACCAAAAAATGCCCCAAAAAAGGCCTTATTCAAAATAACTTGAGAAAATAGTTTCATTTTCGAATTCAACACCTTCAAAAACTCCTAGAATAGTTGAAATTCAACCAAAAACGAGTCTGTTCGAGTATGAATGACCCCATTGCATAATATCTCGTGGATAATTTCGGAATCACTCGTCTCATTTATGCGTTCATTTATTTTCCAGAGGTGAGCAATTGTCGCGAGGGTCAAGTGATGTGTCCAGGGAGCAAGAAGTGCATCCCGTCCACGTGGAGATGCGACGGCGACGTTGATTGCCACTACGACAACGTGTTCGACCAGTGGGACGAAGATCCTGTCCTATGTAAGGCTCGATTTTGTTTTGTTGTCATTGACGTTAATGCGAAAAATTCCACTTTACAGTGAAATTCCACTTTACAGTAGTGAAGATCCGGTCCTATGTAAGGCTCGATTTTGTTTTGTTGTCATTGACGTTAATGCGAAAAATTCCACTTTACAGTGAAATTCCACTTTACAGTGGTGAAGATCCGGTCCTATGTAAGGCTCGATTTTGTTTTGTTGTCATTGACGTTAATGCGAAAAAATTCCACTTTACAGTGAAATTCCACTTTACAGTAGTGAAGATCCGGTCCTATGTAAGGCTCGATTTTGTTTTGTTCTCATTGACGTTAATGCGAAAAATTCCACTTTACAGTGAAATTCCACTTTACAGTAGTGAAGATCCGGTCCTATGTAAGGCTCGATTTTGTTTTGTTGTCGTTGACGTTAATGCGAAAAATTCCACTTTACAGTGAAATTCCACTTTACAGTAGTGAAGATCCGGTCCTATGTAAGGCTCGATTTTGTTTTGTTGTCATTGACGTTAATGCGAAAAATTCCACTTTACAGTGAAATTCCACTTTACAGTGAAATTCCACTTTACAGTACAGGTGAAGATCCTGTGCTATGTAAGGCTCGATTTTGTTTTGTTGTCATTGACGTTAATGCGAAAAATTCCACTTTACAGTGAAATTCCACTTTACAGTAGTGAAGATCCGGTCCTATGTAAGGCTCGATTTTGTTTTGTTGTCATTGACGTTAATGCGAAAAATTCCACTTTACAGTGAAATTCCACTTTACAGTAGTGAAGATCCGGTCCTATGTAAGGCTCGATTTTGTTTTGTTGTCATTGACGTTAATGCGAAAAATTCCACTTTACAGTAGTGAAGATCCGGTCCTATGTAAGGCTCGATTTTGTTTTGTTGTCATTGACGTTAATGCGAAAAATTCCACTTTACAGTGAAATTCCACTTTACAGTAGTGAAGAGTGAAGATTTGTTTTGTTCCACCACTTTACAGTGAAATTCCACTTTTACAGTGTGAAGATCCGGTCCTATGTAAGGCTCGATTTTGTTTTGTTGTCATTGACGTTAATGCGAAAAATTCCACTTTACAGTGAAATTCCACTTTACAGTAGTGAAGATCCGGTCCTATGTAAGGCTCGATTTTGTTTTGTTGTCATTGACGTTAATGCGAAAAATTCCACTTTACAGTGAAATTCCACGATTTTGTTTTGTTGTCAGTAGTGAAGATCCAGTAGTGAAGTCCTATGTAAGGCTCGATTTTGTTTTGTTGTCATTGACGTTAATGCGAAAAATTCCACTTTACAGTGAAATTCCACTTTACAGTAGTGAAGATCCGGTCCTATGTAAGGCTCGATTTTGTTTTGTTGTCATTGACGTTAATGCGAAAAATTCCACTTTACAGTGAAATTCCACTTTACAGTAGTGAAGATCCGGTCCTATGTAAGGCTCGATTTTGTTTTGTTGTCATTGACGTTAATGCGAAAAATTCCACTTTACAGTGAAATTCCACTTTACAGTAGTGAAGATCCGGTCCTATGTAAGGCTCGATTTTGTTTTGTTGTCATTGACGTTAATGCGAAAAATTCCACTTTACAGTGAAATTCCACTTTACAGTAGTGAAGATCCGGTCCTATGTAAGGCTCGATTTTGTTTTGTTGTCATTGACGTTAATGCGAAAAATTCCACTTTACAGTGAAATTCCACTTTACAGTAGTGAAGATCCGGTCCTATGTAAGGCTCGATTTTGTTTTGTTGTCATTGACGTTAATGCAAAAAATTCCACTTTACAGTAGTGAAGATCCGGTCCTATGTAAGGCTCGATTTTGTTTTGTTGTCATTGACGTTAATGCGAAAAATTCCACTTTACAGTAGTGAAGATCCTGTCCTATGTAAGGCTCGATTTTGTTTTGTTGTCATTGACGATTTTGTTTTGTTGTCAGTGGTGAAGATCCGGTCCTATGTAAGGCTCGATTTTGTTTTGTTGTCATTGACGTTAATGCGAAAAATTCCACTTTACAGTGAAATTCCACTTTACAGTAGTGAAGATCCGGTCCTATGTAAGGCTCGATTTTGTTTTGTTGTCATTGACGTTAATGCGAAAAATTCCACTTTACAGTGAAATTCCACTTTACAGTAGTGAAAGAACGATTTGCCGTTGTGTAAAAGGTACAGGGAAACTGACGGTTTGTAAATGAGTAGTAAAAATTTGTTTTCCAACATGAAAAATTTATTTTTTCAAAATCTTACAGCCAGTTTTATGCCATTTAAGAAATTGAACCTTAAAAATAACGGGTGTTCTTCGGTACGGGGGGGGGGGGGGGGAGTAGTTCTCAAATTGGGTTTGGAAAAATTCTCAAATTGGTTTGGAAAAATCTCAATTTGGTTTGGAAAATTCTCAATTCGACTTGGAAAAGCTATATACTATACTATCCCCCTAAATTCAGCTAAAACAAAACAGTTGACAGTTATTATCTATCTATACTATACTACATCTGTTATTATCTGTCTATACTATACTATCCCCTTAAATTCAACCAAAAAGAAATAGTTGACAGTTATTATCCTGACAGTTATCATCTGTCTATACTATACTATACTATATGTGTTATTATTTGACTATACTATACTATCCCCTATACTTGTCTATACCATTATCTATACTATACTATCCCCTTAAATTATGACAGTTATTATCTGTCTATACTATACTATATCTGATATTATCTGTCTGTACTATACTATCCCTTAAATTCGACCAAAAAGAAACAGTTGACAGTTATTATCTGTCTATACTATACTATATCTGTTATTATCTGTCTATCTATACTATCCCCTTAAATTCAACCAAAAAGAAACAGTTGACAGTTATTATCTGTCTATACTATACTATCCCCTTAAATGCTAACAAAAAGAAACAGTTGACAGTTATTATCCTGACAGTTATTATCTGTCTATACTATACTATATGTGTTATTATTTGTCTATACTATACTATCCCCTTAAATTCAACCAAAAAGAAATAGTTGACAGTTATTATCCTGACAGTTATTATCTGTCTGTATTATACTATACCTGTTATTATCGGTCTATACTATACTATCCCCTTAAATTCAACCAAAAACAAGCAGTTGACAGTTATCATCCTGACAGTTATTATCTGTCTATACTATACTATCCCCTTAAATTCAACCAAAAAAAACAAACAGTTATTATCCTGACAGTTATTATCTGTCTGTACTATACTATATCTGTTATTATCTGTCTATACTATACTATCCCCTTAAATTCAACCAAAAAGAAACGAAAGTTATTATCCTGACAGTTATTATCTGTCTGTATTATACTATACCTGTTATTATCTGTCTATCTATACTATCCCCTTAAATTCAACCAAAAAGAAACAGTTGACAGTTATTATCCTGACAGTTATTATCTGTCTATATATACTATCCCCTTAAATTCAACAAAAACAAACAGTTGACAGTTATCATCCTGACAGTTATTATCTGTCTATACTGTACTATATGTGGTATTATTTGTCTACACTACACTATCCCGTTTAATTCAACCAAAAAGAAACAGTTGACAGTTATTATCCTGACAGTTATCTATCTACTAGTATATCTGTTATTATCTGTCTATACTATGCTATCCCCTTAAATGCTAACAAAAAGAAACAATTGACAGTTGACAGTTATCATCCTGACAGTTATTATCTGTCTATACTATACTATCCCCTTAAATTCAACCAAAAAGAAACAGTTATCTGTTATTACAGTTATTATCTGTCTATACTATACTATATCTATTATTACCTGTCTATACTATACTATCTGATAGTATTTATCCTTATGAGAGGCCTATCTACAGATCAAGTCAGAATAAATTAATACAGTTCCATCACGATCCTCGTTACGATTTCCAGGCGGGCCGAAATCCACCTGTCCCTGGAACACTCTGCTCTGCAACGCCTCGCAAAGATGTTTGCACATATCGAAATTCTGCGACAACGTCGTGGACTGTCAGGGAATGGAGGCGAGCGAAGACGAAGGGGATTTTTGCAAAGGTGAGACAACTTTTAGTTGGGATCTTGTAATTTTTACATTCTTCTATTACACCAGCATCGTTAGTGCGTTATTTACAATAATGAACCATTGTAATCAACTAGCGACGAATACCATTTTGGTTTATTATCAATAATAAACCATTGTAATCGCTCTTGAAAAAAAAAATGCTAACCCCCCTGAAAATTTCGCGGTTTACGTTTCAAAGGGTGTAGAATCCAAATCTGCAATAAAATTTTTTCCACAAACACGATTTCTCCCAAACGGCTGAAGCAAAAAAGCTGAAATTTTCAGGAAAATCAATATTGGTCCGACGACGCCCCAATTCTTTAGCCAGCTCTTTCATTCAATTTAAAGTGCCCTCTAAGGGTTGTGAAAGTTTTGTGAAATCCCTACAAACCTCAAAAAAGTCGAAGCGGCGTAAATTTGTACTCTTTTTGAAGAACTTTCCACGAGGAATCGAATGAGCCCCTCCCCAGGTCCGTAGGTCAAACCATTCCCGATGTATGGCCCGATTTATGGTGCCAACATTCGCGTTATTTTGGTTTATTATTGTTTTTGTGTTGATATCAGTAACCTAGTGATGTAGTGATAGTAATGTGGATACTGGAGTGAACTCCTAAAAGGCTTTGTAGCCGATACACGGGTTGAAGCATTCTGATAACCATAAAAAACGCTGCAAATTCTTCCACTGGGGTTTATTATTCTATTGGCTTGCGTTCATGATTTGAATTCCTACTAAGCTTTGGAGTGTGTTTCACAGGTGATAGAGTGATTATTGAATTTCAGGAGGCACACGAACATGATCAACTGATCAATCCAAATAGGTATTTTGGTCGAGAACAGATTTACGTGCTCTATGCACATCTCCTGAAATTCAATAAACGCTCTATCACCTTTGAAACACGCACACTCCAAAGCTTAGTAGAAATTCAAATCATGAACGCAAGCCAATTGAATAATAAACCCCAGTGAAAGAATTTGCAGCGTTTTTCGATTCAATGAGAAAATATTCTATTTGGAATTGTTAAATTTTGTAAGAGGGAGCATGCATATCAGAATGCTTCAACCCGTGTATCGGCTATAAACCCTTTTGGGAGTTCACTTCAGTATCCACGTTCACTACATCACTAGGTTACTGCAATCGAAACAAAAACAATAATAAACCAAAATAAACGCCAATGTTGGCACCATAAACATCGGGAATGGTTTGAGCTACAGACCTGGGGAGGGGCTTTATCATTCGATTCCTCGTGGAAAGTTCTTCCAAAAATAAATTTCCACCGATAATGACAACTGTGTTGTTGTCTCCGCTACCTACCAATTATTACACAACTAGCTGCTCCATGCTGTGGGCAGTGAACCTACTGAATGTGTTCACATTACTTCTACGTGTGGCGGGGAGGACCTACTTCCAGTATTCCTTCTTGCAACTCTGACCTACATCGCCATTACTACGATTGCAGTTCGTGTAGATCGTCTCTCCGACAGGTAATATGTTAAATTTAGTTAAATTTATGTTAAATTTAGCCGAATTTTGATCAATGTTGGATTCATATTTGACGTAGAGGTAGAAGTTTGCACTAAAGTTGGGTTCACTATGTGTCAAGGGGAACCCAGGGAAGATAAACGGTTGTGCAGTTAACTGATGGAGGCTGTACTTCTAATGAATGCGTACATGCTCAATCAACGAGTATGGAAAATTCACAATTCAATAAGTACCTATTCGTTGATACAGTGAACCAATCAAATACGAGTGTACTCGTAAATACAGGTGTTGTTGAATAAAAAGCTTACTGCTGAAGTTGAGATTTCGCGGGTAGCCAACAATATCACAAAATATGCTGCTTTGCCGCTACTAGCATTCTGATATGCATGAAACGCTGCAAATTCTTTCACTGGGGTTTATTATTCAATTGGCTTGCGTTCATGATTTGAATATCTAAAGGCTCTAAGCTTTGGAGTGTCCCTGTTTCACAGGTGATAGAGGTGATAGAGCGATCAACCAAATAGGTATTTTGGTTGAGAACCGATTTAAGTGCTCTATGCATATCTCCTGAAATTCAATAATCGCTCTATCACCTGTGTAACACGCACACTCCAAAGCTTAGTAGAAGTTCCAATCATGAACGCAAGCCAATTGAATAATAAACCCCAGTGAATGAATTTGCAGCGTTTTTGATTAAAAAGCAGTAGAAACCACAATTAATCCACAGTAGTATTAAATTTGAGAACGATCCCACCAAATGGCTTGCACAAACTCTACTGTACGTGTGGACGCTTCCAAAGCTGTTCAGTTCAATTTGAGCAAATGGCTTGAGCGTGTACCAATTAGACACACCCTGGAGTGGGCACACACTTTTCTGTATGGTTTTGAAGATATGAAATTTCGGGAGGACTTTTCCTTTTCGTAACGTGAGAACAGTTGCAGGTTGTGAGAACAACGTAGTTGTCGATCAGTAGAATGAGCATTTGACCATTTCGTTCATATCAACCTTGCTGAAATGTAAATCGTGCATTTTTAATAGTATCTGCTATGCAATTACGAAGTTTGAATGTACCACAGATTACGTCTAATAAACATAGACTAGGGATTGTAGAAGTTTTATCTAACACAGAAACAATAAACCTTTGTGTAATAAAACGGATTTGCTCACTCGATCTTATTGTCACTCCCTACAATGTGTAATAGACTCTATCGAATGAATAAACATTGAGGAAACTTTGAATCACATCTTCATGGATTGTCCAAGGAACTGGCTGGCAAGACAACACATGCCGACTTCAGTTGGTCGTCATTTGGAAAATCCACTATATTTTGAACAAATTATCCATTGCAAACTGTTATCCGTGTACAAAGAACTATGCACTTTCATTAAAACACTCAATACAAACATTTAAAACAACAAAAAATTAATAGGTAACAATTTATAA
Source organism: Creontiades dilutus (assembly GCA_031894815.1). Classification (NCBI taxonomy): domain Eukaryota; kingdom Metazoa; phylum Arthropoda; class Insecta; order Hemiptera; family Miridae; genus Creontiades; species Creontiades dilutus. The sequence goes on from JAVIWC010001598.1 coordinate 100,192, forward strand.
AGTTGTTATTTTATACAGTTGTTATTTTGCAATAAAAGCTTCATGGCTATAGCTGCTTGCTAATGGAAAAAAAACCAGGTTAAAATGAACAAACAAAAATTAATAAACAAAAATGGCGAATGTTGGCACTTGTTGATAGTACGATTTGGACCATGAGGTGCTCGCATTAGATTCTCTCGATGATAAAAGAAAAACACAGGTTTGTGGAGGAATCATGGTGTAACTTTGACAACCCTTAAAATTCACAAACATCACAACTTCAAATCGATTGCAAGAATTTCAAAATTACGAATATTACATTTTTGTAGGGCGTGAGAATCAGAGGTTATGATGAGATGCCAGGCACTCAGTGTGGCTGATTTTTTTTTCGAAACAGTGGAATTACAAACTTATTTAAACATTGCCGGCGAACGATTTTTTATAAATGTTTCTAATAAACCATTGTGATGTCTATGTCAATAAATGCTTTAACTCTCTCTCTCTCTCAAAATTCCATGGCAAAATAGAATCGCATGAAATTTGATTTTCAGATGTTGGTTGCAACAAGAAGAATTGCGAATACAAATGCACGATGACCAGCGTGGGGCCGCACTGCTACTGCAAGGAAGGCTACCGGCTGAAGGCGGACAATTCTAGCTGCGTTGGTAAGAAATTTTGAAAAAATAACATGCCTTCAGAGTTGACCCTTACATCCAGGTGTATAGTTAGGTTTTTAATCATTTTTTAATTTGTATACTCGTAGTATGACAGTCGTCATTTCTGCCTACTTAATAGGCCAGTCATTTAAAACATCAAACATTGCAAAAAGTACTGTAAACTTCATTTTTGAATATGTTGTTAGGGTTCACCCAGATAGTACGAATCTAGATTTGCAGGCCTGAAAACCGCAAGCGACGGGAGTTACAGCCGAAAATCCACCCTGTATAAATCAGGCATCATGAGTCTATTGTACAATATGCTGTATGGGGAACCACTTTCAAATACATAATTCATAATATATTCAGGTTCTAACAAATTACCAGATAACTGCAAATCGAATGAACACAATGAATATTGTCGGCTTACGAGGAAAAGGCACCAAGTTCTTAAATCAGCTTATGAGTACGTCGAATTTGAAGTGTTGCCTCTGATAAGTTGGCAAACCCCATTATAGTCCAGTCATATTAGACAATTTTTTGCCAAACATTGCAAAAAGTACTGTAAACTTCCTTTTTGAATATGTTGTTAGGGTTCACCCAGATAGTACGAATCTAGATTTGCAGGCCTGAAAACCGCAAGCGACGGGAGTTACGGCCGAAAAACCACGAAATTTTCGCACTGTTTTCAGTTTTCCGCAAAAAAGTCACCAAAGGAGCCTTTTGATGAGAAAAGACTCTTATCCTTTGTTAAACTAGATAAAATTTGCTACAATTTGAGACGTAATTGGACTCTGCAGCTCCATTAGTTCCAGAGATACAGCTCTGCAAATATTGACAAATTTTTCCAAAAAGTGAAAATTTTAACTTTTGGTCTATTTTTGACCGATATATTGGTGTAAATAATCATTCTACAGTTAACTTGCTCCGCTCTATGCAAGCATTGTGAAGGCAGAGAGTGCACAAACACTCCTCCCATCGAGGAGCTAGATGAGGAGGACGTGGATGAGGAATTTCTAACCCCTGAAGACCTCCCAGACATCTCCCCCCCCCCGTAAAATTCCGAAAATTTCGTGGTTTTTCGGCTGTAACTCTCGTCGCTCGCGGTTTCCAGGCCTGCAAATCTAGAGTCGTACTATCTGGGTGAACCCTAACAACATATTAAAAAAGGAAGTTTACAGTACTTTTTGCAATGTTTGGCAAAAAAATTGTCTAATATGACTGGACTATAATGGGGTTTGCCAACTTATCAGAGGCACAACTTCAAGTTCGACGTACTCATAAGCTGATTTTAGAACTTGGTGCCTTTTCCTCGTAAGGCGACAATATTCATTGTGTTCATTCGATTTGCAGTTAACTGGTAAGGTAACGGCACCGGTAGTGGCCACTGCTCGAGTAGTGGCCATTTTAAAGTTTATATTTGAGAAACAAGGATTCCCGGTCTCCTAGTGGCTTCAAACTTGCAGGAGGTACAGCTCATGTCATCTTGTAGTCAGAGGTTGAACTAGGAGTGCGCAGAGCATCATTGGAAATTGTGGTAAACCTCTCAATATGACCGTCCCTAGTTTCCTCGTTTGTTGGGCTGTATCCTAGAGCTTCTACTGGATAGAATCAATTTTGTTCATCTGGTATTGTATTTAATGATATTAAACACGTAAGGAGGGCAAAATGTCAAGTGGCCACTACTGAGACATGCACGTGGCCACTACTAGAAATTTCGTAATTTGATGTGGCCACTACTAGATCAAAATAAAGGTGTGAGAAAAAATTAATAAAAAATAGAAAAAAATTGTTCTTTTGATAGTTTTAGGCAATGGATATGTTAGGGAAGAGTCGGGCTATATTCTAAATGAGTCCTGAAGAAAGTCAGTACTAATGTTGGCCCACAATTGTCAAAACTAAAGAAAAAAAATTCTTAACTGTGGCCACTACCGGTACCGTTACCTTAATTTGTTAGAACCTGAATATATTATGAATTATGTATTAAAAAGTGGTTCCCCATACCGCATATTGTATAATAGACTCATGATGCCTGATTTATACAGGGTGGATTCGGATAAATTTTTTTTTTTTTTTTGAAAATGATTTATTGCGCCAAGTTACGACTTATTAGCAACATAATTTTGACATTTAAATATGGTTTGGTTATAGTAAAGCTTAGGTACATAACTAAGTCTCTAATGGTTTCGAATGTTAGAAGTGTCATTTGTTGCACTTGACATTCACTGAATTTTCTTCACTGTGCGGATTTTGTTATTCCGAGCACCTTAATTCACGTACACAGATCATGAGGCTTATTTCTCTTGAGTCGTCTGCAAGTTTTCCCGAGGTTTGACAAGTTTCAACACGTTTTGGAAGTGCATT
>JAVIWC010001599.1:0-100601 GCA_031894815.1 Creontiades dilutus
ATTATCATGCAAATCAGAATGCTTCAACCCGTGTATCGGCTATAAACCACAAGTTTCCACATCGGCTATCACTCCAGTATCCACATTCACTACAACTCGACGCTATCGGCATCACTAGGTTACAAACAAACAATAATAAACCAAAAACGCAAATGTTGGCACCATAAATCGGGCCATAAATCGGGAATGGTTTGACCTAAGGACCTGGGGAGGGGCTCATTCGATTCCTGACGGTATGTTCTTAAAATAAGTTTACATTCATGCCGCTTGGACTTGTTTTGAGGTTTCTAGGGATTTTACAAAACTTTGACAGCCCTTAAAGGGCACTTTAAATTGAGTGAGAGAGCTGGCTCAAGAATTGGGGCGTCGTCGGACCAAGATGGATTTTTCCTGAAAATTTCAGATTTTTTGCTCCAGCCGTTTGGGAAAAATCGTGCGTACGGCGGACGGACCGAAAATTTTTATTGCAGATTCGGATTCTACACCTTTTTGAAACGTAAAAGTGGTTTATTATTGATAATCACATCGCGCGAATACAAAAGTAATTGATTATTCGTTATTCGATTACTTTTGCGAATACTTTTGTAATCGCAAATGTAATTGTAAAAGTATTCGTTAATCAGGGATGCCCATCTGTGAATAGAGTCTATTCACATGTTCTATTTTACATTGAATCATGCTGACTCCAGTTTCATCAATTAATCCTATACATCTATGTAGCTACAAGTGCGAGAACTATAATGTTTATATAGAGAGGGCTTCATCCCCCCCCCCCCCTTGCTCTTAACTAATTAACAAATCTTGAAGTCTTAATCATATTTTCCAGTTGTAAGAGTTACGAACTGATGTAAATCGATAGACCCTAAGAGTTTTAAAGCAAACAAACAAAATCAAATAATCAATTATTGTGTTTTTAAATTTTCATAAAAGGTTAAACGGTTACATTACTTTGCAAAAAGATCTACGATTTAAGAACTGACCTTCATCACCTAATTACTTAAAGTTGATGTCAAATCTTCAAATTGGGTTAGCGCAACCCTCAGCCACAGCTCTTTGGATTCTGAAGAGGTGAACGCACTCCGAGGACCTCAATTTGAAGTTTCGGCCGAAGTTTTAATATCGTATACGAAAAGGGAAGTCAACTTCACTCAACACAGGACTAGGTCATGTTCACCGCACGTTCGAAGAGCGACGTTTTGCGCTTGGCTTGATAGGATATGCAATTAGCGTCCGCCGGGCCGCAAGCCTACCAGCTAATATCACTTTCTTCGATAGCAAAAGCTTCCTTCGACGGCGAGTTCCCTTTTGCTGGGCTCAAAACAACTTCCCGGTTGAACAACCTTTGCTCCAGTCTCTTAGTTAGATTCTTCTAAAGACTAAGGTGAATGGAGTTCGCAGTTCAAACTGAATGGAGTTCAAATTTAACACAACATGTTGTACTTCAGAAATGTGACGAACCGCAAAGATGTTATTATGTAGGTCCAAACGGTAAATGAAGCTACAATTTATTCCATAGTGCTTTGTTATTTCTGTATTTATTAGCTCTTCCAACCAGACTACTAACTCAGGTTTGCTATTTTCAATAATAAGCAATGATAATAAGTAAAAGTAATGAGTAATGAAGATTTTTATATGTGAGCTTATCCTGTAAAACTTTGTGGCTTCACGTTTCAAGATACGGACAGCAACAGTCTGTAATGTCCGTCCTCCATTTGCCGGATGGGCTGGACTCCACTTGGGGTTTTTCTGGGTTTTTATTGACCTAGGCAAGTATAATGTCATTTCCAAGTAATTGTTGGGCACCAAATCGTTTGAGATGGGCCCCAGATCAGTCCGAACTCATCTGATTTAAACTATCTCATTTAAGCAGTGAAAATGAAGAAAAAATTGGTGTAAAATTTGATTTTTTAAATCCAATTTTTTTTTTAATTTTTGATTTTGGTGACTTGGCAGGCAAGAATAGTTGTGTGTGTGTGTGTGGAGGGGTGACAGGGAGGGGGTTAAACTATAATGAACCATTAAAAAATAAGTAGCAGCGTTTTTAATTATTAGGTGAGTGAGTTAGGTGATTATAAACATGTGTATATATCTACTACTCCCCTACCTGTATATCTACTACTACTCCCCAAATGAGATGAATGGCAAGTAGATGACTAAATTTGTTCCTATAGAATTTAGCCGCATTGCAGCATGAAAGGATTCAAAACTACAACTATTGAACTAAAATAAGACTAGATCACCCTTAGACGGATCTCTACTCGAACTTCAAAAAGACGATGGCAGGAGTACCATGAAAGTTATCCTTCAGGATATAATTATAAATTCTTGTTCCTCAAAATCGCATTAAAACCATGGCGCTCGGTAATAACGGGGGTAAGAAAAGAGGTTTTATTCAAGAAAACGTTTTTTTTCAACTGAGGTTTTTTTCTAACTTTTTCTGACATGGTTTTAGCAGAGCTTACTTTCATAAAATCCATCAATAAGGAAGTGGCAATGTGATGTTTGCGGAGAAGTGGATGACGTGGAACACGTACTTTTAACGTGCAAAAAGTTCGAAAGACAACGAAAAACCTTTCTGTATGAGATTGGCGAACGTTTAAGTAGTCCATCAAATTTCACCACGATTGTGGTTGACCCAGAAGTATATGTGGCTGTTATGAGATACCTAAATGACATAGGTTCCAATATGTAATAGGATTATCCATTCTGTTATAAAGATTACACTTGTATTTGTAATTATGGCTGTATGAAGAAATCTAATGACAAATAAATAAATTTAAGAAACAGACGTGGCTTAAATTACATCGAAGTGAATAGTGGCTAGGTGAAAACAAACATATCACGGATCAGAAATATCGCGGCTAGTAGTTGAGTTCTGCCGCTCTCAGGTACGTTAGTGAGGACTGAACCATGTCTAGCCCAGATAGGAAATCAACTCACTTAGGGGATATATGCGGCACTTCGGTCCATAAGGGCAAGACAATCCTCTAACGAGTGGCGGATGGATATATTGCCTCCCAATCTCGCACTCACAACGTCTCGAGCTACTGCACTAAGCAAGTGTTCGTGGAAAGACGAGCATGGGCATCAACTTCGCGATTGACCACAATTTACTCCCTCTTTGGAAGTTGAGCCTCGAAAGGACCAACCTGACAGATGTCCTGAAGCACATCACTTAGACCAGTGAACTCACCCTGCCATTGCATATGGCAGATGGAGTTGGCTCAACGTTGCATGTCAAATCCTCAATGCACAAAGGTGAAATCTGCTGATGCTCATGCAAATGCAATGTAAATGCATGCCTACATGGCTTGGCACCCACATAAAAGTAATGGCAATACCAAAAAATGTGACTTGGTGCAGTGATTACGAAGTTTTTGCATCAGAGGATCATCAGAATGTTAGTCCACGTTGCCCTCAATGGTACTTAGTGAGTCACTGCAGATCATATAATTCCCAACTCCCAGCAACTGGCATTTTCGGCCAGCCAGCGTCACAGCCCACAGCTCTGCTTGGGATTCGAGAATTAGAGGAAATTGGAGGAGGGATAGAGGGATGGGGGAAGAGTGTCCCATGAAGTACTCCTGACGAGATGCAACACATACCTACCTTTTTTTCACGGATTCGGTCTTAAAATGGACCTATAATAAATTATTTTTTCTCATGTTTGGTTCGTCTCGCAACCCCATGGAGCAATTCTAATAATCGCCAGAAAGACGTCCTTAAAACGAAATTCAATAAATAAATCGGACGTATTGGGATGGTCGTCTATGCTTGGGAACCTTCGGTTTTTCTCTCAATAACGGATTGTGAATATGTTAAAATTATCTCAGCTAAACTTGCAAGGATACTAAGATCTCCATGGTTACTATTATCTTATCCCAACGCGCAATTTCATGATTCTGCCACGTCTAATTAATGACATAGACCTAGCGGCCAGAAGGTTAACCGTATAATGACGAGGCTCAGACTTCGGTCCGAGGTCAGTTGTTAATGAACCTGAGGCTCCTCGAGGCTGAGAATCCTCCATGAAACCCCCTCCGCGTCTTCATAGATACGAACCTCCGAGGCAATAAATGAAAAACTGAGAAAAACGAAGATAAAACTCCGTCAATCCCAACACGTGGGCTTATTATTGAATCCGAGTCTACTCATGGCGGGAGCTTTATTTTCACTTTCGGGAGATGAGACTTGACTTTTTCTCCAAAGTCACAATTCCTAATCGCATTTTGCGTTTTTGAGCATTCTGACCAACTTTCGTTTAGTGACTGTCTGTCCGTGTGTCCGCAAATCCATGGAATCAGCCTAATTCCCTCGGTTTCCATTATATTTTGATGACATCTTCAGGGAATGTGTAGGTTGAGCTGTAAATGCTCCTATATGACTTGAATTGCTCTGAAATCAATACATCCATTCCAACTACTATTTTTCCAGGTTCTAACGGTCTGATCGTGCCCGAAATTTCAGGGTAGGCGGGGAAGAATAATCTAAAAACCTCATATCAATTGGACCACGTTAGTTTCACATGTAGAGACTGCGCGTGAGCAAAAGCCAATCCTTGAAACAATCCTAATTTGTACAGGTTTCCTCCGATTTCAATGGATTCTCAGGAATTGTTTGGGTTAGCCTGCAAATTTTCCAATACGGGTTTCGTCGCTATGAAATCAATATATCAGTCTGCGCATGCGCAAACGTAGAATTATTGTTACACTTCTAATTCCTATGAGGGGAGATGTAAAAATATTAACGAGTCTTTGTGAAATAATCCACAGAATTTTCCCATTCAAAGGTTGCTTTTCTCCCACATCGAAGAGGGGAAATAAAAAATTAGTTATATCGTTGCAAAGCTCAGATTGTTTTTTCTGAAACGTTTTTAAAACTTTTTAAAATAATAATTAATGCACCTTGGCATTATTAAAGATCACCGATTGGAAAAAATTTGAGAAAATTACTTGTTTAGTCCATTCTCTTGCCTTCTTGGCCTGCTTTAAAGAATACTTGTATATCTCACGGAGATGCGAAATGTATCACTCTTTTCAACATTATGTCTATTTTTCAATTCAATTTCAATCATTTTTCAACATCGTGGGGAGGAGAGATGCAGCGCAGAAGGACGGACCGTAACTAATGAACCCTTGTTTAGTACTTTTCAGTATGTTATTAATCTCAATGCTACGATGATTATAACCACTTATTACCACCAACACGTCAAATCGACTTACAAGCCCAAAAATCGGTTGTTTCCGCAACATTTACAAGGGACACGGGGAAAAATATTCCAATTTTATTTTAAAAAATATATCAAATCTTTATGCAAGTAAATATTTTAGATTATTTCAGTTCCATAAAATGTAAAAATATTGCTCTTTCAATTCTCTAAATAATTGCAGTCTTTAATTAGCCTTTTAAACAAAACACTAAAGTGAATAAGGGTGAACACTTTGTGCCCCACATATTTTCCCACTAGCTGTCCAGGAATTAAAATGTTTGGGGGGCAGGTAACATGTTATTATAGAAAGCTAAAGTAGGTAACTCAAAAATTAACAAAATGAGAAAAAAATAGGAAGAAACAAAATTTGACAAATACAAATACACGAATGAATTCGGTACCTAGTCCACCGTGCTGTTCTTATATTAGGGACTGAAAAAAGCGGAAACGAATGTTGGAAGTGCTCAGGTTTTAGGAAATCGATATTATTCGAGAGTAGAGAGAATTGACAAAAGCAAAAAGTTGGGTGAACATTAGAAAGATACAAAAGTCATTCATGTTTTGACATATTTGATCAAATATATCCTCACCTCCTTTCTTTGAATTGCAGTTTGGCACAATATCAGGTTTGCGTGAAATGGGATCAATAGAATCGGAATCGTGTGCTGCTCGTGTGACACCAAGGCGACATTTTTTTTTTGGGCTTGTAGGAAACTGCAGTCATATTTTTATTGAACGAAAACAAACTTGTTCCTTCGCCCCTTACAGAGAATTTAGGGTTTGTGGAATCAGCTGGCAGCTCCCATTTATTTTTCCTTATTGCGCCAATCATAGTCGAGCGATGTTCAGTGGGAAAAAATTGCTCAAGATAGAAGGAAAAACTGAGCACAATAAACGTTATTTCACGTAAAATTTTCGGGATTTACGTAATATAAATGCATGAGATAGGTGCATGTCACCACCAACACGTCGATTTGACTCCCTAGGTAGCAGAACAAAATAGCATTTACGGTGGGTGTCACCCTCCAACCTGTCATAACCGTAGCATGAACACAACTGATGGAGGAGAGCATATCTAGGAACCCAAGCAGCTGAGGTGTTCCTAGCGGTAGCCCTGGATGCACGTTAAATCGACGTAGGGGTGGTAATCTAGGGTTAAGCGAGGACTCTAAAAAGATTGAAGATAGACATGTGGTAACGTGAAAACTCAACAAGACCTCAACCGCTGTAAACAAGGTCTCGCGAGTTGGAGATGTATTAGCCTGGGGTATTTCCTAGTCAATAAGGAATTCTAATTATGGAAGCTCCACAGTACCGAGGGAAAGGAATAATTACTTACTCAGACATAAATTTTTAACCTCGTTGAAGAGGGCAAAACTGCGAGTGTAGGACCGTATAAGGGGAAGCCCGTCAGCTTCTTGGCTGGTGACCTTCTGGAGCCGACAGGCCGCGAGAGAGAGGGTCTGTAGGTCGTTTCGTCCAAGGTCCACCGTTCTTGGTCTATCTGGATTCGCGAAATCTTGAACATTTCGAGTAGGGAACCGAGGAAATCAATCAGGAAAGGGTAAAACGTGACGTCATTGTCTGTTCAAAACGCCTCAACGTGAGATGCGGAACGGATGATACGACTTAGAAGTCATCTGCAGCTTCAATGTTATTGACTTTTGACACACAACTCTTGATAGAAAAACTCAGCGATTTAAAAAATGTATATATTCAGTCTACAACAGAACTTTACAAACCCCTCTACCATTAATTATTAACATTGTAACAGGGGCAGATGCTGGCAGGAGCATAGGCCCATCTGCACCCCCTAACCAAAATTAATAAGATACCTGATGATAATAATATTAAAAGTATAATATTATCATACTGTTCACCAACTTTTCCCCATAAATTCTCATTGAAGAGCAGAAGAGTTTCAAATTCACGCGCCAAACAGAGCCTCAGGATGGGTGAGAGGATGGTGGAGTCGTGAGCTTGGTGAGGAGGGGTTAGGGGCACGAGTCAGACGTGCTTTGAAGGGCGGAGCTTGGACGTAGAATACAGCGTTTGATTCGACCCGGCTCCACAGAATGAACCAATAAGAGCACCCGAAATAAAGCATGACATTTCAGAGAGCACACCTAAGCGTCCACTCACCCCTAGAATGCATGCTTCACCAAAACACACTCTTATCCTATTATCAGTTGATTGTTCCCAACCCTTGTGACTGAACTGAACTGTTTTAGCTATAAATACGCGATGAACGCAGTAAGTGCTAGAAAGCGTGAGTTCGCTAAATTGTTGGTGGAGCAAAGAGTGATTATTCACAATGGAGTTTGCTCAGTATTGACAGGACTGCAACAAACTCAAAGATAACCAGAAATCGTTCAATCCTCATTACTAGGAAAATAGATGTAAGGTACCTAAGTAATAAACTTTTCTGCTTTCCTTGTCTTCTTTGTAGCATTAATACGAATGTTGCTTGGGTTAAAGATGGAATTGGCTTTTACCTCCACTATGGTTCTTGCTGGGCAGATACCCATGTATTTCAACTATTGCAAAACACGGTTTCCTGAAGTTCAACAATCATCTCAAATTTGCATTTTTGTTTAGGTATTTACGTATCTACCAGAGAACTTTTTTAACGGTAGTATTGAGTCGTTTATTTCACTATTTGAAGTCAAAAAACGCTGCAAATTCTTCAAAAAGAGTACAAATTTAGGCCGCCTTGACTTTTTTTAGGCTGTTAGGGATTTTACAAAACTTTGACAACCCTCAAAGGGCACTTTAAATTAAGTGAGAGAGCAGGCTCAAGAATTGGGGCGTCGCCGGACCAACATGGATTTTTCCTGAAAATTTCAGTTTTTTTGCTTCAGCCGTTTGGGAGAAATCGTATATTGCAGAAAAAAGAGTAATGGACATTCGGATTCTACACCCTTTGAAGCGTAAACCATGAAATTTTTAGGGGGGGTTAGAATTTTTTTTTTCAAGAGCGATTACAATGGTTTATTATTGAATAATAAACCAAAAGCGGACAAGATTGATCTCATTTGCCTGTTGGTAGTTGAAATTTGAATTTGACTGAGAAAAGCACATTTTTGTTACACGTTCCCTTTGTGGTTGTCCCTTACTGTCTAAGTGTACCGTCGGTGTTTCAGGGCAGGAGCCGACACTGCTTGGAGATATCAACAGGAGGCAATACATCGCTTCCAAGATTGTTGTACCTGATTCGACCAAATGCATCACAGTAGCATAAGTTGTGTTCGGCATCCTCTAATTCCGTTTCACTGGTGTCCGTCGTCATAATCCCAATTTTCTTCAAGTGACATCGAAGAGGAGTATGGCCAGTTAATAAGCATAAGTATTCTGACGGCTTCTTTGGCATAACGGTTAATACAGCCATTTTCCATCTTGAAAAAATAATAAATCGTTTACCCTGTCTCTGGCGTGGAAGGGTTTGCACATATTGTTCTTGCTTCTTCTCCCGTCTCCCACATTCTGTAGTAAGCTTTTGGTGGCTCCAAATAGGTTTTGGTCCTATAGGTAAGGGCTATGACCCTCTTTTAGCAAGCAAATCAGCAGCTTCCACGTATGGCCAGGAATCCAGACAAGGGTGACTTGATTACTGTGGGCCACTTTCTTGAGGGTAGTCACACGGAACAGCTTCGAGTTTATAGTAAAAGAAGCAACAGCCTTTAGGGCAGCCTGCCTGCCAGATACAATGTAAACTTTGGCTCCATTAAGATGCTTACTCAGTATCACTTCTCCACACAGAACGAAAAGAATGGAAGGAACTTGAATGGATTTGGTGTTTGTTTTCTTTTTCTGTCGAAGTTTTCTTTTTCTGTCTTGAACTCGGTGACTGTCAGTGCCATTTCTCAATCACTGTTCTCTAGGATTCCGTGAAATGCTACAAGTAACTCAAAGGTTTACTATTTGAATATTGGCATTCGAGTTGGGTGTGGCGCATAGCTTTCTCACATTGTTAAGATGAATGTAAGATCATTGAGATATTGGATTCTGTAATTATCTAAAAAGATGCAAAATACAAGTTTGTTATGAGGATTCACGAGGCAAAAGTGCTATAGGAGCTGTTCTGGAAGACATCAACGCCTTCAAAAGGTAAGTCGTCATGCATTGAGGTCGGCTGGTCTAATTTGATCGAGAATAACACTAATGGTACACCGAGTTGAAGTTGATGTATCACGTTTGAATGGAACTTCCCCCACTAACCTTCAATTTTTAGCCAGGACGGATCCACAGCAAGCGTGACGGATTGGATTTTACTTTTGGGCTGACGTAGCAGCTACTAATGATACTATAGTGTTGAAATTAATATGATACTATTATTCAGTTGTTCCTTCAATGCCCTCAAAGTTTTGAGGGATCAGAACCCGCAGAACCTTAAGAAATGAAGGTTGTGGAATGTATGCGGTTGCGCCACCGAGATTTCGACGTCCGTCGGGTCTACGTCTCTCAAATTCATAACATCAGTTCTCTGTCAATCTATGTGATTATTGTTAGTTTACCTAACTATCATTTCAAATTGCCCTTTCTGATGTCCATGCATCCCAATAAAATAAGTTTTACATAAGGTAAAATATTTCACCACCGATTAACTGATTTATCGAACGTAGCTGCGAGTTGTAATTGCGATGTAAATGAGCGAGCTGCCCCGACTTGATCTGGCTCATAAATTTTGGGAACATGAAACCGAAAAATCCTCCATCAAGGTTTCTCACGAACCTGGTCAAGGATCTCGAGGCGTTTGATTTCCGGTTATTTATATTCGTGGATTCAAGCCCATCGCGTTTTTTGGTGCGATCGCGCTCGATTCAAATTGACCAACCAATTTGATAGATTTAATTCCAAAAGATAATGATCGAGTTACGTCGGTTTTTTTCAATGATAATTTTGATTAATTACCTTAAAGCCAACGAATCAAGGTTCGCACATTAATCGTATCATGCCAAAAGAATCGTTACATAACATTGAGGCAGGAATAAACTTCTGCTAAGTTAGGTGTGGCATATACCTCACTCATGTAGGTAACATGCATGTGAATACCGTATATCTACATGCATAAAAGAAAGTCGTGTTAGTTACACTATTTGTAACTCAAGAACGGCTGAAATGATTTGGCTGAAAATTGGTGGGGTGGAAGCTTAGAATCAGTAGAAGGACATACTTTTTATCGCTTTCCAGTGAGACGTGACATAGGACGTGGTAGGTACAACGAAACGCAACTGATACGGAATATCAATCCAGTGAAACGGCTCGATTGGCAGTGCAAAATCATTCAACAAACCTCGGAGATCAACAAATAGATACTTAACGACGCACAAGAAGAATATCAAGTGCTGATTTGAATCGAGCAGCTTTTCAATACTATTGCTGCAGTGATTACGGCGTGCATACCAGCGTTTGCATTGGACCGACGGACGTTGTTTTGGCGGGTTGGAGTCTTTCTGGGAAACACCAGGATTGTGCTGAATTAGTGGAACAGTTAATCTGTCATTATTGACTCCATGCCATTGCATTCATTGCTTCGTGACGAAACACCGGAATCACGACATTTTCTAGCAAACACTCAAAAATACAATAGTTGTTTCCAAATGTCCTTTGGGGCAGACATTATGGAAGTACGAAGATTTAATCCTACATGGCCAATAAAGAATGCTTAGAATACTTACTTTTTTCATTTACATACACATAAAAACATAGAAATAAAAAAATTGATCTTTACAAAATTTAAAATCTGGTCATAGGTATGCTGTGTGTCTCAAATTATGGTGGGTGGGTGAGGGACTTGGAGAGGAGAAGAGCCCGAATTGGTTTTGGTTTATTATTCAATAATAAACCATTGTAATCGCTTTTGAAAAAAAAATTGCTAACCCCCCCTGAAAATTCCATGGTTTACGATTTAAAGGGTGTAGAATCCAAATCTGCAATAACAATTTTTCCGTCCGTCCGCCTTACGCCGTGCGCACGTTATCTCCCAAACGGCTGGAGCAAAAAATCTGAAATTTTCAGGAAAAATCCATGTTGGTCCGACAACGCCCCAATTCTTTTCTCTCACTTAATTTAAAGTGCCACTTAAGGGTTGTCAAATTTTTGTAAAATCCCTAAAAACCTAAAAAAAAAAAAAAAAAATCAAGGCGGCCTAAACATGGACTTTTTTTGAAGAACTTTCCATGAGGAATCGAATGAGCCCCTCCTCAGGCCTGTAGCTCAAACCATTCCCGATGCATGGCATGATCTTATGCTGCCAACATTTGCATCCACATTCACTACATCACTAGGTTACTGCGATCAAAACAAAAACAACGGCTTTTGATGTAGTGAATGTGGATACTGGAGTGAACTCCTAAAAGGTTTTATAGCCGATACACGGGTTGAAGCATTCTGATATGCATGAAACGCTGCAAATTCTTTCACTGGGGTTTATTATTCAATTTCATTCATTTGGCTTGCATTCATGATTGGAATTTCTACTAAGCTTTGGAGTGTGCGTGTTTCACAGGTGATAAAGCGATTATTGAATTTCAGAAGATATGCATAGAGCACGTAAATCGTTTCTCAACCAAAATACCTATTTGGATTGATCAATTGATCATATTGTGTGCCTCCTGAAATTCAATAATCGCTCTATCACCTGTGAAACATGCACACTCCAAAGCTTAGTAGAAATTCAAATTATGAATGCAAGCCAAATCATGAAATTGAATAATAAACCCCAGTGGAGGAATTTGCAGCGTTTTTATTCGATTTTCGATTCTACACATCTTGAAAAGTGAAACAATTACGTTTGAAAGGGTTTACATTTTTTATTCACGAATGTTCGTGATTCGGTCGATTACGAAGGTTCATTATTGAAAGTAATAAATCAACATTAATTATCACTGGGAGGGGAAAATACCGTCTGGTGTGAGGTATTCGCGTCGGGCCAAGAACGTACAGTGATTAACGAACTTCGCGCAACAATTACTCCTAAGCGACCTAGACCTACGCATCCAGGCGCCAATGTAGGTCTCTAACTGGGTCAGCTGAATGACGCACCTCCCCCTATAAATTGATATTATGATTCAATTCACCAGCTCCCGCACCGCCTGGTCCCATCTGTTTTCTTCTTCTTTCTAGTCGGTGAACTACTTCACAATAAATCTCGTCGACTCCCCACAACTTAACCGAAGGAATCCCGGACTACGTTAACGAATGAAAATAAAGCGATTAGCCCACTTCTTTCTCTTGGTGCCAAGGTCCCCGCTCGCAAAATGTCGCGGATTTCGCGGTCTAATGGCCACCGTATAAATTATAAGAAGCGATTATGGCATTATAATGTCTTCAACTTTCTCAACACCATCGAGGAAAACGAAAAATCACGTAATTTCAATTGGACCGAACCACATTTATTCTTCAACTCTTCCTGGACGTGAACAGACTGTAATAAGACTCTGTTAGAAAACTTTAGAACAGTGGAATCCAAGTTATTTTTATCTACCTTGGATTGTTGAAGGACATTTTTTTTTTTTTAGATAGAAGTTTTTATTGCTTAAAGATAAAAATCCATAGCAATATGGAAAAAGCGCAAAATTACACGAGTCACATCGTCAAGGCACAATAAGTAGAAAAATAATAATAATAATAATAATAAGCAGATAAACCAAAAGAAAAGAAATTAAACACTGCTGTTTTCGTTTTATTCAATGTTTTATGTGCTTAAGCAAAAAATTTTTTTGCTATTAGAGTGAAAATAATCCGCTGCGGTAAGTATGAGACCACCTGAATGTTGAAGGACATTACAACGAGCCCTGGAACAATATCGAAATTCAAATGCTTTCAATTTTGGTTTGGATCAAACAATAAAACGCTTCTCACAACCTCAAATCGGTAAAATGAATGTGTAGCTCATTAAAACATTGTTAATAATCTCAAAACAATCAAAATTTCGAGAAAAAAATTGTTGAATTGCCGCTTGTACAACTATTTACGGGATGAAAATGTCTTGGAACATGTTCCTGCAGCCATCAACGCCGTCAAATTAGTGAGTCGACAAGTATTGCGGGTGTATGGCGATAAATCTAAAGCGGATACAATTACGATACCTACTATCATCATTAAATTGGAATGATAATGTTCTTCACCGACGATGAAAAAAAAAAGAGCCGGTAGATTCTGATAAAGTTATGTTTGGTGGGCTTGAAGTTTGTGCTTGCGCAGAGTAAGGTATTGTTGTTGGAACTATGAATTTCATTGAAATATCAAAATTGGATGGAGATTGTAGAAATCAAGTGTGTTAACACGATTTGAGGTTCCATTTGCGGGCAGCTACAGATGTAGAAACACCGAACGAAAGTTGTTCAGAATGTTCTAAAATGTAAAATACTAATATTGCATGCCTCAAAAGGGAAAAAAGGCTTTCTTCTATCTAGAGATAGACTAGGAAGAATAATGAAGTTCACATCCAGTACAAATTTTAGGGTAAGTGTGACGAATTCGTTCGTTTTTCCTGATAATATCCCGGTTCTCACAGGTAAATCCGTTCGGGAAAATGATAAACAATGCCTGCAGAGTCCTGTCTTTGATTGCTGAATCCTAAATGGCTGTTGAAAATCCTGCTAGACATTATTCTGGATAGAGTGGAAAACCTCAATATCGGGGTTTCCAAAATAGTGTACTAATAAAGGAAAGCCCTGCTCTCGAGATCATTCCGGGTCAGACGAAAGTATTGATTTCCCATTTCCAAACAGTACTTGACCGATTCTCTCACTAAGCATGAAGTGAGAACTGCTTTCTTGACCGCTCGTCTATGGAAAACCCAGCGGCAACCTGTTGGAAAATCGAGACAGACACTACTGTAGATATAGTGGGTAAATACGATATCTCGATTTCTACAATACTGTTCCCGATTCCAATTTTGAACACATATCAGGGAGAAATTTCAATTTACAGTTTCAAGTTTGGTACCATATGTATTCGTGGGGCCTGCGGCTTATATGGTGCTAGGCAGTACAGATACAAATGTTTTGTACTGTTTAAGAAATTTTCACACTGTAAAAACACTTTTCCGATATCATTATTTTCCCAATTCACGCTGTCCGCACCTTTGCTACTGAGTTCTTGAGATACCTCCTTTGCTGTCTTGGAAGGTGTCCAACTTTTTTTTTTCTTTTATCCGCAATCACTAAGTTAATCAGACCATTGGAAAGCTGAACAAATTGTTTACTGAAATTTGATAGCTTCCAGCACCTTTTTTGGAAAAATGGGGTTGAAGTTCAAGTATTTTCAGAAACCTGATTTTTTTTTTAAATGTTGAACTTTTGAACTGCAATTAGGGTCGTTAGAAGCCTGTTTTTGTTTGTAAAAACGAGCAAGGCTTGTGAAAAATTTAACACAGAATTCGAAAATCTGGTTAAACGTTGGAAAACAGTCTTCTTGAAGTTTAGAAATATGGGTTTTATGGCACGAAACGTGGTTTTCTTGAAAAACCCTTCGGAAAATCATATTTTGGGAACGAGATAAGATAGAAAAGAGCGGTTGCAGGTGTTACGCTCCATTTTTGATCTAGTTTTACCTTAAAAAATTTACATCGATAGCACGACACTATAACAAAACAATACATAGCAACAAAAAACACTATTAAATAAACACATAAACTGTGATCATAAAGAACACTATTAGAAAGAAAAAAAAACGAAAAACAAGTAGTGAAGCTAGTTTTTTTTTTTTTTTTTTTTCGGTGGCAGGTGAGGAAATCTTTGAGATCCTTAGGTGGAAATCGGATCTCCTAAGATACCCAAAGGGACCGCACTTTGGGTTATGTGGGATTCAAACCCACTAAAACCTCACCTTCCATTTCCCACGACGAAACTCAGCCTGGAACTGTTTGACACATTACTTCAGGCTGGTTCTAGGGAAGGATTTAGTACTCCTCTCGGTCCTTGTTCTCCCTGCTCTGCCTCTCCCGTTCCTTCACAGCCTTCATTTCCAGGATCTTTTCAGAAAAGGATGCTACCGCGGTCCAGTTCTGTTCACGCTCAAGCATTTTACTTAAGACACATTCTGGTGTCATGTCCTGAGGTGATAGCTCCAGTGTCTGCTGAAGCCAACTTCGGTTGGCAGTCCAGTATTCACATTTGAAAAAAAGTATGGAACACATCATCGTCCTCTTCCTTGCAATAAGGGCACGCTGGGTCATCCACTTTCCCCATCCTATGCAAGTAGGCGTAGAAGAGACCGTGGCCTGAGAGGAACTGTGTCAGGAAAAAGTTCACCTCTCCATGTGGTCTGTTCAACCATGTGCCAATACAGGGTATTAGGCGTGCAGTCCATCTTCCTCGGTGTTCTCCTGTCCACATCTCCTGCCAGTTAGCCATTGTGCGCTGCCTCTCTTCCTTGGCGACTGTATTTTTAGTTGTTTCCCCCTTTCTATCGAACGTACGTTTCCGCTCTGATGCAATGAGTTGTATTGGGATGACTCCCGCAATTACAAGTATGGCTGGTTCCGACACAGTCCTGTATGCACAGGCGATCCGTAGTGCTCCTCTTCGTTGGACTGCTACCATTCTCTTGCGGTAATAGGCGATGTAGTGAAGCTAGTAGAGTAGTAAACAAAGAAAGCGGTGATTGTTGGTTACGTCATCGCTTTCATATCGTCATCACCCACATTTTGCTGACAAAGCAAAAACAAATTGATAAATATTTATTCATGTCATATAAATAAATATTTACACTTTAAACCAAAGCTTCGTGGAAACGCTGTAAATCGATGTTAACTGATAACAGTTTAATCTTCGATTACATTGTTGAAATGTTTGTTTTTAATCGACGTTTAAATCTTTGGTTTATTAAAACAGTGATCTACATTAACCATGGCCAGGGATTGCTGATGAAACAGGCAGCAAGTTTCTTCTTGGAAGACAAAACGTTTATCATTATGTGATATGTGATGTGTGTTCAGCTGCTGGTCACATCCCATCGCATGTGATCTACAATAGTCCAAGAGTAGGAAGGCACCTTGAGTGGCGGCCCGAAGGGAGAAAGTGAGGGGAGAGACATTGACTGATTGAATAACACATTATTTGGTTGGAGATTGAGTGACCCAGTTCTCGGCGTGGAGAGGAGGCGATGTGGGTCAATGTTGATACGGCTTGCACAACTACTCGCATGTGGGCCCAGCTACTACTAGCCGGCTGATCTTGGCTGGTGGCCCCACTACCGCCTCTATGTGCCTCCTTCTACCTTCAATACACGTCTTTCACATTTAAAATCTAACCAAAATTGTTCATTTGTGCAACCCCATCGGGTGTTACAATGAGGGAGGTATGACTTCTAAACAAACAGCTACCCCATTTCAATTTAGAACTCCAGAGAACCCCATTTCCACATAGAAATACCCAATACTTAACGGACAAACGTCAGTTTGAGCGGCGTGAAACCGCAGTGCTGTTCTTCATTACACAACCGAATACAGGTGTGTTCATCCTAAAATTATTTATCACGCTTGAAGGAGTAAATGAGCTTCAGTGTAGCGCTGGAAAAATTGGAATCGTTTGAATCAGCTCAAAATACGAAAAGTTATTATTAAGTACGATGAGAAAGGTATGAGTTCTAAACAAACAGCTATCCTATTTCAACATAGAAATACCCAATACTTGGGAAATAAACAAATTTCGGTCATGATTCCGCAAAAATTGGGTCAAATCAAGAATTCACGTTTTCATTGTTTTCTGTCTACTCCCATTTGGACGATTTAAGGAGGGGGGGGGGGGGACAACTCGTGGGCCACCCTGTATGAGTGTAATGAACGATATTGACAATTGACAATCAGGTTGCGTAATATTGGCAGTTATTGCCAGAGAAAGTTATTCTACCGTAAAATGACGGAACATAAAAATTCCACTCTCAGTTGACGAAATAAAACTGTTTTAATTGGTTGGGGAGCCGGTAGGCAGTTGTATCTATCCTGTTATGTGACACGAACCGGGGAAAAGTTAGTTACAACTTCCTATAGTTGAGCTTCCATTCGTGTTTGGTGAGAATAGAGGAGCTGCTAACAGGAAAGAACAGCAACTTAACATCCTTTGGAACCTCTCCATGCATTAATTTCCAGAAGAAAGACATATCCGAGAGGCGTCTACGACTACCAGGGGACAGCATCCCACAACCGCGACCAAGCGCATCATAATTAGCTGAGTCCGGGGGAATATGAAGCGTATTGTCCACATATTTCAGAAATTTGCGGTGTACCCTTTCAATCTAATCAATGTGGCAACTATAGCAGGGACTCCAAACAACAGATGCGTATTCTATTACTGGAAGGACAGGAGCTTTACACAGGGCAACTATTGCTGGTACAAGCGTGAATTCACGTGTGCTCCCCTTCTCGAAGCCACATAGGCGCATTGCCCTGGATGTCACCGACAATATGATCAAAGAAGGCAACCTATGGTCGAGGATCACCGCCAAATCTCGTGATGTGAAACCCCCCCCCCAAGTCTTGCTTCTCCAATCATGTAGATGTGATAAATAGGCGACAGGTTGCGATGAAAAGTCACAGTCAGACACTAGGATATGTTAAGGGGAAGACCATGACAAGCTAAAATACCGAGAAATAGATGTGGGAAACTCGCAAACAACCCGGATTCCAATTCAGGAGAACGAGATGAACATTTTAAGGGACATTCCTTGTTTATTTGGGGTTTCTCGACAATTTTCCGGACTTCCCTAAAATGTCTTTTCATGAACTGATGAGCTTAATCTAGAGATGGATTCAACGTTCCATAGGTTTATGGGTCAGCATCCAAACTCAGCCTTCGTGATAGTGAATGGTGCTATGTCGTACCTTGAGAATAGCAGTGTGACAAGTACAAAATGCAGGTGTTCCGCAGGGAAGTGCACTTGGCTCACTCCTGTACATCCTGTTCACTAGTGATTTGCCAGAAAGAGGGGAGAACACACTAGCGACATTTGCAGATGATACAGCTGTCCTAGCAGTCGGTGAAACGAATAATGCAACAATTCCTAAACTAAGAAGATCTATCAAGCA
Source organism: Creontiades dilutus (assembly GCA_031894815.1). Lineage (NCBI taxonomy): Eukaryota > Metazoa > Arthropoda > Insecta > Hemiptera > Miridae > Creontiades > Creontiades dilutus. Next base: position 18,243 of record JAVIWC010001599.1, read on the forward strand.
AATCCAAGACTGGACATCAAAGTGGAGGATCAGGATGAATGAAATAAAATCAGTTCATGTTTACTTCACCAACCGCAAGCTCGACTACATTCCGGTCCATCTCAATGGCAAGACTATACCGCACGCCAATGAGGCCAAGTATCTGGGCATGACCCTGGATGCTAAGTTGCGATGGAAGACGCATGTCAAGAATAAAAAAAGCAGAACTGGTTCTCAAGTTCAGAAAAATGTACTGGTTAATGAGTCGGCACTCAAAGATGTCAATCCAGAACAAATTAACATTGTACAAACAAGTCCTCAAACCAGTTTGGACTTATGGAGTGCAGTTGTGGTGCTGTACCGCTCAAAGTAATCGCGGTATTATACAGCGGTTTCTAAACAATGTACTTAGGTTTGTTGTTGGTGCACACCGGTACACGAGAAATGTTCGACTGCACAAAGAACTTCGAATACTAACAATAAATGAAGTAATCAGAATGCACGCTACAGAACATCACAAGCGGCTACAAGTGCACGTCAATGAAGAAGCTGTGCAGCTCCTTGACGTTGACGACTTACTCAGACGTCTCAAGTGAAATAAGCCTCATGATCCGTGTACGTGAATTGAGGTGCTCACGATAACAAAATCCGCATAATAAAAAATTCAGTGAATCTCAAGTGCAACAAATGGCACTTCTACCGTTCGAAACCATTAGAGACTTAGTTATGTAAGCTTTACTATAACCAATCCATATTTAAATGTCAAAAACTAATAAGCTAATCAGTTGTAACTTGGTGCAATAAATCATTTTCAAAGAAAAAAAAGTCCAAAATTTCGACTTTTGGTTTATTATTCGATAATAAACCATTGTAATCGCTCTTGAAAAAAAAAAAATTCTAAACCCCCCGAAAATTTCATGGTTTACGTTTCAAAGGGTATAGAATCCGAATCTGCAATGAAAATCTTTCCGTCCGTCCGCCGTACGCCGTACGCACGATTTCTCCCAAACGGCTAGAGCAAAATATCTGAAATTTTCAGGAAAAATCCATGTTGGTCCGGCGACGCCCCAATTCATGAGCCAGCTCTCTCACTTAATTTAAAGTGCCCTTTAAGGGTTGTCAAAGTTTTGTAAAATCCCTAAAAACCTCAAAAAAAAAGGAAGGCTACCTAAATTTGGACTTATTTAAAGATACTTTGAGGAATCGAATGAGCCCCTCCCCAGGTCCGTAGTTTCAAACCATTCCCGATGTATGGCCCGATTTATGGTGCCACATTTTATTTTGTTTTTGTTTTGATCGCAGTAACCTAGTGGTGTAGTGAACGTGGATACTGAAGTGAACTCCTAAAAGTGTTTATAGCCGATACACGGGTTGAAGTATTCTGATAACCATGAAAAAACGCTGCAAATTCTTTCACTGGCGTTTATTATTCAATTGTCTTGCGTTCATGATTTGAATTTCTACTAAGCTTTGGAGTGTGCGTGTTTCACAGGTGATAGAGTGATTATTGAATTTCAGGAGGCACACAAATATGATCAACTGAACAATCCAAATAGGTATTTTGGTTGAGAACAGATTTACGTTCTCTACGCATATCTCCTGAAATCAGGGGCGGCTCCAGGATAGTTTCCCGGGGGGGGCCACAAGTGAAACTTGTGTTTATTTTTAGCACCCCCCCCCCCCCAGCAAAACATGTTTATTAATACCTTTACCTACGAGATAGTAGTACTTTGATATACATGTTATGTAATTATGATTCTAATTATAAGTACTTAACGATTAAATCATTTGTTTATTCCTTTGAAATGATACTGACTCATATGCTAAATGAACTTCAACTTGGTTACGATTAGATATTTATCTGACGTCATCTTAAAATATAAAAGCAAAACTCGGAAAAACTTTTAAAGTGTATTTAGACATCTATTAACTTCGTAGAAATGGTTTAGAAAGTGTTTCCGACGTGTCGCTAGAAGCAAAGCTAAACCCATGGCCGTGTCTGTCCTCTACCGTTTTTGGCCCTTGAATTTTGCTTTACCTTCTTACTACATTTAAGCCTCTTTCTCCTAATTTTTTAATTATACAAATACATAATAAAACTGTTCTACTTACCTTCTTCATGATTATGCAAAAGTTTGTAAGGATTTTTTAAGTTTGTTTGCAGTCAAACAACCACCATCACACACTACACAACTCAGTCAACTCACGAGATACTACAATGCTACCACACTTGACGACTGACACAAACTCAAAAATCCAACCCCAGTCCCAACCAAACCACCAAACCTCGTAATAGCGGCAACCCGCTATGCACTTGAAATTTCCCCTGTTAAGAATAGCGAACAAAAATGTCAACGTGACTTAAATTAGGAGTTTGTATTTGTAAGCTCTATAGAAATAAAAAATTATCGTCTTTGAAAATATTTTAAGAAAGTTTTTTCTCGATATACAGGGTGTCTACCTTTCAGTTGGACCAAACTTTAAGGATCGATTTTAAAACTAATTTGCGACAAAAAGTGCCCCTTAGACTTTTTTTTTAGAGGCTTCGTTTCCGAGTTATTAACGATTTAAGTTTTTTTTCGTGTTATCGACTTTACTTCACTAAAACAGCCATAACTCCCTTGTTTTCGGAGTAATCTCAAATTTGAGGAAACCGTTGGAAAGAGCGTTAAATTTCCTATCCGTCTAGTGTGAAACGCTATTTTTTAAAATTTAACGAAAAATCCTTCTTTTTTCGCATCAGAACGTCATTTTACGAGGTTTATACAAATGTAAAGAGAAAAATGATGATACCGTTGGAAAGCTGAGATCTTGGGCTAGTTTTTTCCGTTGAGTGCACACCAATATTCCAATTTATTACAGGCGATAAATTAACCTGAAAAATGTTGATTTTCGAAAAAAAATTAAAACTTTGACTTTGGCTTATTTTTTACTTCAGAAAATTGCTTTAAAAAATAGCGTTTCACACTAAACGGATAGGAAATTTAACGCTCTTTCCAACGGTTTCCTCAAATTTGAGATTACCCCAAAAACAAGGGAGTTATGGCTGTTTTAGTGAAGTAAAGTCGATAACACGAAAAAAAACTTAAATCGTTAATAACTCGGAAACGAAGCCTCTAAAAAAAAGGTCTAAGGGGCACTTTTTGTCGCAAATTAGTTGTAGAATCGATCCTTAAAGTTTGGTCCACCTGAAAGGTGGACACCCTGTGTATACATTTCGGAATAAATAATTTAATAACAACAAAAATGCACTTTAGTATAGTCCTGTTTGGGACTTTCCAAAAAAAACGGAGTTCTCGGGGGGGGCCATGGCCCCCATGGCCCCCCCCCTGGAGCCGCCACTGCCTGAAATTCAATAATCGCTTTACCACCTGTGAAACAGGGACACTCCAAAGCTTAGTAGAAATTCAAATCATGAACGCAAGCCAATTGAATAATACACCCCAGTGAAAGAATTTGCTGCGGTTTTAGTTAAAACTTGCAGGCTATTTTACCATTATTAGGGAAATGACGAAAAATTTGCACAAGCCCTAAATGTGGTAGGTACCAGATACTTCTTTGGAGTTTACATTGAAAACTTATTGAAGAAAAAAGGTATTTCCTAACATTTTTAGTTTTCGGCGGTAATGGGTTAAGTAACAAGAGTGGGATATTTTTCTTGATTATTTAAAATTTGTTCTAAAACCTTGTCCATGATACAGATCGCGAAAATTCCAAGGTAGACGAGGTGGAATTAGCTGGGACAGACCAAAAAAAAAATGACTTGAGTCAATTAGAAACGTGACCGCTGGAGAAGGGAGCGGGTGATACGAGCGGAGCGGCGGTGGGAGAACTTCCAGCAAGTTGGCGGCGGACCGGGGCGGGCGAAATATTTTTGACTCTGACCCAGTTGGGAGCGAGTCAGTGGGTCAATGTCGGCGTCGGTACTCGCTCGAGTGTTTTCTGGAGACCGTCCGGTGGAGGTGGCGAACAGAGACGAGTGGGAGATGGGAACATAGGCGGTGAGGATGGGAACAGAGAGCCGGGCTTTCCTTGTGTCTACTCGTGAAGTCCCTTACGCAACTGATTGCTCATGTCACCTTCGTCGACGTGTCGGCCATACAGGGAAGAGTCGGGGACGCAGGATCTCCCAAACTTTCCTGTTAACGGGAAGTTTAAACTTTAGAAATGACCGTTAAGAATTTGACACTTTTTCGACCTTTTTTGAACATTTCGAGAACAAAAACGCTGCAAATTCATTCACTGGGGTTTATTATTCAATGATTCATGATTTGAATTTCTACTAAGCTTTGGAGTGTGCGTGTTTCACAGGTGATAGAGCGATTATTGAATTTCAGGAGGCACACAAATACGATCAACTGATCAATCCAAATAGGTATTTTGGTTGAGAACCGATTTACGTGCTCTATGCATATCTCCTGAAATTAAATAATCGCTCTATCACCGGTGAAACACGCACACTCCAAAGTAGAAAGTCAAATCATGAATCATTTAATAATAAGCCCCAGTGAAAGAATTTGCAGCGTTTTTCAAGAGCGATTACAATGGAAAAATATTCTATTTGAAAATTTTAAATTTCGTAAGACGGAGCATGCATATCAGAATGCTTCAACCCGTGTATCGGCTATAAACCCTTTTAGAAGTTCACTCCAGTGTCCACATTCACTACATCACTAGGTTACTGCGAACAAAACAAAACAAACAAAAAAAACTCTTGTGTTTTTTTTTTTTATTGCAGTAACCCAGTGATGTGGTGAATGTGGATGCAAATGTTGGGAATGGTATGATGGACCTGGGAGGGGCTCATTCGATTCCTCATGGAAACTTCTTCAAATGAAGTTGAAATTTAGGCCGCCTTGACTTTTTTATGAGGTTTTTAGGGTTTTCACAAAACTTTGACAACACAAAATTAACTGAGAGTGCTGGCTAAAGAATTGGGGCGTTGTCGGACCAATATTGATTTTTCCTGAAAATTTCAGATTTTTTGCTCCAGCCGTTTGGGAGAAATTGTGGGTACGGCGTACGGACGGAAAAATTGTTATTGCTGATTTTGATTCTACACCCTTTGAAACGTAAACCATGACATTTTCAGGGGGGTTAAATTTTTTTTTTTTTTTTCAATAGCGATTACAATGGTACAATTATTGAATAATAAACCAGAAATCATAGGTACTGTAAGAAGAAACGCATTAGTAACTCACTGAATCGAACATTTCAAAATCGAAATATTTGAAAGGAAGGATTTGAGGAGGGAAGATAACCAGACGCAGTCAGAAAAGAGAGACGCATCAGTGTTGGAGAGGGGTGAGGGAAATAGTGACACTACAGTTTAAATGTGATACTTGTTACAATTTTGGAATTTGAAAAACAAAAATCATATCCGCTCCAAGAAGAAACGCATTAGTAACTCACTTTTTTTGACATCCTTTTATTTACGACCGTTAAATTAAATAACATACCGTATTGACGGAGTGGCTTACGTATTTAAAACATTCGACCTTAATTAACTAGGAAAATTAATTAAGTACGCGGTGCTTCACTTGATTTTGTAGCTAGTCTATGGAGATGAAGTTATTGAGTACATAGCGAGGGCGATTTAGACGAGGCGTTGGTAGAGGAGGTGATAGAACGTCAGCAGCGAGAGGGTTGAAGTGATCTCGGTTGTTGATGATGAAAGTACTGGTTTGTTTGAAGAGCAGTTCGGTGGGATTAAGGATGTGGAAATCGTCGTAAATGGTTTTGTTTCTGACGTAGGGAGGAGAGTGGACGGCACGGCGCTGTAGGATCGCGTTTTGCTGCTGTTCGATTCGGCGGAACTCAGACTTCGAGCAGGTACCCCAGATTGGGAGGGCATAGGTCCAGATGGGGCGGATGAGGGAGAGGTAAATCATGACTTTGTTATGGGTCAGTAAGTTAGGGTTGTTAAGAAGGGATTTCAGCTGATCATGGAACGTCAGTCTCTGGTCCAATATGAGGCCGAGATAGCGGTGGGAGGTGGAGGATGGGATTGCTTCATTGTTATAGGTCAGAGGGTGGTTGGTAAATGAGCGTTTGTAGGTGTAGGTTTCCGCGATTTGTTTGGGTTTATCTTGAGCTTCCATTTGGTGCACCACTGGCCCAGATCATGTAGCATTTGCTGTTGGCGATTAGTGGCTGATTCCGAGTCGGGGCAGCTCACAGCATAAACCAAATCGTCAGCATATAGAGCTGAGAACTCTGGGGCTTTCGGGAGAGGGAGATCGTAGCAGTAGAGCGTGTAGAGGTACGGCGAAAGACATCTGCCTTGCGGAACTCCGGCATTTATCGGCCTGACTGTTGAGAACTCTCCCTGAATAGAAACTTGAAATGTTCTGCCGGTTAGTAACTCACTGATGACTATTAGAACTAGTAAAGGTGTTTGGATATTTCAAAATTAAAGGAAAATAACCAGATGGAGTCACAGAACAGAGACGGATCAGTGAGTTAAAGGGGTGTGGGGAACTGAGACATGAAAGTTCTAAGTGTGGTACTTCTTCCAATTTTGGAATTTTCGAAACCGAAGAGCCGTGTGAAGAAACGCATTGATACTCACTAGCAATCTTTAGAACAAATGGCCTTTTCATATTTGAAAATTGAGGGAAGATAACCAAATGGAGTCAGAGAACAGAGACGAAGAGGTGGGGGGAACAGAGACTCGGCTACACTTGTCTCTATGTGAAGTCCCTTGCGTAACTGATTGCTCTTATAGGATTTTTCAGGAACGCCAGAACGCAAACTTACATCTTATATGACAATTTAAATTTTAGACATGACACTTTGAAATGTGTTCCAATTTTGGAATTTTTGGAACAAAAATCAGTCTGCTACAAGACGACACGCGTTAATAAAATTTATTTCACTGACGATGTTGAGGCCACAAAAAGGCATTAGCATGTTTGAAAATTGTGGGAACATAACCAGATGGAGACAGAGAACAGGGATTCGACTTTTCTTGTCGCTATGAAGATGTTGTTCCTTACGCTATTGATTACTCATGTTACCTTGAGGACTTTCCTGCTATCGGAGAGTTAAAAGTTTAGCCATGGGAGTTATGGAAAGCATTCATAACTCATTGATGACCTTAAGGAGCTGTAAGGCATTCAAATATTCTTAAATTGAAGGGAGACCACACAAAGACGAATACGGAACAGAAATTGGGGGGTTAGGAGAACAGAGAAGTTGCTTTTCTGGTCGCTCTTCTTGAGGAGTCCCTTGGGGAGGTACTCATTGTTCATGTCATCTTCTGTCCCGACTCCTGGGACAACTGAACTTTCAAGACTTTCCTCGTATTGGAGATTAAAAGTGTAGATATGAAAGTTTCAAATTGTATACTCTTCCCAAAAATTTAAAATTTTCAAAACAAAAACGCAGCAAATTCTTTCACTGGGGTTTATTATTCAATGATTCATGATTTGAATTTCTACTAAGCTTTGGAGTGTGCGTGTTTCACAGGTGATAGAGCGATTATTGAATTTCCGGAGATATGCATAGAGCACTTAAATCGGTTCTCAACCAAAATACCTATTTGGATTGATCAGTTGATCATATTTTTGTGCTCTCTTGAAAATCAATAATCGCTCTATCACCTGTGAAACACGCACACTCCAAAGCTTAGTAGAAATTCAAATCGTGAATCATTGAATAATAAACCCCAGTGAAAGAATTTGCAGCGTTTTTTTCAAAAGCGATTACAATGGAAAAAAATTCTATTTGAAATTTTTAAATTTTGTAAGTCGGAGCATGCATATCAGAATGTTTCAACCCGTGTATCGGCTATGAACCCTTTTAGGAGTTCACTCCAGTATCCACATTCACTACATCACTAGGTTACTGCCATCAAAAAAAAAAAAAAAAAAAAAAAAAACCCTGTTGTTTTTGTTTTGATCGCAGTGACCGAGTGATGTAGTGAATGGGGATGCAAATTTTGGCACCATAAATCGTGCCATAGATCGGGAATGGTTTGAGCTACGGACGTGGGGAGGGTCTCATTCGATTCCTTATGGTATGTTCTTCAAAAAGAGTACCAATTTAGGCCGCCTTGGCTTTTTTTTTGAGGTTTTTAGGGATTTTACAAAACTTTGACAACCCTTAAAGGGCACTTTAAATTAAGTGAGAGAGCTGGCTCAAGAATTGGGGCGTCGCGGACCAACATGGACTTTTCCTGAAAATTTCAGTTTTTTTGCTTTCCAGCCGTTTGGGAGAAATCGTGCGTACGTGTACGGCGGACGGACGGAAAATTTTTATTGCAGATTCGGATTCTACACCCTTTGAAACGTAAACCATAAAATTTTCAACCATTTTTTTTTTTTTTTTTTTCAAGAGCGATTACAATGGTTTATTATTGAATAATAAACAAAAAGGAACGAGTACGACTTAAATTCAGGAAAATGTATTGGCTGTTGGAGCGGACCCGTCTATCCCTTCAGCAATAAACTGCTCATCTACAAGCAGATTTTACGCCCTATCTTGGACCTACTATTTGAAAACGATCAGAAAGGTTATTAGAAAACCATTGAAGTTGGTGGCCAAAAAATCCGAAATGATAATTTTCATCAAGAGTGAGTATGGAAACATTCAACGAATCATCATGAAATATGTTCAGAAGGACGAAAAACGCCTCCACCAGCGCGGGAACTTGGAGATGATCAACGTTACTGTTGCAGCGCCTCACGAATTCGCCACTACCTGATTGTGCGTTTAAGTTATAGTGCAAGCTAGTTGTAGTATTTCAGTTTTACAGTACTATTCTGAGGGGCAGGTTAGCTGAAGTCCCACCCTGTATACCTTGTTCACTTATGAGATAAAATATTGCTAGATGATGTACCTGTCTAACAATCAGTTGCAATAAATAAAACCCCGAAAAAAAAAACTTTCGTAGGTGATCAGTTTTATCGTATTTCTTGGCAGTACGAATGTCATAGAATAGCACAATGTATGCATAACGATTCTCCACATACAGTGAGGAAATTTCACCAAACTTAAAGATGGTGATATCCCACGTACCTGGTTTAGCTACCCACAAAGTCGGTATTGATTGTCATTGTTCCGATAGAAGGAGGCAGATAAGGGGACAGGTTGCCGGAGAATAGGGCACGAGACCGAGAGCCTCCTCCGCCCCCCGTCGCCCCCGCGCCACGTGCAACTATTTCGCCCTCACGCGGTTCGGCTGCGTGCCGCCTCCTCGCTTGGTACCTATCGCCGGGCCCACCCCAGAAAAAAAGTTATTTTTATTATAATTTATTCAACCTTCCGACGTCGGGAAATATCACTTCCTCATTCCGTTGGTAAACATTCTCAAATCTGGAACTCTACTAATGCTACGAAGAGGAAATATTTGATTTTAACGTTTGTTGTATGCTCGAAAAAAGCACAAGACGCTGTGAAGTACTGTTATTCTCAATTAGAGCTAATTCCTCTTCTATTCACATTCTGAACGCACAGTTAGGCATGTGGACTCCTTAAGGCATAACCGGACGATGCATAGACCCAGAATCTGCAGTCTGGATCCCAAAGCTAATTCGTACGGTATTCACACGCTCAAGCTGCAATTTATTACATAGACTCCTAGGGCTTTTACCTGACAATGCAGAGAATCCGGATTTCCTCCTCAAAAATTACTTTTTTGGTCGTAAATGCTATTAAATAAGGCCAAATCAACGAACGGACATCATCACGCGAATCAGCGTTGAAAAACATTGATAAATCTTGTGCCACACTTGAGGTCCCCTCTCAATTTGAGCAATTTCTGGGTTGCCCATCTTAGCGCACCTATTGGACTCCCAAAAATCGAGTAAAGGGTTCAAAACTCAATGAATTTTGACGTGGAATCCACGTCGGCAATCAACATTTGGGGTAGCCGCTTGGAAAAACAAAGTTGGTATCGATGCGGTTTTGTCACTTTTGAAATCTAAAATTATTTTATGAAAAATGACGTTTGTTGTGAAGTGTTGACGAAAATGAGAGAAAATAAGGTTGGGGAGCATAGTTATTTTGGACACCCTGTACACCGGTGATCCACGTTGAAACACGATCTAATACAGACATAACGAACCCTTGTGTAATAATGTGCAGTGTTTTTTTTTCCGTCTAGCATTATATAAAATGGACGAGACGAGGGTTTCGGCGTTGTGCAATCTTTTCCTGCCGGCTTCGAAGTTTTATTGGAGGAACCCGACCAAGTAGAAAGATCTTTATAGAAACCATCTCCCGACGGAAGAAGGAGATTTGAAGATAATAGTTGAGATAGAACGAAAATAACGTCTTAAGCTGACTAGAGCTTGCAATTTACGGTGAGGTAGTTGAGGAACCTCCGATAAAAGATCTAGCACGACTTTACACTATACACTCCGCTATAGTACTCTATATTGCACTATTCTACTACGTAGAGGTTACCGATATCTTTTTAAGTTGAATGCTGTTGTTTTCCGTAAGGAATGTTGTTTACGTTGATTCATGATTAGGTACTTGATATTATACTTTGCTGGTTTACCCGGCGTTGTTCAGGTTAAGGCAATAAAAATAATGGTAACTAATGCCTGCAATACAGGGACGTCAATAATTTCAGTTCTTACACAATCACACTTATAATCATAGTTATAAACCCACAATGAGTATTTTAACTAAACCGAATCATTAATCAACCAAAAAAAGCTTATTACTACGGATTCCACTGACCGCGAGAGTTCAGCATTACAATAACAACCTCTTGAGATAAAAGAGCAGCCAGGTCAACCTGAATTCTTTCAAGATTAGGCATTCTCAAATATAGTTGAAATGGGGGAATCTTGGTGTTTCCTCAAAGGGCAGAGTTATCAAAGCTGAAAAAACTTTGAATTCCCAAAAAAATGCCCTCATTTGAGAGAGCTACGATGATTTCCTTCAAACCCATGACAATGGGACAGAAGGTTTGGGACAAACTTTGAGCACTTGATTCGTACAGACTATCTAAAAGTTGGTCCCACTTGTAAGCGCACTAACATCCAGCAACTAATTCTAAAAAATTACTAGTTGAAATATTTCCGGTAAAACGCACTTTGAGCGGATAAAATTTCGGATCAATTTCAGATTCTGACTCACGGACAGAACATGACAATGAGATTAGAAGTACATTGCGATCAACTACCGGCATGTAAAACGAAGATTAGCCGACTTTATGACAGCCATGAGTAGGCCTAGTTATCACATAAAATCTACAAAAATAATTTTTGGAAAAAATTGAACAGAAAATTATTTATCAATGAAGGACAGCGATTGTCCCGTAAAATAGGAATCACCATTATAACTGGCAAGAGTCTTATGAGGATGGGAAATATAGGGATGAAAGAGGTATATATATATAAATGTAAGGGTGGAAAACGTGGGACAAGGGGTGGGATGATACACCTTCCGTGATAAATGGCCTCCTTTCCACCTCTCACCGCTCTAGCGGCCCACACCGATCCTTTACCCTCTAGGGGTTGACGCCCTCCGTCTCTCAAACCTTTCAACCCTTTTCCCGGAATCAGTCAGACCTTCTCCGACACCAGCTTTTCATAGCGTCCCTTATAATCCCCCTTTTCCATAAATTAAATAATGGAACATCCCAGCAATATTGTAGAAAATGAAAACTACATTGGTACTCCAACAGCTTTAGCCTTTCAACTAATTTGTTTATTTGAATAAATGGGCGACCCGAATCGCAGGATTAATAAAGTAATGATAAAGTAATCAATGATACGAATCGGTTACGGAGATTGAAAATTGTAATACTGATTTGAGACAATCCATGTACAGAACAAGAGAAAGTAGAGTATTTTTGCAAGATACGGTGGGTTATGCAAAATTAATTTGTCTGTAAGGTAGTGATAAAAGGTAAAAGAGTGTTAAAAAAATCATCTTTTTTTAATTACAAGTTTGCTATCAAGGATTTGTAGGTAGCGAGTGAAGAACAGAAGAATTCCAACTCAGTGTGGGGTGCAGAAAATTAGTGGTCCCTGGAATTCTCCACAGAGGTCGATTTTGGTGATAGTTGGTCGACGAAAAATCAATTTGAAGAGATTAGAAGAACGAGCAAGAACTGGGGAACTCTGTAGGGGATCGTGGCTAGAAGGACTTTTTGGTCAATAGTATTATTCAGGAACTTTTGCTGAAAAGTTATGCGAGGTCGAAGGTCTACGCTTCTTTCCAGAAAGATACTTGAGGAAAGGATAAATGCCACCAGGAGACGGGGACGCCCGAAGTTAAGGTGGATAGACGGAGTGAATGTAAACGCTCGAATGTTGTAAGGAACCACAGACTTAAGAGCAGCAGCACAAAACCGAGAAGACTGGCACAGGCTGCTCCAGGAGGCCCTGTCCCCTGGCGGGATGTAGTGCCAGGGAAGAAGAAGAAGAAGGCAGCAGTCAAAATTGTTCCTGAAGTGAAGAGTAGTCCACATTCTTTCCGTTGATCCCAATGAATGATTTGATACATCCCAAATGATGTTTGAAGGCGGCCTAGCGAGAAATTCTCTGGATCCTCTAGAGGGTAACTCAATGAACTTCGTAAAACGTTGGCCGAACTACCTTTATCGAGGCACAATCCAGTATGGAAAGACCTAGAGATTAGTGACAATTGCAGACACATTTGTGAACTCCCTTGACGCCCAGCCTCCTATAGGTCCGACTAGTCACTCTCACTACATGTGCATAATAAGACAGCTCACTGCAAGATCCACCAAAAGCTGATGTTCTGACAGAATGATATGCGTATTTAATATCATAACAACCTCGACTTTCTAACAGGCTGCATTACTCAATTAGTTTATTGTTCTTGAAATAAAATGATTATAATCGTCAACTATTATTGCCCACCAGTATTACTATCTTCTTAAATAATTTTTGAGCGCGGTCAAATGCCAAAAAACATGCCAATTATTCCAAAAAGGTTAATTATTTTGTACACTCTTTCCTTGACTGCCAATCCGTCAAAACGAGAAATTTCAAAAAATTGGGATCTAACAATTGAAATTTACACCCTTTTTGAACATTTCCACCATAAAAATGAAATTTTCTCAGCTAGATGAGCTCGGACTGGTGTGGGACACATCACAATAGATTCGGCGTCCGAAATTACATGGTAATGTTTGCTCGTGTCATTGTGACGTTTGGGGGTTCACTTTTAAGGCCAGAAATTGCGATTATTTGCTTTGGGGGAATTTACACGGATTTGAAACGTTTCCGAGTCCATTTTAGTTACAAAATTACTAAAAAATGACATCCCACTGGCCTATGTTCGAGGTAAAAACTTCAAAAACCCACATTTTGGAAAATTTTGAAATGCTTTGGGATCACAAATATGCCTTTGAGGAGATAGGGCTGGATTTCTAATCCTAATTCTTGTTGAATTTGGTTTATTATTCAACAATAAACCATTGTAATCGTTCTTGAAAAAAAAAAAAAAACAATTTCTAACCCCCCTGAAAATTTCACGGTTTACGTTTCAAAGGGTGTAGAAACCGAATCTGCAATAAAAATTTTTCCGTCCGTCCGCCGTACGTCGTACACCGTACGCCGTACGCACGATTTCTCCCAAACGGCTGGAGCAAAAGATCTGAAATTTTCAGGAAAAATCCATGTTGGTCCGACGACGCCCCGATTCTTGAGCCAGCTCTCTCACTTAATTTAAAGTGCCCTATAAGGGTTGTCAAAGTTTTGTAAAATCCCTAAAAAGCTCAAAAAAAGTCAAGGCGGCCTAAATTTGTAATCTTTTTGAAGAACACTCCACGAGGAATCGATGAGCCGCTTCCCAGGTCCGTAGGTCAAACCATTCCCGATCTATGGCCCGATTTATGGTGCCAACATTCGTGTTATTTTGGTTTATTATTGTTTTTGTGTTGATATCAGTAACCTAGTGACGTACTGATGTAGTAATGTGGATACTGGAGTGAACCCCTAAAAGGGTTTGTAGCCGATACACTGGTTGAAGCATTCTGATAACCATTAAAAAAAGCTGCAAATTCTTTCACTGGGGAGGCACACAAATATGATCAACTGATCAATCCAAATAAGTATTTTGGTTGAGAACAGATTTACGTGCTCTATGCATATCTCCTGAAATTCAGTAATCGCTCTATCACCTGTGAAACACGCACACTCCAAAGCTTAGTAGAAATTCAAATCACGAACGCTAGCCCATTGAATAATAGACCCCAGTGAAAGAATTTGCAGCGTTTTAGACGGTAAAATCATTCCCTGAGATTCTCTCACCTGCATTGGTCTATAGATAAATTAATGATGATTATTTCTTCTTTTTCGTTCCCTCCGGTAAAGCTGAACGCATCCAATAATAAGGAAAGAGCAGTTTTTAGCCAAGAAAAAGTTACGTACTACCGATGACATTCTCTTACCTCAACAATAATTAATTAATTTTTATTCCAATAGTTGAGCTTATTTATGTTTGAGTGGCTACGGAATTTACATCAGATTGGTAGACCTGAAAAAGAAAAAAATAGGTTCACTATTTATTTATTTTTTATTCTCCCGGCATTAGTAGTGACTTTTGTTTTTTCTAAAAAATTGAATTTCAGATTTGCCCTTTGTTGTGGATTCTCTCATAGACAGCATTTCAACAATGTCTGTTTATTCATCCATGTCACCATGTGTCACACACATCTCGTTAGGCGTTTTCCCAATTTTGTGACACACCCGAAACACGGAAAGTTTTCCGCTATTCACTTGGTGTTAGCACAAAACCTTGTGAACAAATGGCGAGAAGAGTGGGATTGCAGCGAAGGACGGGATAAGACGGTATTGTGGATCGCAGATGGTATATTGCAGCTTACTTTGTCGACAGTTTAATTGTCATTTCTAATTAAATTGTCGATTCTAACTTGGGCACGCAACCAAACAAACGGGTGCACGTTTCCCGACCCAGACGGATGGGAGGAGACCGACTGAGAAAGGTTGATGAATGAATACCATAGTTGCCGTAGACATGGCGTGCTTGATTACAGAACAATGTTCCACCAAGGGGGAAGACAGATTGCGGCCCTTGTGGCTTGAAAGACAATACTAATTGTATTTTCTTCTTTATTTCTCTTCGGTATAAGTAACGAGATCCCCGTTTTACAATGAGAGTGGCAGCATCGGTCGAGGGAAGGGCGATTGCGTGCAGTGCGTTTTCCAGGCTCACGCAACTCGGTAACCTGCGCGACTATCGATCAAACTCTTGAACTTTGAAAGATACCTACCAACCTGGAAGGACCTCATTGCCTTCCTTCAACATCCAGTTCCTATTGGAGAAATCAAGAAACCATCTCGAAACAAGATCTTATTTCAGTCCCTCGTCTGTGGTACGAGTACATCATCTAAACCTGCATAGCCTGTATTTGTACTTGAACTGAAATTTCAAAAGTCCGAACATCACAATCTTTCGAAATAACACCATTGTTTTTATGTTCGTTATTGATAAACGGGCATTCAAGGAATTCAATAAGCCCACTCTGACTGCTCTACGTTCTTCTGTTCTTCTTAAGGGCTTTGACAGCTGCTTTTTGACAGAATGCGGATAGGAAACACGAGTGCGAATGCGAACCTGCTTGGATTTAGTAAAATTTACCTAGTATCATGTGAGAATCTTATCATCTGATGTAATTGCTGTGTAAATTTGTTCATGTATACCTTTTGGTTTATTATTCAATAATAAACCATTGTAATCGATCTTGAAAAAAATTTTTGTAACCCCCTGAAAATTTCATGGTTTACGTTTCAAAGGGTGTACAATCCAAATCTGCAATAACAATTTTTCCGTCCGTCCGCCGTACTCACGATTTCTCCCAAACGGCTGGAGCGAAAAGTCTGAAATTTTCAGGAAAAATCCACGTTGGTCTGACAACGCCCCAATTCTTTAGCCACCTCTCTCACTTAATTTTAAGTGCCCTTTAATTGTTGTCAAAGTTTTGTAAAATCCCTAAAAACCACAAAAAAGTCCACATTTAGGCCGCCTTGACTTTTTTTGAGGAACTTTCCGAGAGGAATCGAATGAGCCCCACCCCAGGCCTGTAGCTCAAACCATTCCCAATGTATGGCATGGTCTTGCGCTGCAAACATTTGCATCCACATTCACTACAACACTAGGTTACTGCGATCAAAACAAACACAACAGGGTTTTTTTTTTGGTTTTTTGTTTTGATCGCAGTAACCTAGTGATGTACCTAGTGAATGTGGATACTGGAGTGAACTCCTAAAAGGGTTTATAGCCCATACATGGGTTGAATCATTCTGATGTGTATGAAACGCTGCAAATTCTTTCACTGGATTTTATTATTCAATTTCATTCATTTGGATTGCATTCATGGTTTGAATTTCTACTAAGCTTAGGAGTGTGCGTGTTTCACAGGTGATAGAGCGATTATTGAATTTCAGAAGATATGCATAGAGCACGTAAATCGGTTCTCAACCAAAATACCTATTTGGATTGATCAGCTGATCATATTTGTGTGCCTCCTGAAATTCAATAATCGCTTTATCACCTGTGAAACACGCACACTCCAAAGCTTTGTAGAATTATGAATGTAAGACAAATTAATGAAATTGAATAATAAACCCTTGTGAAATAATTTGCAGCGTTTGAAGTCTAGTTTTTCAAGCCTTGTGTTTCATAATTGTGGGCAAGCGATGAGTATTTTAACTCGTTAAATTTCAGTTGTTCTACCCATGAATTTCTACGTCTCAAATTTACAGTGCATTGCACCATTGTAGGTGTCGACATTCCCTTCACCTGCCCCTCACGAATGTAAGCTCGTGCCTCCCGAAAAACTGAAATGGCATTTTCTGTTCTAATCAATCTAGAAATCTGGAATCTAAATGTTCTGTGGGACATCTGATATCTGACGAATCAATGTGCCTATACCCTGTATAGAATCATGTGTCTATCAGAAGAACTAAAGATCAATATTTATCAGGCGCTGTTGGAGTCAATTTGACAGTATGCCATTGTAATATGGGGAAGCACTTTCAATTACCTAATTGATACAATTTTGAAGAGTCAAAAAATGAAATTCGGGACATTGTTCAATAAGCCCAGGCGCCATCCCACCGATAAATTATTTCATGATTCGAATTTGTCAACTGTACATCAATTGTACACATTAATTCGTAAACATAAAAGTTTATACTTTGCTGATGTGAGACAGCGGCAGTCAAAATCATGTAGACTGAAGTTGCTCAGAGTTAAAAAACACATTTGTTCAAATAAAAACAAAATGCAGAAACATACAAATAGTAAATAAAGAATTTGAAAAAATTAGGAGTCGAATGAAAAAATAGTGAACAGCTATTCAAATGAGAAACGTATGATCTAATAAGAGATAACCCGCATAAATACTTTATAAAAGAAAATCAACGATTTTGTAACATTAACAGCGATATAAATGGTGTATGTAAAGTGAAATCTAAATTTCAATAATTAATGTGATCTAAATATAGTAAATATTATAAAAATTAGTATGAGACAACTCTGGGCTGGGCCACAATGTTACACTATGCAGCTCGGTCATCGGTTACATTCAATTGAAGAACGTAGCATGTAAAATTACGCAAATAAACTATCTTTCTGTCTATCTGTCTGATCAGGTGTGTGATCCTAAGGGCCACTTTCGGCCCTAATCGAATTGGGATGCTGAAATTTTAATAGTAACATGATTTGACGTAAATCGATTGCTATCCAACGTAAGATGTTACAATCCCCGTGGTTTCTCGTGCAGAGCTTCATGAGCGATAAGTTTTGATATCAGCTCCTGTTTCGTACAAAGGGAGTGTTAACTATTGAAGATCTCGGAGTTACATTCAAGAAGAAGCCATCTAACTGCCTTCGGACACCTAGGAAGTCAGGTACAACGTATGGAGATCATTAGCCTGCTGAAAGCCCTTATGTCTAATTGCGTCCCTAATCTATCTAATGTGTTGAAACATACATGGAGCTCATTTTATGACATCTAGAGTGGAGAACGTAGAGTATGTAGGTGCGAGTTGCCTAGGTTATGTACCATCGAATATGTTTATAATTAGTTTTTAGCACATTTTACACACTTGTACCCGTTCCATTGCAGATTGGTAAATATTAGGTTATATTTAGATATAAAGACCATACATTTTGTTTGATAAATATCTGCAGATCAGTGATTTTTCTGAAAATAATAAATCCATGTGTTAGAATTAGTAGGGTGTTTTTAAAATTGGATTTCAGATTCTGACACGACAGTCTTGAGACGTAAAACATCAAATTTCGTCGAAGTTGATTACAATGGTTCATTAGTACCAACTTGTCTTAGTGTGGAAAAAAATGTGAACTGACACTGGACATGAGGAGTCCACACACCACCACATTTAATTAATTTTAATTATTATGACCGATGGCTGCAGCCCCGTTCTTCGGTAGGTATGAACTAGAACGCGTGGCTGGCGGTACCCCAAGTATTTTCGTCTTGGTAGCTATTACAAGATAATATCCATATTATGGAAGAGGTGCCGAAAAATAATAAACCATTATGTATTAATTTGTAGCGTTTTTTTCCAAGAAAATATGCTGCCCTGCAACAAAATCGACCATCAAAGTTTGATGAACTAATGTCGAGACGCGCCCTGTAAAACAATTATCGAGTCCATTGTGGTTTCTGGAAGACCTTAAACAGTAAGAGGTTCACAAAACATCCTGCAGTGACGATACATACTCATTTAGCCGTTGAACAAAGTACCGTAAATGTTTCAAATCAGCAGTGTACACTCATCACACCATCTGCTAATCAACCTTGAATGAGCTAGTCAAATTATAAACCTGGCCAACTTGTTGGATATGGACACTTTCTTTTTCATCCGCAGGAAACCGGAGAGCATGAAATTTAATAACGCAGATCCCCCTTCCAGCCATCTGATCGGCGGAGAAGTTGTATCTCCTTAACAACTGTCGTTCGTTAGACGAGCAGCTTTTTCAAGGGGTAAACGAACCTGCGTAGGTAATTGGTCCTGAAGTGGAGGAGCAGGTCCTGCCTGGTTCTAGATGAAAGCGAACCAGGATTGAAGAGTGAACGTGGAAGTTGGGCAGAGGTGGAATGCCAACGGCACGGGCTTCACGTTGGGCTCCGAGTTTCCCTTCTGGGAGGCTGTGGGGATGATGAATAAAAGAGACTTTCTCCTTCGAAACGGGACGGACGCCGCTGAGTCGGCTGACTTCATGAATGTGACTCTCGAAATATTATATTCTTACAGAAGAAATCGCTTATTTTTATGACGCTGGGGCTGACCACCTGACGAACCACAATGCGCTTTTGCGGTGGATAAGCCCATGAGCGATTGGTTCTGCATTATCGGCAAAACCACAGGGTAATTCAAAAGCCCTTCTCCAATTTCAAAAGCATAAGTATTATATTAAATATAATACACAGAATGAATAATCAAAGAACAACAGATTCGTAAGTGATTAACTTCCCCAATCTCTGATCTCATGTTTTCAGCAGGGTCTCCTCGTACCACTTAGCATATAGTTAGAAGAAACGGCCTTTCCTACGATTTACTTAGGACATACAGACTAAAGATTGTGGAGTTCATTCTTGTTAGTTATCTGGGGTTTCAATTTTTATTAATACTTCCTCAAACTAGTTTTTCCGATAGATGATTTAAAAAATGATGATGAAATTACATTTTTTCTGCTTTTGAAGGTTCGAGTTTATTGTAGCCCAGAAGCCTAAATCAAGAGAACTACTCAGAAACATTTATTGGTCATTATATGGGGTGGAATGTTGGATTAGTTGGGTTTGTGAAAAGTATAAATTGATATGCCAAAACCTCGAAGTGGTATGCCAAAAGTTGAAATTGAGTCGCCGAAAGTTTAAATTGAGATGCCAAAAATCAATGCTTATAAATCAATACTTCGAGTAAATCAATGCTTATGTTTAAGCTCTAAATATGCGGCAATGAATGAAATTTTCTCCGGCTAGTACCTCGAGCTAGTACCAATTACCTTTGAGTGTACAACGTCCATACGGCATAGGCGTCAAGGTACCTATGATGGACACATACTGGACTACTAACGGGAAGACAACCTTGGCAAAGATTGATTGCAAGTGCCACTAAGTGTTGAATTACTTACTTACAGAGTTAAATTTGCTAATGGGTCCCCTTGGGTTGAAAACAACCGGTAGTTATTCGAAAGACGGTAGATCGGTAATTAAAATACAGTTAGATATTTGAAAGACATATGAATCGGGTAATTGCTAGTTAGTTTTTGAATCCAAACATATGAACGGAGAATCTGCTAGTTCTTTATTTATCCAAGAGATAAATATATATACTTCCCGCTTAGTAGGAAGTATGATAAATGCATTCCGGTAAGAGATGAGAGGGGAGCCAACTATCCGAATTTCCAAATCAGTGGAAGCAATAAATGAGCATACGGATCCGTCGCGAAGCTGTAAAAAATACAATACAGATGGTAAGTACCTATCCCGGAAGTATGCAGAGATTATAAGCATTACAGATGTATGAACATACCAGGTAAAATGCAAGCGGGAAGTAAAATGGTCCTCTTCTTCCTGAAATAGGAGATTCGCGATGAGTCAGAAATCAATCGGATTGACAACACTCAGTTCTGGACAGCGGGGTGATCAATTTTCAAATTTAAATTCGCAAAAGAGTAGAGAGATGAGAGGTGGGTTAGCGGTACGGTATATGAAGACAAGATGGTTCAACCGGTCCAGGTACGGAAATCTTCGCCAAATTCGTGAAGGGAGGGTAGTATTTGGCGTGCAAAATTACATCATAGACCGAGAAAGGAAGGACGACATGATGGAATGCGCGAACCGATTTGGTAGAGAAGTACAGAGCTGTGAGTTTACTCCTCTAGGTGGTGTCGTTGCTTCCCAGCTTTCTTCCTGCCAACTAAAAACGGCGGCAATAATAATTTTGCTGAAATTGTTTGGCACAACGCAGTCCAGAGTCGCTCATCTAGCCGAGTCTTTCTCCCGTTATCCTCCCTGCGGTGCCTCTGGTGCCTGGGATGGCCAGTTCACTGGCATATCACAGATACAAAATTGGTACCACGGGCGGGGGGAGCCCCAGGCAGCTAGATGCAATGCTTCGGCAAAGCATCACTTGCCTGCCCCCTGAAAGATTGGCTTCGTGGTGGCAGTGGTTGCATACACAGGCAGATAGTTATGCTTGAAAGCTAAGTGGTAGGTTCTCCCCTGGTAGATTCGTCTTCCAGGATAGTGCCAGCATGTGGCACGTAGCTTGCCAACAACAAGGGTACCAACCCTCTTAGTTGGTAGGGCAACTTAGAATCCCTAGCTCCCTAGTACCTGTGGTACCCTGTGCAAACAGGTACTTGTATCTTCTGATATGGGGCCTCTGACTGTGGGTAACATACAGTCTCCCTTGTTAACCAGGGATTGAACTCCTTGCTTGCAAGGAGGGGGGAGGACGTAAGCACAGTGTGCTGGGACTCTCCCCTTAAAATCAAACCTGGGATTCATGAATCCCAGGGGGAACATATTCGTGCCCTCCCTGCGGCTTAAAAACGTCCAAATTTTACTTTTGTTAAGATAATTATTGGTTTTTTAAATTTCAGATCACTTTTTTTTGTTTATTTGATATTTAAAGAAATATTTTTGTGCGTAGCACTATATAGTGGGAAAAATATATATAAATATAACAATAACTTGAATAATTAACACACTAGGCTAATCCAATAACCTCCTATGAGTACTAAAGCACTGTACTGGATACTGACTAGAGGCTAACAGGTGGAAATTTGTTTTTAACATTTATAACTTAGTTTCTTTATCACTTTTGACCACAATATGTTGCTTCGTTCTGATCAATTGAAACCCTCTGCAAAGTCACAGTGGTGTTTTCGATTGAGTCTTCGCAGGTGTCGCAGTGGTGGTCGATCCTGAGGTATCATGTTTATAAGATGGTTTCGATGCGTTGAAGTCTTCAGGTAAGTCTCGTGGTAAGCGGCAACCAGGCTATCCAGGGGGACAGGTTGTCCGAGCGAGCTAAGGCATCAGTCCTTTGGCTGTTTACTTTCAGTGGGAGTACTGATTAGCCTGGTTCAAATCCGGCAGGCACCAATGATTAGGGCCAAAATCCTATCAAGTGTTGTAAACCTGTCCTGTCGTTAGACAGTTCACCTCTGATCTCGATATCACGTGAACCCAAATCGCTCCCAACCCAGGAGCGTCAGGCAATGGGAAGCCACGAGCGAAATCGTCAGACCTAGTTCCGATCCTCTCTAGAGGACGGCTGGCGACGTCCGCGACACCTCCGGGTAGTCGGACGAAAATCCAAGGTGAAATTCCTTGTTTAATTTACTTTTACACTCTAGAACAGTATGTAGTTCAAGATCTTTATGAAGCTCCTCGTTTCTGA
The DNA here is from genome assembly GCA_031894815.1 of Creontiades dilutus. Classification (NCBI taxonomy): domain Eukaryota; kingdom Metazoa; phylum Arthropoda; class Insecta; order Hemiptera; family Miridae; genus Creontiades; species Creontiades dilutus. The sequence goes on from JAVIWC010001599.1 coordinate 40,622, forward strand.
CCTGTCTGCGCCTGTGATAAGCCGTAGTTCGCGGTTGGGTTTGTTGGACTTGGATTCTGTGTATTTGGGTTTCCGGTACTGAGGATAACAAGCTGTTTCCATACGACCAAATGGGTATGATCAAAGTCTTGTGAATTAGTAGCTTGTTTTGTATGTGAATCCTATGGTTCAAATCACTTAAACTCTACCTTTTTACGTATTAACATTTTGTTTCCATTTACGAAATTTGATTTCCTGAACATATCTCCATGGTAATGTAATGCACTATTACAATGTTACCCGGTCAATAATAACTTCGGGTTCAGCGATAAAATTTGGTGTTGTGGAGCGATCCGCTTTTGACCCTGAACGCCTCAACTATTTTTTCTTTTTAAAACCTCTCAAAAACCGCTTGTATTCCACGTTACTCACTCAACTGTAAAATTATGATAAAGTTGTTTCGACGAGGACTCCGTACCCGCTCGACGATGGAGTAGAAAGTTTTTATCTGCAGCCCCAGAGTGACTTTTAATATATCCACATTAAATATAACTGCTCAATCGCTTTCACCTTTCGAATCAAAATAGAGTTTCCCGTAATTGATATTACGTTAGTCACTTCCTGCACTCTTCGGAACTCATAAGTGAGACGATAAATCCACCGTCTTATTGTTTTGTGAGTGAAAGCTAGAAAGGAGAAGTGGCAGTAAAAACTTAATTTTTATTTTTTCCTTCGGCTGTAAAAGTCGTCTGTCGTTCCTTTCTCTCAAAGACGAAATCGGACAAATTTCGTCCGACTTCTTGTCACTACGCTACTTATTCCTACTAGCAATATCTAGTTCGAGGCTTGATACTATTTTTCTAGATTACATTCATACATTCAATATACAAGTATTCTAGGATATGACCTAACCCAACTTAGGATAGCTACAATAGGGCTTCCAATTCGAATAGGAAAAGAATTCTTTTCCTATTTAGTTGCTTATTTTCTGACCCTTTTTGATATTTAAGGTTATTCTCACATTGCCTCGTCCCACTAAAGCTGTCATGACTCTTTTAGGAATGCAAAATCATAATTCATGAGCCCGCCATAATGAATCCCAAATTTCCTATTTACTACTTAGGAAACGCCAATTTTCTAGTCCGACCTAACAAGGTCAATTAGTTAGTAATTAGGTCAAAAAGTTAAATTTGTACAGAATGAGGAAAAATTGCTACTGTTTTGAAACATTTTTAATCCGAATTTGATGAAAATCTCCTTTAGAGATACAATGAATCTAAACCTGATTCTAATCATATCAGCTTTTTAACGGTGTAACAAATTTAATTGCTTTTTTGAAGCGTCAAGAAATTGATCTGTCATTTGGGAAGTCGGATTCAACCAGAATAAACTACAGTACTTCTGCAAGAAGGAATCTTAGGAATATTAATATGGAGCTGATTGACATTTTAAATTTTGAAATTTCAGATATACCTATTAATAAGATGTCCAAGAATTGTGAAACAAGCTAGGATAGAAAATACTTAGAGGTTCAATGCTGTGGCTGGACTCATGGCTCAATGATAGACACTTGAAAATTTATAGTTTAAAACTATCTCATTAAAAACAATAATAATAATAAAGTTTACAGGAGGGTGATGGTGTCACTTCAAAATTATTCAGTATTAAACGATAAAAATGAATAAATATGCGTTAAACGTTTCAGCGTAGATATAGCTCGGCTCCCTTCGGTTTACCTGAAATGGGCAGCCCCTTCAATTTGACAGGTATAACAATGGTTAACAAGGTATAAACGATGATATTGGATATTGATCATTTCTACATTTTTACTGGATGACAATCTGAATTCAAATGCGAACAGTGATGATAACAAAGAAAACAAGGAAAAATAAGGAGGTCTTACAAATTATGTACGAAGAAAATCCAGTTCTCGACTTTCCGGCAACAAGATTTCTACCTTCTTAGTCGATGTACTTAAACCCTATGCCCATAATCTCAGGGGTCTGTACTAATTACTCTGATGATAAAAATGAAAAAATAATCAACGGCTTTAATTGTATAATCAACCTGTGTTCCGATGGGAGGTGCAGTGTGGCAGACGAGTTTCGTGGGGAGCTGGGATCCATCTATGTTCAGCAAAGGGAGCTAACAGGGTTGCAACCAGCATAACACATAGTTTCCTTAACGGCCCTTCGAAAAATTGATATTGCTGATTGTTCTTCATCTTAAAAATCAATTATCCCAAAAGAATGGATGAGTTCGTTGAACAGCTCTTTTTGAACGAATTAAATGAGTTGAATTTCAGCGTTTTGCGCCTGCGTCACCCAAAATGTAAACTTTCCAAGAGAGGGAAAGTCGGAAAGGATAGGTTATATGAGTGAAGAGATGGTGAACATGAACTGACAAGTACGTGTACAATACTGGAAAAATCGAAAGAACAATTACACAACTAGAAATTGAAATTCTAAGAACAGTTACACAAGTACTTGTACTTATTAAACTTAGTGTAAATCAGAACTTGTAATTGTCCAAGAGCAAGCATAGGTACTTGTGTTTCTAGGACAACAAGTACATTTTCTGTTTTACCAGAATATCTTCTTCTTTCGAGAATAGGGAGGTAGGGGTTCTTTTGATCCAATTTTCGTCTGAACATGACTATTGTATATTGGTGAAGATTGACTTCAACTTGATTTTAGTGATATATATACAAGTAAGAAAAGTTGCATGGGTTCAATCTCAGAGAGAATGATCTTTCTGAGTGTGATGAGGTTGGTATTGTCCACCACGTTGTATTCGACTGTAACTTGTTTGCAGTGGAACGCGGGGTGGTGACAGCCAGGGCCGGAATGCACTGGTGCAATGGGATGTCTGTCTGATGAGAGAGGAAGAAGGATTCAGAGTATGGAAGGACTATACATGGGAGGTAATGTTGAAGAAGGAGGAGAGGTCTGTGCGGGCTGCCATGGAGGCTAGAAGAGGTGTGTGATACTAGATTTCGCGAATGAATGTTATTTTAAGGAGTGACTGTAATTCATGGAATGATTGTATTCTTAAACTAGGCTAGGTAGGAGAGGGTAGGTGAATATTGAGTAGTCTACTCTCAGTTACGAGTAGATTAGGTTAGTTATAGGGTAGGCATGGTATTAGAGGGTGGATGAATATCTAGTAATCCACTCTCATTTACATAGGCAGGTCTATGATACTAGGGTACTACAGGTTACTTAGGGAAGCAGGGTGGACGAATATAGAGTAGTAAATTCTGGGATGTGGCCCATGGGTTGATCCGCTGACCCCACAGGGGTCTTCGGGGACCATATCCCTCGTGGCTGCCTGAGGAATAGGATAAGTCCCCCAGGAGTCAGACAGTCATGAAAATCAGTAGACATTTGTCAGGGCTGCGACCATTCTAGGTCAAGGGTGCTTTGGACGGGGGACAGATCAGCTGGTCTGTTCTGTAGGCAGGATAATGCTACAAAAATGGTACCCCGGGAGGAGGGAGCCCCAGGTGCCACCAGTGCACTTAGGATGGGTATCGTTGAATAAGAATCGATATTTTGTACCGATATTGTATCGAAAGGTCGGTATCCAAATATCGGTTAAGCAAAGTATCGATATTTATAAATATTGAGTATCGTGTAAATGTCTGGTAGGTGTCGGTTTCAGCAATTTTTCAAAATTGAACTGCAAAAACCTTATCCTATCTACTTAAACAGAACAGAAGATAATCTTTGTTTTGGTTTTTTGAAACTGTGGGAGGTAAGGTACTATAGTCGTAATATAGCTTTCTACTGCCGCCTTCCTACTTCTTCCTCTCCGTTTCCTGTTTTCCATCTAGTACTAAAGCCACTATTCTTTTACATCCCACATTCCATTGCAAGTGTTCAAAGATTGGTTGGTTTGTTTTGTGACTAGTAAGAAAATCAACCAAAGAAAAATATTAAAACCAATTTTTTTAAGCTAGTGAGAAAAAATTTGCCGATATTTCGAAATATCGGAATTGAAGTATCGATACTCGATATTATTGGAGGGCCCAGTATCGATACAAAAATATCGATACTCAACGGTAAAATATCGATGTTTTGAAATATCGGGTATCGATACCCATCCCTACAGTGCGCCGCAAAGCACTAGAGGTTGGATTCGTCGTAGTATTGAAGTAGATAGCAGTCCCTATTCTCCCACAGGTTGTGAGGTGTGGGGCCCCTAGGCACAAGTCAGTTAACCCGGGGACCCTTCACAAGCAATTTGCAAAAAAACATCCACATGTACGATAAGAAGGCTTACTATTGAACATAATGAATCAAAGGTGGAATTGCTGATACAAGGCAAGCTGGCAAGCACTTTCGAAGTACTTGGGTCTTATGCAGCTATATCTTGTCATTCTTATTAGTTTCTCCCTCGACTTCTCTATAATATTAGTAGATTTTCTCAAGTATTTGAAGAAAGTCCTCTAAGTACAAAGTTTACTTGGTTATTACGACTCTGTAAGAGTGCAAAGCCCTCGACTGAGCCTCATCGTCGAAGCTTTATTTAGAGCAATTTCCGCCGTCGACGAGATTCCGGACCCTGCTCGGATCATCATCGTTATCCTCGCCGCATAATCTCGGAAAAGGGCAGTTTCGGATGAAGATGAGGGAACGTGATCGAACAGCGTCCTGGACCGCCTCTCCCGGCCAAAGATCCTTCTTTCATAATGACAAGTGTGAGCAAGAAAGTGAAAATGCAATTATGGGCAGGGAAGGAAAACTTTCACTCGGAGCTGGCAAAAGTGCATTGCACTCGTTGGCCGCTCTTACCGCCGCTTCCCCTCCCAACCGCCACCTCCACCGTGCAAAACTGCAGTTGTTTTCTCTAGTCGAGATCGTAACAAAGCGGGTTTTTTTTTTCTTCCTTACGGCGGAATAAATTGAGTCTTCCCTTTTTGTAACACTTGAGGAAATACATTTCCTGTCTTTGAGAGAACTCATCTAGTTTCTGTAAGTATGAAAGTTATCCAACATGGCCTTCAGGGGAATGTGCCACCCTTCATTATGGTTGATTGTTCCCCGTAATAATCCCTTTTAATCGAATGGCAAACATGTGTTACCGATAACATCCCCAAATTTTGTCAGTTTACGTGTCAAGTTGAGTAGATCCCAAATCAGCAATGTCCGTTCGCCGTAAACCACACAAAGGGAAAAAACCTCCAATACCAAAGTCGTTGAAATCTTTATTCTTCGCCACTTCCCAACGCTTGGACCTAAGGGTAAACATTCATAACGGGCTTCGTCATGCATTTTTATTTTGAACCTGAGCAAGTGATGTTTTTAAACATTATTGCAATAATACTAGAAACATAAGCTCACTGCTCATTTTACTACAGATGCTAGCAAAATTTAAGATGCCATTTTGGTTTATTATTCAATAATAAAGCATTGTAATCGCTCTGGAAGAAAAAAATTCTAACCCCCCCTGAAAATTTCATGGTTTCCGTTTCAAAGGGTGTAGAATCCGAATCTGCAATAAAAAATTTTATGCTGTTCGCACGATTTCTCCCAAACGGCTGAAGCAAAAAATCTGAAATTTTCAGGAAAAATCCATGTTGGTCCGACATCGCCCCAATTCTTTAGCCAGCTCTCTCACTTAATATAAGTGCCCTTTAAGGGTTGTCAAAGTTTTGTAAAATCCCTGAAAACCTCAAAAAAATTCAAGGCGGCCTAAATTTGGACTTATTTAAAGATACTTCAATGAGGAATCGTATGAGCCGTTCCCAAGGTCCGTAGGTCAAACCATTCCCGATGTATGACCCGATTTATGGTGCCAACATTTGCATCCACATTCACTACACCACTAGGTTACTGCAATCAAAACATAAACAGCGTTTTTTTTTTGGGTTTTTTTATCGCAGTAACCTAGTGATGTAGTGAATGTGGATACTGGAGTGAACTCTTAAAAGGGTTTATAGCCAGATACACGGGTTGAAGCATTCTGATATGCATGCTCCGTCTTACGAAATTTAAAATTTTCAAATAGAATATTTTTCCATTGTAATCGCTCTTTAAAAAACCGCTGCAAATTCTTTCACTAGGGTTTATTATTCAATGGATTGCGTTGATTTGAATTTCTACTAAGCATTAGAGTGTGCGTGTTTCACAGGTGATAGAGCAATTATTGAATTTTAGGAGGCGCACAAATATGATCATGTTGAGATCCGATTTAAGTGTTCTATGCATATCTCCTGAAATTCAATAATCGTCCATCACCTGTGAAACACGCACACTCCAATGCTTAGTAGAAATTCAAATCATGAACGCAAGCCAATTGAATAATAAACCCCAGTGAAAGAATTAGCAGCGTTTTTCTCTAGACGTCTTCATCTGAATGTCGAAGTGAGATAGAACATTCAGTTCAATAAATTGATCAATATTGGGACGTGAAAATCAGGTTACTGAATGGTGTGTCAAAATACATATTCGAAAGTGTGTCGACATTTTTTATTAAACGTATTTATCATCACCCATTCTCTATTTCTAGTTGTGTACAATGTTTGATCCAAGTTTGGGCACAGTTATTCTTTTGAAATCGAAGTAAACAGTGCAAACGCGCATGAGGGGCATCTTTTGTTTTGCACTGAAATTTTCTCGAGATCAAATCAGTTTGAAATTAAAATAAAAACTCTCCCTTTCTACTAAGTAGATACCCCATCATTTTTATTAATACATTAAAAATTATTGTACATTAATATATACAAATTGAAAATTAATTGAAAAAAACCCTTGACTTTAATTTCTAATACTTTTTCCTCAGATGTACCCAATTGCAACACAATTATCATTAAATCTTCCTATTTTTGGGTTAGTTTTTTGGGTGGCTAAACTAAATTCAAAAGACAAAAAAATCAAAGGTCTAAAATGAGAGAAAAGTAGTTGTGCATAAATGTACAATTTAGTTATAATTAAGTCAGACATGATTAAATGAATCATGAAAAATCATGATTGTACTCATAGGTAAGTAGTCATATGAGTAATACAGTCGATTATGTTGTACAGTCGATCCCTTGAAGGTATGAGACCTGTTTTGTAGACACAATACACTGGGGACATAATTCCACCGTGAATACATAAGTCCAACGAAATAGGCAATTTTTTTTTATTCTAAAGCGATTGAGATCAGCTGTAGAGACTTAGGACGATGAGGATCGGCTGTACGAGGTCTGTCACTCGGATGGTCCTTTCCTATTCCTGCCGTTCAAATTACTTTTAGCGAGGTTCATCGGTTTCCCACTTTTGCCTATTTGCGTGTAATACCTTGAAACAGAACAGTACGATTAACATGATTGTGTACTAAAATTTAACTCCAAAACTACGTAGAGTAACGTAGCTTACATTATTTCTTACGACAGACTACGATAAGCGAGGTTAGGTACCACAAGAGTTACGTTAAGAATTTATCCTTCGTCCTACGGTACATAAATATAAGGTGTAAACTCGGCGCTACGGTGTGATTCATCGACAAAAGAAAGTAGATTTTGAATTTAAAATATCGATATCACCGTAAAAACAAACGTTTTTCCGCATTCAGCCATAAATTTCTTTACTAACCCTAAGCGTAAAATATTTTATGATTATACCGTTGAAAAGCTGAGATTCTGGTGCATATTTTAGTGTAACAGTCTAACATTTACCTCTTAATCATGAGGACCTATCAGCGGTTTAAAAAAACAGAAATTTTCAAGATGATACAATTTTCTCGGCGCTACGGTGTGATTCATCGAAAAAGAAAGTAGATTTTCTGTAACAATTTTCTCTCTTCAAGTCAATTTCTTATCCATTTAGTCCATTCAAAATGGTTTGGTTTTCAATCAGGAAGGTAGGAAATTCAACGCTCTTTCCAACGGTATAATCAAATTTGAAGTTACGTCTTTAATCGAGGGAGTTATGATCATTTTAGTGAGTTAAAGTCGGAAACACGGAAACAGTTCTGTAACTAACATAACTCAAAAACTTAGCGGGAATTAAAAATTATTAACGTGGAATTTTCCGTTCCACATTAGTTGAACAATCCATATCTGGCCTGTAACACATTGTACATAAAACAATTGACGTGTGGGGGACCAAACTTTAGCGATTACGCTAGTGGGCCACGTTTAAAAGTGGAATTCACTATTTTCAGCGATAGATATCCAACAAGAAATCGTCCTACAATGTCATTAAATACAATATATTGAAACAAAGAGAGATGAAAAAATAGGTGCAACATTGTAATTAAGTCGTCAAATTTGGAATTTTTATAAACTGCGAAAGTTGAAAAGCGAAACCGAAATCACTTGAGCTTGAATATTGTGAACTTATTCATCGATATTTACATTAATTCCAAAAATACAAAGATGTAGAGATTTTTTCTGTTTTTGAAATTTTTATTCTGTTTTAATAGGGTTTTTCAAAATGTTTTGCGGGCCGTTGCCCACATGTGGTATGTATCATACAGGTTGTATAATGTGTAATACATTTGGTACAATTCAATAATAAGTCACTTATATCAAAACTCACCTCTTTCTATCGTGCTCAGCCATCTTTATGTATTTCAATTTTTCAGTCGCAGACAATGAAGCCCACATCCTCCCAAGAACTGTCAATATTTCTTTTACCTGCATATTCGGATTTTCCTTCACCACCTGTAGACATTAACGATAGTTGGTAAGGGGCCTCGAAACAAGGAGGATTCTAGCTCATTTTTTCCTATTCAACAATTTAAACGGAAACCAACAAACTTCTTTAGAGGTTTCCTTTTTTCGGTTCGTTATTGAAATTTTTTAATTTTGAAGGTCAACAATATTTTGGACTCTCAGCACCAGCACAAAGCTACTCTCAATGGAAACAATCTGTCATTTTGTCTGTAACTTTTTACAAGACAAAACTCCTGTTCGACAGTTGTTCCTCTTGAAATTTGATTCCTTGTTTCAGAGTAATTTCAATGATTCACTCTAAATCTTACAGTACTCTAATGTAGCTACACCTCATTATTTAACCAGTATCAATAACTCATAATTAATTGCGTTTTTTTCTGAAAAACATGATTTCTGTTTTGACAGTTCCTTGCATTGTTCTCTCACTACTCTGAAAAGTGTCATGTTTGGTTCTTCATGGTTTCTCATCGTAGCTGAGATTTTTTTTTTTTTTTTTTTTTTTTCAAGACTTTATTTTATATTACAATCTAGTTTTTACATAACTAATTAGTGATGTTATTCTGGCATGGTGTTAACTTGATCCAAACATGCAAACGTGAGCAATTTCGATGTACATAATCATGGACACTGTCGTTTCACAACACTGGAATTGGGCGTCAAAAAGTATAGAGATTTTTTCTTCACCGAATTGGATCTGTCGACAAAGTCGATTCAACGTGAAGAAAGATGGACATTCTGACACGCTTTTTGTTTAAAAAAAGTGAAAACGTCGTTTTAAAAAAAAATAAATCTGTTAGTGTATTTCAAAAATTATTTAATGGAAACATCTGTCCTCTTTAATATGCAAAAAAGAAATCCAAGATCACGGTCGGAGGTTTGGAAATTCGTATCGAAAAACGTGGTTTCAAAAGATCATTGAAAAAAACACACGAAGTCCTTCAATGAAAAAAGTTTTCATGAAATCAATAAGAAATGAAAACTAAAAAAGTTCCTCTGATGGCAGATTCCTTATTTTAAAGAAATCTTTTTTCAGTAAGAAAAAAGAACATTGTAATATCTTAACTCTGGCTACACCTCATTGGAGGCATTCCTCGAGTATCAATACTCCTTTGGAATTTGTTTTCTTCGACAAAACATTTTGAGCGTCGTATCCATGACTTTTTTGCATATTAAAGAGGACAGAAGTTTCATGTTTATCACTCCACAGCTGATTTTTTTTTTTTTTTTTTTTTAAACTTCTTTTGTCATTTTCTTTAGGAATGTTTACATTCTGGCTTTTTACATAACTAATTAGTAATTATTCTGAAATGATTTTTGACCCCCACATGCAAACGTGAGCAATTTTGTCATATTTACGTTTGATAGTTTGGCGTCCCTACATAATCACTGGACACTGTTACACTATAACTATTTTCACAACACTAGCTCATGTGGTTTTTTCCTCTTCAACCTTCTAACAAGGTGTTCAACGTCGAGAAGATGGACGGCCTCTTCGTTGACATGCCCCTGTAGCCTCTGTTGATGGGCTGCAGCAAATCGGTGTATTTCGGTTTAAACCAAATCCAATCCAAGATCACGATGGAGGTTCTCATTTCTCACGTACCAGGGAGCATTAACTACGTCCCTGAATACTTTATTTTGGAATTTTTGTATTATTGCAATATTACTCTTGGCTGCACAGCCCCATAGCTGGCATCCATAAGTCCATCCAGGCTTGAGGACTTGTTTGTAGAGCATAAGTTTGCTCTCTATTGACAAGACTGAGCGTCGTCCCATGACCCAGTGAAGTTTCTTGTATTTCAGGCATAGTTCGTTTTTGGTTTATTATTCAATAATAAACCATTGTAATCGCTCTGGAAAAAAAAATTCTAACCCCCCCCCCCCCCTGAAAATTTCATGGTTTACGTTTCAAAGGGTGTAGAATCCGAATCTGCAATAAAAAATTTTCCGTCCGTCCGCCGTACGCCGTACGCACGATATCTCAAAAATGGCTGGAGCAAAAGATCTGAAATTTTCAGGAAAAATCCATCTTGGTCCGACGACGCCCCAATTCTTGAGCCAGCTCTCTCACTCAATTTAAAGTGCCCTTTAAGGGCTGTCAAGGTTTTGTAAAATCCCTAAAAACCTCAAAACAAGTCGAATCGGCCTAAATATTTACCTATTTGAAGAACATACCGTCAGGAATCGAATGAGCCCCTCCCCAGGTCCGTAGGTCAAACCATTTCCGATGTATGGCCCGATTTATGGTGCCAACATTTGCGTTTTTTGGTTTATTATTGTTTGTTTGTAACCTAGTGATGTCCGGCCGATAGCGTCGAGTTGTAGTGAATGTGGATACTGGAGTGATAGCCGATGTGAATACTTGTAGTGTAGTTAGTAGCCGATACACGGGTTGAAGCATTCTGATATGCATGAAACGCTGATTAATATATACTGGGGTAAATATTATTCAATATTATTACTGGGGTAAATAAGTATTCTTTCACTGGGGTTTATTATTCAATTGGCTTGCGTTCATGATTTGAATCTTACTAAGCTTCGGAGTGTGCGTGTTTTACAGGTGATAGAGCGATCATTGAATTTCAGGAGATATGCATAGACCACGTAAATCGGTTCTCATCCAAAACACCTATTTGGATTGATCAGTTGATGATATTTGTGTGCCTCCTCTACATCTGTCTACCTTTGGCTACATCGTTTAAATTTGGATTTGGGGAAGTTTTAACGCAATACGAGTGCTAAAGGACTTGATAAATTATAGATGTTTTTATTTTGGGGGGGGGGGGGGGTATTGAGGTTCAATAAAAAAACGCTGCAAATTCTTTCACTGGGGTTTATTATTCAATTGGCTTGCGTTCATGATTTGAATTTCTACTATTTTATTTTTTGTGTCTTGTTATTTGTGATTTTTCAGTATTTCGTAATTTTGGAACTACTAGCAAATGTTTTTTCTAGTTTCCATCTAGTTAGATTGAAAAAATTACATTTTTACAACAAAAAGTTTGAAAGAATTATAGTCCAAGTGGCCTTTTTGATACATCGCGCTTTTGTGAGTTACCTGTTCGTGTAACATTCATACATAAGTTTAAATACCTATGTGTAAGCAATTCTATACCTTCTTATCTAGTTCAATTGAAATAAATAATCTAGTTTTTCAACAAAGAAAAGAGTTGAACAAAAGTAATCATTTTCCAAGAGGCCTTTTGAAGCCAATTGCGTGTTTTGGAAGCAAGAGTTCATTTTTAGCCATTAACGACTATAAAAGGCTGTTATTTTAAACAATAAAGAATTTTTTATGAAAAATGTGATTTTAAAATTGTATTCTGGTTCTTTTGTATTTACTGCAATGGAAAGTAGAGAAACCAGCAAGATAATCATTGAAAAATCAAGGGCGGTCGACAGACAGCTGCGCGAGCGCCGGTGTGACTCAGGTTGGCGCGAACGCGTGAAGGTTGATGGTTGTATCACATGTGAAGGCTGAACGGCTAAGGAAAATTCTTGGACTGAAGAAAAATCGAACACGCGGCACGATCGTTTTGCCGCAACAAAGCGTGATGCCGCGTTGTTACGTCTGACACATCTGTAGAGTTGTATTGTTTGATCGCACTGATAGATCGCGATGGGCGCCCGACACGGCGTCGAGGTATGGTATCCATGATGCGTCTGCGGCCGGCGTCTGCGGCCGGCGTCTGCGGCTTGCGATTTCTTCATGTACCTACCGAAACAGGCGCCAGCTGCGCCGCGCTGCAGGAGAGTTATCTCTCAAGAGGCGCGGAGCTGCAGGCGGCGTACCTATGTGCCAGCGTCAGTTTCGATCAATCATCATCATCATCATCATCATCATCAATCTATATACAGACGAAAATATCAGAGCAGGTAGGTATATCAGGGGGTGGTAACGTTGGGCGGTTGGAATTCTCCGCCACCCCCCCCCTCTCGACCGCGCCTGTGAAGGGGACCCCACCAATGAGGACCGTCTCCGAGGGCAACCGCTGGGTGGAATTCACCCCCCCCCCCCCCTCTCGACCGCGCCAGTGAAGGGGACCCCACCGAAGAGGAGCGTCTCCCAGGGCAACCTGCTCCCCTCCTCGGGGACTTGGAATATACGATTTTTGGTGTATTATTCAATAATCACTGGGGTTTATTATTCAATTGGCTTGCGTTCATGATTTGAATTTCTACTAAGCTTTGGAGTGTGCGCGTTTCACAGGTGATAGAGCGATTATTGAATTTCAGGAGATATGCATGGAGCACGTAAATGTGTTCTCAACCAAAATACCTATTTGGATTGATCAGTTGATCATATTTGTGTGCCTCCTGAAATTCAATAATCGCTCTATCCTGTGAAACGCGCACACTCCAAAGCTTAGTAGAAATTCAAATTATGAACGCACCCAATTGAATAATAAACCCCAGTGAAAGAATTTGCAGCGTTTTTCTTTTTCTTCACGTGTGATTTCCACCGCTGGCTGAGAATGAAATTGCGAGAATCATACCGTCATATGCGGTGCCCAATGCGAACTGTGTTGGATGTGGTTAGTTGGGCCTTCCCGACTCTTCAATCCACTTGGAGGTACCAATGCCAGAAATTTTTTTAAAGAAGTTTACATTTGTTTTGGTATAATTATTTGTACAAGATGTACCCAAATGATGGATATTCATTTCTATCTCCAATATTTGAAGGGCTATTAAAAAATAAAAATAATAAGATGAAAAAAACACGAACGCGCAAAGTTGCCAAGTCTATGATGATGATGCTAACTCAAATTTTTCATCTAAGGGGAAATTTGTGTTGGTACAGATGGGGTACACAGTCGCATATGGCAGTGTGTGTTCACTGTACAGGTGTGCCTGATGGTGAGAAAGCCAATAAAATGATGATTCTACTTATATATTTCAAAATTTCTGATACTGGCTGAGACATAGCAAATGAATGTAAAATATCGACAAGGTGACAACCTACTCCTCAGGTTCATTGTTTACATTGCGAGAAACAGGGGCCATTGGATCACGTTTTCCATAGTTCAGTGAGGTCGCAAGGTCGCAGGTGGTCGCAGTCAATTTCGGTTTACGGTCTTTCTATACATGTTTAGGAAGTGCCCAAGCCCAATATTAAGGTGCACACGGATGCACAAAAAGTTGGGGTGCCCACAGGGGGGGGGGGGCTATGACGTAGACTGCGTCATTGAAATTCTTGGGGGGGGGGGGTACAAAACACTTTTTGGGGGTTGAAGTTGAATGAACAGTGTTTTGACGAAAAAATATATTACATACTACGTAAAGAACCTCAAAAAATATACAAGTTTTGTCTATTGCCGACTGGGTTTGAATTATTTCAATATCTATATAAATCTTCTATTGATTTTGGATAAAATAAGGGGTGATTACCAGTACTTCTTACATTGGGGGGGGGGGGCAACTTACATGGGGGGCTGCTTCTAATTTTTGAAGCTTGGGGGGGGGGGGGGGCACCCCTGCAAAACGTATAAGTCAAAAAGAAATCTGACACTCGAAAATCCGTCAATTTTTCATTAACCCCTTTACAAAAAAGACTTCAAATTACGAGACAAAATTTGTTTTGCCCTCTTGACACCTATACGTGTGTATCAAGAAAAAATTGCTCCTATCAGCTCTTGTCAAAAATTGTAGACATGCATGACGATTTTCGACATTTCCACAAATGTAGTGATTGTAACGATTATTGGTGGCTTCCAAATCATTTTTGGCGCTTAAAACTCAAGGAAAAACTTCTTTGGAATGTTCTTAACACATATTTGAGACCGACAAGGTAAGGGAAAATACTTCAGAAATTGGGGTTTTGACCGGTTTTTGACGATTCTGTACCACTTGGAGAACCAGGCGCATACCTCCTCATGTTACAGGACTTATTTCGATCTTGCAGAAATTGAAATGTCTCTTTATTTGGTTGTGAATTAGGAACATTCTTATTCCTCCTGCAGACCTCGCGACGTGTCCGTTCCTTGCCGAAAAACACTTGTCACCAAATTTTGCAAACATTCAAGTTCCGATTTTTCACTTCACGCGGATTTTCCAAATTTTGGACTTTCAGGAAACCCCTTCATTTGGTTACCTCTATTTCATAACATGCTACTTCTTGTAACCCTGACTAACTTTCAACGATACTGTTCCTTCCTTGCCGTTCTGCATATTGTTGTTGTAGTGCGTCACTTTCCTCCTTTGTTACTCCACTCCCTACCTATCAATGTGTTCGACTCACCCCCTTTCTTTTTATCTTTCAAGCTGGCCATTCACTAGCGCTCCAAATGGCATGGCGCGTCATTCGTCGGGGCGAAAACGTCGGAAATTTACTACCCCATTCACTATCACGCCACGCCATCGTTCCAATGTTGATCTGACCTCCGAAGGAATAGTGTTGTTCCGCGTTTCTGCAATCTATTATCATGGAAGAAAATTTGCTTCTATACTACGCAGCTATTTGCCTCTGTATCAAGAAGAAAAAACCGAAACGTAAATGGGTGAAACAATGACTGCTCAAGAGAGTCCAGTTTACAAATTTGAACTTATTGAACGAACTGGGACTTGAACCTGCTGATTGGAGGACGTAACTGAGGATGGATGAGGAGTCGTACTTCCTCCTACTTTGTTCAGCATCTCTCCTGATTGTAAAAAAAGATGCTCGCATGAGGAAATGCATAAACCCTCATGAAAGGCTCATGGATATCCTCGGATTTTTAGCCAAGGGGATGGACGACGAAGATGTTTGGCTCGTTTGGAGCGTTGGCGCGGTAATGAATGGAGAATCCCGTCGCGGTTGGCTGCGAGGATTCCCCATTCACTTGAGTTTGGCGGGCCCGCCGAACGGCGTGGCGCGGTGGATTTTGGACTGGTAGGATATCCGACCCGGCCGACCGCTCCATCGAAATCGTGGCGGTATTTCCCACTCACATAACCATTTTGGCGTGGTACCACACCATTCGGCTGGATGGATTCCCTGAAGGGGACTACAAGAACATTACTAGCGTTCACTGCGGGAGAAATCGGGATCTTCAGAGATGACACACCCTTTCGAAAACGTACATATAATGAGATCCTTCAATTACAAATTATTAAATATATCTACTTTTCCCGATATTTGTCGATATATCGGTTCCTTATTAAATCACAACAGTACTCACGTCTGCCCTTTTGTCCATAGTGAAGAAAATGAAAGCGGACCGGGGTTTCTTTATAGGTTTTCTCTCTTGAATCGTCAGCGGAGGGTGATTGGTCGTTTGTGCTTCATATTTGATCCTTTCCTACCAACATTCGTAACATTAATTTATTTCACAAGTAATTGAAATCATCAATTTCAAATATCTAAGAAGGAGAGAGAAATACGAAAATGACATTTCCATATCTTCCATCAAGGGATGGGAATCGATAAGGAGAACCGATTATTTTACATCGATGTTGGGTTGTCGATATTTATCGACCCCCGATTGTTCTTAATCAATACATCGAAAGAATAATCGGTGAAACGTCGCATTTTTTTTCTCACACCTTTATTTTGATCTAGTTGCCACATCAAATTCGACATTTCCATAGTTGCATGTCTCAGTAGTGGCCACTTGACATTTTGCCCTCCTTACGTGTTTAATATCATTAAATTCAATACCGATGAACAAAATTGATTCTATCCAGTAGAAGCTCTAGGATACAGCCCAACAAACGAGGAAACTAGGGACGGTCATATTGAGAAGTTTACCACAATTTCCAATGATGCTCTGCGCACTCCTAGTTCAACCTCTGACTACAAGATGACATGAGCTGTATCTCCTGCAAGTTTGAAGCCACTAGGAAACCGGGAATCCTTATTTCTCAAATATAAACTTTAAAATGGCCACTACTGGAGCAGTGGCCACTACCGGTGCCGTTACCTTATACTCAGTTAGAAAAATCATAAGTATTCTCCTTGTCCTCTCTTCTATAGAGAAGAGAACAACAACCATACAATATGATATGAATAAGTTTATTGGTGTTGTTGATTAAATACTTGTTTGCTTCAACGAAGTTATGTATAAGACAGGTAGGAACCCATCTGATATCTACACCTACATTGCAAACTGGTTACAACATACAATTTTTAAAATTAAGTGAGTAACGTAAAGTAGTAAAGTAAGTAGTACAGTAGGTAACACGAAACTGCGTTGGTTCTGAATGGTTGAAAAAAGAGTCAACAGGAAACTCGATATTTAGCCAATACAGTAGAAGTCCATCAGTCCGGCATCCAACAGTCCGGAATGCCCGACAGTCCGGCATCGCTCTGGAAAATTATAAAAATTTTGGTTTCCTCAAAAGTGTGTCCTTTAAAGCAACTAAAAACGCTCGAGAGCTATTCGGAAGTTTTCGGGGTTGTTCGGGATCATCCGGAAACAATTACCGGCCGGTTAATGTCTGCTGACACAACAAATTCAGGTGCACTGCGGTCCGTAATAACCAATCAATAGCTGATTGATTTTATTAATACAATGACTGTGTTCGAATATCGTCCGTGATTAGTTTTAGATAAAATAAGGGGTGCTTACGAGTATTTTTACATTTTTGTTTCAGGGAGGGGGTACTAACTTACATGGGGGGTTGGTTCTAAGTTTGGGGGGGAGCAGCACTAAGTTTGGAGTTTGGAATGTTATTTTAAAACTTAATTCCTGCTTTAATACCTTCATGAAAACAAACATACATTTAAGACATAGCTACAGTTAGTATCAAAAGTAGGTAATCGTAAATAGTTGATTCAGTGATTTTGGGCAAATAAACATTCTCAAAATGGTCTTTTTATATATTATTTTAGATATCCCTCTATCTATGATACCAACTGGATGCCAAAGCTCGGGGAAGAGTAGTGGAGGACATCAGTAATATTTTTATTTCTTGAAGATCGAATATGACCCCTCAAAAGTACTCGTCATTTGTAAGTACACGCCTAATATGAACATCACAGTTCAAGTTTTATCGTGTATTTTCGTGAATAAGTCATGCTAACTCCTGAATCTTCAACAGTTTTCCTATTGCATTGTCCTGCGTCATGGGTCGTAGTGCGTTGTTTTCATGCTTGAAACGGGCTCGACGCTAAAAGCTATAAGTCAACAAACTAATTTGCCTTTGTGCACTGTCCGGCACATCTGCAGGAGAATTTCGAAGTGGGGCGACCCAACGGTAATCAACTTATGGACAAAGAATGTCATTCTCAGAAAAGTGAAAAAGAACCCACAAATCAGTGTAGCACTGATACTGAACTGTGTTTCACTTATCACGTAGTTTTTCACATTTTCACGTAGGTAGTACATACAAACAGTTCTTACGGTACGAATGGATACAAAATGGTGGATATTAAACGCGTGGGTACTAAATTCTGATAATGCCGTCCACGTGCTGCGTGTGCTCTAAACCTCTATTCTATGGACAAAATACACCCTGTACGTCCGTGATCCAAAAACTGTACTACCAACAGTCAATTGGGTAGATTCACAGAATAGGTAACGCACCTCTTATCAGACCGTTGCCGTATTGAAAAACCAGATGTCTCCTATCGATATAGGTCCACGCTTTCGATGTGTGTTCGAATGTGTTCTGTCTAGTTTTCTGGTCTGGATGCTCGAAACGCTCGCATCTCAAAAACAAAAAAAAATCCTACATCAGTTTCCCTAGTAAAGTATAGATCTGTTGGAAAAATAGATCAGAATGTGTTAACACTGTGCACTACGTCGTGAAAATCATTCCGACGTGGCACTGGTATCGATATCATATATATCGATGAAAGTACACATCCATACATGTTCAAATGATCCTGATAAGAGGTGTGCGTTACCTATTCTGTGATTCAGTCGTGATTGTACCTACCATAGCAGCCTTCTCTTGCCAGATCTTCTTCCCCTCTTCATTCATACTATTCCACCTGTTAGACACTTCCCTGGCAAAGTCGATGAACGGAACGTTCGTATCGCGAGCTTTCCACTGCTCGGTCGAGAAGAGCGTGTACGGATTACACTTGTAATTTTTGTTCTTTCTGGTCTTCTCCATTTAAGCGGTAATTAGTCAATTGATTTTTACTATCCTCCGGAGGTGCACGTGATTGAGGTACTAAGTAATTTGTTTAAAAAACACTATAATACCTAGTAGATACAAATATCAAGATTGGGTTTTCCGAAAAATTGTGTAACAGTCACATGACTAACGTATGAGTAACCATATGAAAATTGATTGATTAATAAACACCACAGGATCTGGTTTTAAATTCGTTCGTAAGAATCCCGCAGGTTATTGCACAATTATTGATTTGGATGAATGATAATAAAAGATCCTTATCACGGTGTAATGAAATTGAGAGTGAATCGATTATAACAACAGTGAGGATATTACTAACAAATAGCTAGAGGAGCGGGTGCAAATATGGACCCTGAATTTAATATGGACCCCTTTGTTGTGACTCTGTAAGCTGACGGAAACGTTGAGAAGCGCATCACTCAAGCGCATCACCTGTGGATGAATGTGAATGACGATGAATTTTGTTGTACCTTAGATGACGTGTGGTAGAGGTTCATTAGAAAAGGAGTTTTCCAAGTTGCAGCGGAGTTAAGTTAAAAAAAGTATTTTCTCTTGATCTTTATTGTTCCTAACGCAATACGCCAACAGTGAGTTATTCCTCATTGAATGAAGTGTCGTTTAAGCGATGAAACATTGAATTCGTCCAACTGGTTGCAATGTAAACTGAACTTAATTCAAAATGGCGTTGTTTGTATTATGGACCCCATTAGGTGCTTCAATCATGGACCAGCAGGGGAAGAAGGGCCGGACCGTGGAAATGCTTCGTGCTTGTTTTGCCTCGCGGAGTTTAAAGACGATTTGCACGGTGAAACATGCATTATCTGTTTAGAATGGGCACACTCGGAGTGCGTAGGCTAAAGTACGCCTCTAGGATGGAGGCGGTCCAAAGGAAGGGTGCGTTGCGCATCTGTAGTGCCTATCGGACTGTGTCTGGACCAGCAGCCCAGGTTATTGCGGGCGTTGTACCAATCGACCTTTTGGCTGATGAGAGGAAGCGGGTTCATGCCAGAAAGCATGAACATGCGACCAGAGAAGTAAAAAAAAAAAAAAGGAGAGAGCAGAGACCCTGCAAAAATGGCAGCAGATATGGACAGCTGAAACCCGGGGAAGGTGGACAGCACGTCTGATCGGGGAAGTGCAAAAATGGACGGAGAGGAAACAGGGCGACGTTAATTACTATTTAACCCAGTTCCTGACGGGGCATGGTTATTATCGGTCGTTCCTAAAGAAAATAGGGAAGACTTCCGAGGCAAGGTGTGTGTACTGCCGGATGGGGGACGATGATGTAGAGCACACATTCTTTATAAGCCCAAAATGGCAGCAGCTAAGGCAGGAATGGGTTGGAGTAATAGGTGATTTTAGCCCAGAAACAGTAATAGAAAAGATGATACAATCTGTGGAGAACTGGAGTACAGTCAGCACGTATATCACTATGGTGCTCAAAGAGAAGGAAGTGAACAGAAGCTGGGAATGAGCCAGGGTAGAAGTAGTGAAGACCAGGAGGAACCCTCACGAGGTTAAAAAGGGGACTGTCCCGAAGTAATGCCAAAAAGCAGTCCCGGGACAGTCCTAATAGACGAGAGGAACGGTGTTTTTTAGTCGGTATGCCACGATGGAGGCCCCGACACAAAGGGTGAGGGGGACACATCTTTTGATATACCCCATCACTGCCAGTCCAGTAAAAAAAATGGCTGCGATGACGACCACTACATTTGTGATTTTTGTTGTTAGTTTTCTATCTGTGCTAACCTACTTGAATAAAATGCTCAACTAACATATTTTTGGGGACAAAATAAAAGTTTTGCAGAGTTTTACGAGGGTGTTTACTGGGGTCCATATTACCGCACCCTTCCATATTACCCTCACCAAAAGATCCGATGGCAATTTTCAACTTTTTAGAAAAAGTGGTCCTATTGATATATGAATTGGGTCTAGCAGTAATTTCCTCAAAGGGATGTTTAGGTAATGAGTCTTCGAAGAGGTTCTGGCCAGAAAGTTGAATATTTCATTCTCTGTGTAACCCAAATGCTTATAAGACCACTAGGGGGTCCATATTTACACCCACTTCTCTACTAATTTGCTAAAATACAAATTGAAAGAATTTAATCTCAAATTCTGAAACAAAATGGCGTACACCAATATATCTTTTTACGAATTTGTTTGTTTTACAATCCACAACAGATAGAATAGCAAGGTTGTATTTTAGATCACATCCATTCCATTTCTGAATTAACCATTTACTCCCTCCCCCCTTCTTTCTCTGATTTCAATCGTTGGGAGAGTTTCAGAAATTGAGAGTGTTCATTCGATTCGGCGAGATAGTTACATACTTAAATCTCTTAACCCTCTTCAACTCCATCCAACACATAATTTCACGCGAAAACCCCGATTTCGTTTGAACAAAATTCACGCTTTTCCACGTCCAAACACCAATTTTCGAAATAAGCATTGAAAAATGTTTAAGAAGCAGAAGGTTGACAAAAATTCAAGTTTATGATGTGACTTAGAAGAAAATGTTATGGAACGAAAATTAAAGAAAATTTAATGCTCTTTTCAACGATTTAATTTAAAAATTAATTTATCCAGTAAATTAAGGGAGTTATGGCTATTTTAGTGAAGTAAGGTCGAAAATACGAAAATGAAACTTTGATGTAGATTTGGCAAAAAAAGGATCGAACTAAATCGAACATATGAATCGAAACGTGAATTTTCGTCGTTCTTATACCAAATACCCGGTGTAGTTGTCATTTTTGCTCTCGTTGGACTCACATTTATCAAAGCTCATCACATATTTCAGTTTTCACTCGACTCTTAGCTGTTTTACTAAATTTATCTGATGGTAGATAAATGATGGTTTTGAACCACTCACCGTAAATCCAGAAAGAAAAGAAGAGAAAACCCTTTGTCCACCAATATATTTTCAATAATGAACCTTTTTTGTTCGTATGGTGATGATTTTTTATATTTTCCGCTCAAACTTGTTCATTTTACGTTTCAAGCTGAGTAGAATCAAAAGCTGAAATGTCCTTCCACCGAAAGCCATACGGAGTGTAAAAGGACCTTAGAATGGATGTATAAAATCCGTCATTTCGCACATTTGAGGGCTTCATTTGAGGCACAGTTGGTCCTAACTTCATGCAAACCGGTTCAAAATCGTGGTTTTTGAGGTTACTCTTGAAATATGCGGGTGGAGTGTCATGTTGTAGCGATTTTTCACGGTAAATCGCAAGTTGACAGAAGGCGCTATTTACAATGTTTCCAGAGTTCTGTTTTTGACTTATATTCTGCCACATCCAATATCTTCTGTTCTATTTGTTGCAGAGTCATCGTTCTTTTCCAGCGTAGATTAGTAAAAGAACCCCTTAACTGCCGAAACCTGGTTTTGAAAAAATGACGTACTTTCGACTTTTTCTATCTGATCACAGACAAATATTATTACAGTTTATGGAACGCGCTTCACAACAACCCAACGTTCTGCTCACGGAAGCCGTCGAAACATTTTTTCCAGAAAAAGAAGGTTTTTCTAGCTCTTCCTAGAGCCTGTAAGGTTTCTCGAGGTCTTGCTCGACTAACACGTTCGCTGAGGACCCCTAAGGCCGGTGCCGAGGTGCTTTATGCATTCACTTCCTGGGGAGGCAGACGGTGCAAGGACGCCCTGCGCTAACTGCATCCTAGACGAGGCTCTGAGCTCTACGACAACCTACTACCTTCAATGAAAACATTGTTCATCCAGCATCTACCCAACAATAGTCGTGTATCTTCCCATAGATTGGATTTCATTCGAGACTTAATGATAGATAATTTTACCTGTCAAATGGGTGATTCTCAAACTACGGGCAATTTTCAGGTCCTGACATTTTAAGAACTTAAGTGTTTCTTTTGCTAGGTTTTTGGGTGTTTATCACTTAATTGACCTCCCTGGATGTCTTTCTGAAGCCCAGTCATTCAAAACATCCCATTATTCTCTGCGAAATTCAAATTTGATAGAAGCCATAGCGATGGCGAGGCGGTTCGGTCACGACAATGACAATTTTTGTATGTTTTCAAATACAAGACAATGACTATTCGTAATTTCAACAGAGATTCTTCCAATACTACTAGCCTTTTTGTGGGTTTTAAAAATGCAACGTGATACGGCCTTCCAAAAGAATAGGTGGCTAGAAAGAAAATTTGGTATCAAACATAATAGGTGAGCAACTAGGCCCATTAAAATGACATTGAATACACATACTAGCCTGTGTTCAGATGTTCTCACTAGATCAGAAAACACACCACCTACCTTTTAGGGCGACCCAAAGGTGTGCTACCACCAAAAAGAGAACTTCCTCGAGATTCCCCGTTTTGTTTATTCAGGAACACTTTCTTTTAGGGTCATGGCAATGACTTGAATAAAGTGCTGTGTTAGGACATTAAAAACGTGAAGCAGGGGTTGAGAAACCATTGACAGCTGCTCTTCAGATGTAACTAAAGACGAGAGAATTTTCATGTAATTTTAAATCTCAGGTA
Organism: Creontiades dilutus; assembly: GCA_031894815.1. Lineage (NCBI taxonomy): Eukaryota > Metazoa > Arthropoda > Insecta > Hemiptera > Miridae > Creontiades > Creontiades dilutus. The sequence continues at coordinate 63,834 of JAVIWC010001599.1, forward strand.
GAATTTCCGAAAAACCAACTCGAAATGGGGAACCTCGGTACCAGATCATGACAATGACGAATCAGGGTTTCTCAACCCTAAAAAACATGGAAATTATATTAGCTTCCTAGGGTTTTTATCGGTCATTGCAGTACTGAGTAAATGCATGCAGATAAAGGAAAAAGTTGAAAGTCAGACGATTTTCAAAGGATTTACATTAATTTCCATCCAAATCCATTTATACGAATTTGTCAGTACCCAAATAGAAAATTTCGAGTGATTAAGGTCTGAACGGAGATTCTACCATCTTAATAAGCTCTAAACTAGATCGGCTGAAAATTCTAGCAAGTACGAGCTGAGCTTGAATGGATCGGCCATTACCGTCTCCAATCCCCTTCCCACCATCAAATTCACAACTTCTGATGTTTATTGCACTAAAGAGGTTAGTTAAATAAAAATTGGGATCGAACTAAAAATATGGGTACTTAGATCATTAAACTAATGTTCAAATGTAAAAAGATGAAATATTGAAGATATAATGATTCATCACAATTAACTCACCCCCCCCCCCCCCCATTCATGTATCAAAACTAGACCAATGGTGTTGTTAATCAATCAAAAAAGAAGCTAGACAATCGGAAATGTAAGCTGTATGAGCAGCGATTCGATGGACTATGTATTACATTCTCCTTTCTCCCTCTCAACAGAACATTCAATTTCCGAGATTTGTTGCACAACTAGACTCAAATTACAGTCGAAAAAACTGTTTTTTGAAATGGTCAATGTAATCAGATGTTAATAGTGAAGGAATATAGATTTATCTCTATTAAATCCCTTTCATGGTTTCAATTCAATGTGCTGAAATGTGTCAATTTTAACTGAATAAGTTCTCCTGACGAGATGCCCAGCCCGGATAACTCCGTGGCACTTTTCCAGCACCACACTCCGCGCCATGACACGGTTGCAGCCATAACCTTCATGTTATTAGACATTTTAGCTCATATACCGCTTGTGGCAGATCGTTTCTATCATATTTACTTTTCTTATCCCGCCAGGTCTGCTCCATGTCCATGTTGCCACTGACAACTTGGACATCCAGGATTATGGTAGACCCATCAGACTCAATGGCAACGATGTCTGCCTTCTTCCCCTGGTCACTTGGCATATGATATAGTGTCTCTCTAGTGTCTCTCTATCAACGTACCAGCCACTTGGTGACAATACTACTATCTGTTTGCCTACCGCATCTTGACGGAGAATGCGGCCAGCGTGAGTTGGTGGATACTGCTTGCACCATGTGATACATGTGGATAAACAGACTCACAGAACAGGACTTATCTTTTTTGTTTTAGGATTCGGTAAAGTCTGAAACGGATTTGTATTCAGTTATACTGGTTTACTATTTTCAATAATATGCCTTTATATTTTTTTACCCCCCCCACTATCAAATTTTGTCATATTAAGGTTCAAGGTGCGCAGATTCAAATTTACAATGTCCTTCCGCAAGTTGGGCCATAAAAGACCTTGAAATTGAAGTAGAAACCCCGTGCTGTACGTAAAGAAGTTCCGTTCTTAACCTCGAAGTACCTTGCCAGTAACAATAAGGTCACAACCCCCTGGGCACCAAGGAGGGGGTGGAGGAAGGTTGTCAAAATTTATGAACCTTTGTGAAATAATTCGCAGGGTTTTTCTTCCCATGTTTGGGTTGTGCCGAAACCCCTGTAGATCAATTGTAATAGGTACCCCTCTACCGACAAAGCCTTGCTTCAGAGGGACGTACTAAAAACCGAGGGGAGCGGCAGGCGAGTGGCGGTCGCGAAGAGCCGCCGCCGTTGAAAGAGAAATCTCTGGCCGAAATGTCAGGTGACCGTGTCATCACGAAGGACCTTTTTTCTTCGTCGACGCCATTTCGGTCATTTTCAAAGCTCCGCGGAGGAAGTAATCTCGGTTTGTACCAGTTTCGATGCTTTCTTCGAAAGTCGCCGATCGATTCAATTTCAGAGTTCGGCAAGGGATCGTCGATTTCAAAGGCAACATTCCTGGCGAATACTCACGGCTTAGGTGAAGACTGTGGGGGGTGAATTCAAGAGAATCCATCATTAGAAAAAGGCTAGATGTGTTGAAACATTGACTTTTGTTTCATAAAAATCGTTTCATACCGACGCGCAGTGGGACGAATTGCTAAAAACCCTATCAAAATGGGTTAAATTGAAAGGCTATCGGTGAATTTCTAAGGATCTGAATAATATCCCAGTCGATTTTGCTTCCGAAGTTACTGAGAAAGGACACCCGACTTGCCTATGTCGGCAAAAACCTCAAAAATCCACTTTTTTGGCCAGTCCGTAGCACTTAGGGCTGTGAGGGGATCGGGCTGGCTGGAAGTTAATACTACGTGACCCCAAATGGACTCTATGTGCCAAAGAACCGATTTTTGACACAAATTCCAAGCCCTCTGGCCCGGATGGCATAGCATCTATGCATGTGATGTGATCGGGTTGGCTGAACGTTATTTTAAAATTAATTCTAAGGCCTTGTACGGTGCACTGGGGAAATACCTCCAACATCGAATTCTTTCAAATCTTAACTATTTGGCATTTTCGAACACTCATAGACCACAAGAGTAAAATCTCCAGGACGGTTTCCGACATGAATTTTTATTTAAGACCACCACGGCCTACCTCCTACCTTATTGCGTTAATACTGAAAATATCATTTTTGCGCTCATTCCTGAGAAAACCCCGTTATGGATCTTCACTACGGGGTCCCTGAGTGTTTGAAAACACCAGAAAGATAAAGATTTGAACGATTTTGATTTTAGAAGGTTTTTTACAGTGCATCGTACAGACCTTTTAGAATTGCTCAATAAATTTTACTTGATCCCATTCACCAGTCTCATCATCCTATTCCATTGCTGACCGGAATTTGAGTAACGTCAGTGAAGTCAAAGACTTGGGAATCATGTTTGATGATAAAATAACCTCCTCTAAGCAGATTTTTCCCATGGTCTCAAATTCTACGCAGCGACTTAGATGCTTGATTAGGACTACCAAACGTTTTCAGGATCCACTTTCGCTCCGCCTGCAGTACGTGGCTTTGGTTCGCAGGAAGCTCGGATTTTCTTCAGTCGTATGGAATCCTACATATGTCGTCTAAGCGGATGCTATCGAGAGGGCCCAACATAAATTTTTGATATTTGACGAAATGTTGATCTTTTATCGCTTCGTGGTTGATGATGAGGAATTCAGTCGTGCTTCGCTAATCAATTACATGAACCTGGAATCATTGTCCAGGTTCGACAAGCTGTGGCGGATGTGATATTCAGGCAAAACTGCTGAGGGGTGACATAGAAGCCCTTAATCTTTTGGCTCTTGTTGGACTCCATACTACAACGTACACCACCAGAAACCCAACCACGTTCGCTCTACCGCTTCGCAGCACCAAGTACGGGATGAACAGCCCATTGATCAGGATGCAGAAGTCTGGCAACGACAACCTCTCTCGCGAAGCTTTGAATTTGCTTACGTTCTTGCATGATTGCCTGCTAATCATCATGCTTGTTTGCATGATTGCCTGCCAATCGTGAAGACGAAGCTGACTGATTATCATCGCTCTTCCACCCTCTGTAGTTGTTTTTTGTGTTCTTCCTTTTACTTCTACATCATTCAATTGCACATATTGTGTTTCTTTCTGGTTTTTCTTTTCAACTTATCAAACCGCTCGGCTCAATACTTTAAATCAGGGGTCTCCAAACTACTTGCCCCAAGGGCCATATCATAATGTGGAGGTGGTGTCTGGGGGGCTAGGCCCCCAGCTGAAGAGGGGCTTCCGCCGGAAAATTTTAAAAATTAGACACTTGAAAACAGTGTTTTTAAGCACTCCTAGACGAGTTTGACAAATTCAAATTAGGCCTAATATAGGAACAAAAAATTAGTTTTTAGTGATTAAATATATTTTTTTAATTCAATGATTTCTTTTTCGTTGTTCAATAAAAATTTTAACCATTGAATTTTCAGAAATGGAAAATTTTGCAAGTCAGACAGTTGAAATTAGGGTTTTTAAGCACTCCTAGACGAATTTGACAAATTAAAAATTAGGCCCAATATAGGAAACAAAACTTATTTGTATATAAGAAACATATTTTGTATTAGTTTATTTAAAATTATTTACATTCAAAAAAATATTCTAATGTGATGTGTGCAATTGTATTGTGCTTACAAGGTCGTTCCACTTATTTAAGAGAAATATATTTTGTATTTATTTATTTAAAATTATTACATTCAAAAAGGTATTTTAGGCATTAAACCAATCTAATGTGATGTGTGCAATCGTTTTTTTCTTACAATGTCTTTCCACTTAGGATCATAGTTTGTTGTTCCAATCGTAAGCAAATTTTTCAAGTGTTCTTTTGAAAGCATTGCTCGATATTTGGATTTGACATCTGTCATTTTTGAAAAGGTTTGTTCGCATAGACACGTTGAACCGAAAATTGATAATTTGTCTGGCAAAACTCTTGATTCCCTTGAAGTCATCACGTTCTGGCGGTAGCCTAATTTTTTCCATCCATCCGTGTTTTTCCGCTGGCGGGCTGGAGTTTGGGGACCCCTGCTTTAAATGATCCATTGAATTCCGTAAGCTAGGATATCCCGTAGTGTATAAATAAAGTTAATGTAAGAAAATAACTTGTAGCCAGCATAATGCGGCGTATGGCGGATGGCTTATACAATCGTTTTGCTTTACGATTACAAAGGCATATCATTGACAATAATAAACCTAAAAGCCTAAGTAGGAAAGTTTGTTGGGAATTCCCTCCAGAATTGATCCCCGGATTTGTTTTAACATTAAGGCTCTACTTACACAGGGACCCAGCACGTGTTTTTAGATGTTGTCGCTCAGATGGGGTGACTCCAGTATCGGAGACTTAGCAACATCGGTAACGCAGAAACTCCCAGTCCCTCAGTTGCCTGATCGCGATGAACGAGCAAGCTTTCAACATGAAATTTTTCGAGGAAGTAGAGAAATTCCCAGGGTTATACAATTATGAACTCAAAGAATGTTTCAGGAAAGATGTTACGGAAAAGGAGTGGAATGAAGTAGCCAAGATAGTTAATCTCAATTTATGTTCTTCTCTATGTAGGGGTGTAACCACATCTTTCTCATTTTATTTTTGCTGTATCGGTTGTAATAATAATATTGGATGATGATGTCCTTATCACTTCTAAAATCAGTAGTCATATTATGAAAAATTAACAACGTTACAACAACAACAGACCTCTCCTACAGCTTGATGGAAACTGAATACTAGCAACCTGAGTAGCAGCTATGTGAAGATGAGAGGTAACTGTAGTCTCCCAGTATTAGGTTATCCAAGTCTATGAGTATCCAAATCTCTAGTACCCGGATTTCGGTACCCCCGTGTGAGCAGTGCCTAAGTTTTTTATAACAAACTGAAATACTGGGTGTAAACACCTCGTAGAATCGTGTGGAGGCAGAGGCTGTCTAGTTCTGGGAGTCGGAAGTTCTCTGAGGATCCCGTTAGGATCAGGAGCAGCAGACTCGAGGAGCAGAAGTCGTCCACACTTTGCAGAACTCGACTCCGCTCCTTTCTCTTTCGGAGCTAACCCGGTTACGGGCGGAGACTCAACAATAATTAGAAGGCAACACTTTCGATGGACGACGGTTGAGGTGGGTTTTTTTTTTTCGGGTGAAGGGATTTTCGCCGTTGGTTCACCTGAGTTCTCCCTGTAAACGGCGATGGAGGGGTTAACTTTTTTTTCTACAGTGCGAAACACGGGTAGTAGAGCGTGCCCGATAAGGACGAAAAGATGTGTAGAAGCGTTTTTCGGCAAGAGTTCATTCTAAAAACTCGGTACACTACACGGGATCGGTGGTAATCAAAAGCGTGATTTGGTCAAAAACACGTTCGATTTTTAGTGTCGAAAACGCGAATCCGAAATGAAATATTGGGCCATTAACCCTCTCTTGGCAAACTTCTCTTAAGGCAATTTTTTTTTTCAATTTTTTCCATAAAGCGTGTTTATGACCCTCCAAAAACGTGTTGAAACTGAAATAGTTTCGAAAATGTTCAAATTGAACAAGTTTTGAACACGTATAGGTATACTATACACTGCCAAGTAACCACGGAATCACTGAAGTTTAGAGAAGTAGGTACATTATACTGGGCACTACCAAATCACCGAAGAATGAGAATAGCATAATATGCTATAGTATTCCCATGGAATTTTATTAGGTTCGTTCCAGGTCAAACAGCGCCGTCCAACCACTGTCGAACGAGCCGGTATTAGTATGTAAGATAAAATTTGGGACAGTACAAAATGTGAAATCGATCAATTTTGGATTTTATTAAGTATATGTAAAAATGTAAGAATATTGTGCTAAGTAAGGTATTGTGTTGGCAGTATGTGAATAAACACAAGCTAAAAAGAAAACCTAATAGTACTTACGAAGAAAGATTAAATGGGCAATTCCACGAAATGTTACCTTTTCTTGTCCCAAGCCATTTCGAGGTGTTCTAATCATAGATACAAATTTATTTTTAGTTGTCCCAAACATATTTCATTTTTGTTGATTGAACCCCATTTGGCTCAGCAAAATAGCCTTAAGTCATATTGATCAAAATTTAAATTTAGAAGTCAATTTGTCATTTATCTGGCTGTCCCCAAGAGACATTAGTCAGGTTTTCAAACGTCCCTTGAAAGTGTGATCACAGTTGGAATTGATTTGCTTCTTTTTCTCGTATCCGCCCATCTATCGTAAACAAGAAACTATTGCCCCAAATTCTAACTCAAATTAGGTTAGCTGAGGCGCCATTGAGAAGGGCTGTCCCATAGGTTTTGACTCATTCATCTGGCGCATTGTGTTTCGTTGTGTAACTTCCCTGCTGCAAGAGTTGAGGGAATTTTTTGTGCAGAAATTGGAACCTCTGGTTTCCCTCTTCCACGTGTGAGATCCATTTTTCTTCAGCTGCCATTGTGGAGGCCTCCAACCTCGAAGACTTGTGCATGAAAGGGTGAGTGTTTTTACTCAGCATCATTCATCTGGTCTCACTCATTAATGACATTTGCTATTTTTGCTAAGATGCAGTTTTGCTCTTAGTTGTCAGTGGTAGCTTAAAAATAATGATAACAGGTCTATCTTCTCTGGAAATGCCATTTTAGTGTCAAATGTCATTCATCTGGCAGTCATTCATCTGGACTTCCACTACAAACTGGAGCCAGATGAATGACAAGAGCCCAGATGAATGAATCAAGAAGTAAAAACTTTCATATTATGTGAGTCATTATTATGTGAGATGTTATATTTTTTGAAGCTGGGGACGTTTTGTGATGGTATCTTGTGAATGTCTACTGCTTTGTTGTGTTAGGTGAACCATTTGGATTACCCAGAAGACCACGCCACCGCTCCGGCACCAGAGCCTTTCTTGAATGGTCAACTACCTAGTAATAGATGACCACGTTCTCAGAATTTTCTGGCAAAGAAGAGATGTATCTATTACATTGGTAAAATTATCACAAAACATTTTCCAGGACATCTAGATGTTTCTTTTCTGAGAAACAGGGGGGACCACTTTGTTTTCCTTCAAATAAACGATGTGTCGAGCATTGTTCCCCATGACGTTATTCCAATTTTACCAAAGCCTAAAATACTCAGCAGATTCAAGTCCTTTCAAAATTCGCTATGCCACTCCGAGTCTCAAAGACTGATTAGAGACTTATCAATTTGTTCCATTACTTTCACTACTTAGTTGGTAATAGTTTTTCATACTTTAGCTCCATTCATGTTAACCTATCGAGTAATTTTTTTTAATGTAACCAAAACTTTAGTCAACCAATGTTAACAAGCTAACAAAATTATTTTTTGAAATATTTTCCTAAGAGTATTCAAGACTGATTCTTATCAATACGTTACGAAAGGCACACGATTACCTGAATTTCAGTTGCTGTATTAAGAGTTCCTTTTTTCATTAATGTAGTTAATACTCACGCTTAGCTGAGTTATTTCTTCCTTACCTTTAATTTTATTTGTCTTATAAAATATTTCGAACACGTTCAAGTTGCTTTTCTTCCTTCCAACAGTGAAATCCATATTCCAAGTCATTCATCTGGCTGGATGGTTATTCATCTGGGTGCTGTAAAACTTTGATTGGCTATTGCCCTACAACCAGTGGATGTCCTGTGTACCCCATTTAAGACTTTGCTAGGCAAAATACCTATTTGGATTGATCAGTTGATAATATTTGTGTGCCTCCTGAAATTCAATAATCGCTCTACCACCTGTGAAACACGCACACTCCAAAGCTTAGTAGAAATTCAAATCATTAATCAATCAATCATTTAATAATAAACTCCAGTGAAAGAATTTGCAGCGTGTTTTTTTTTCAAGAGCGATCATATCAGAATGCTTCAACCCGTGTATCGGCTATAAACCCTTTTAGGAGTTCACTCCAGTATCAAAATTCACTACATCACTAGGTTACAGCGATCAAAACTAAAAAACCCTGATGTTTTTGTTTTGATCGCAGTAACCTAGTGATGTAGTGAATGTGGATGCAAATGTTGGCAGCATAAATCGAGCCATACATCGGGAATGGTTTGAGCTACGGACCTGGGGAGGCGCTCATTCGATTCCTCATGGAATGTTCTTCAAAAAAAGTCCAAAACAACAACAATACTTTGACAACCCTTAAAGGGCACTTTCAATTAAGTGAGAGTGCTGACTAAAGAATTTGGGGCGTTGTCGGACCTATATTGATTTTCCCTGAAATTTTCAGATTTTTTGCTCCAGCCGTTTGGGAGAAATCGTGCGTATGGCGTACGGATAAATATTTTTTTCAAGAGCGATTACAATGGTTTATTATTGAATAATAAACCAAAATTGAAATACGAGAGATTTTCTCTCTCTTTTTTTCGCTTCGGAAAAAGGGTAACATTTCGTGGAATTGCCCAAATATCTTCTGTCTATTTAATTTGTGTACATTGAATAAAATCCTACGGTATTTTGGTCAGCTACTGAGGAATATTGAAGTTCTCATGCCAGAAGATTCGGAAGATAAATTTTAACAGCGTGAAGTCTAACGGATACTGACATATCACAAGAAACCAGTACATTCCCGTGCATTATAACTATTGTCGCTAAATTAAGAAAATCAATTTCGCTCTTAGTCATCCGAAAACAACGCGAACGAGGATGAGGGACGAGCTAAGTGGAAAGTTTCATTATAACGCCCTCCCTTCATCCATTGTTAACTTTGCAAGCGACAAATAGATCACGAGTCATTAAATGATCATTTCCCGTTCGATCAATTGACGTCAACGCACCCTTCGCCCAATAAATATGTTTTTCACAACCGCTTACATAATTGTGTTTTTCCGTTGTACGGTTGTAGGTACACGGAAAGATGAACTTTCAAGATCCTTTTCTCGCAGTACAATTTTAGCTGTGGGTTTTGCGTTCCGGTCGTTAAAGTGAGAGTCACAAAGTCCGTTTGAGCTGGAGACAAATAGGAAGTGATTATTTCACTAGAAGGGACAATACCGGCTTATTATTATGAGACAGCTTTCCGTTTAAGTTTATGGTTTTTAGAATAATTTGTTATACCTCCTTGAACCTCCACGTTTTAGTTCATTGCAAAAACGTTAAAACTCATTCCCCTCACCAACATTTGTTGTTTTACAATTTACTTAAAATATACGTGAGGCCTAAGTGCGGATAATTTTCCAGCCCACCAACTAAAGAGCTAAACGGCACAATTCCTGACCATTTTAGTATTAGGTTTATTAGACTCGGCTTTACACAACCAATTATAAGTTAGCGCATGTGCAATGGTTACTATAACGAATTGCAAAGAAATTTCTGAATATGCCGTTTTGCATACTAAAGGAGAGATGCCCCAAATACGGGATACCTCTTATACTTTCTTATACTTTCTTGATAGCGACTTCCCAGGTGACACAGAGATTTCGAAATTTTCGTATCCCTTGCTAGTGACTTTAGTCTTCTAATTAATGATGATGTGAAAAGCATAATAACAGCAAACAATCATGCAAAGGGTCTAAAATCGGCTGTTCTAAAATTGGGGTCCAAATACGGGCTACCCCGGGGTTTTTCTACATAACGAACGCAGCTTCCCAATATTCACTATTTTAGTATACTATTTTCGTTTACTAATTGTTTACTGTGAGTATTAAGCTGATGATATCCACTCAGAGGCATTAAATGCCTAGATTGCAGGGAGCGAGTTTACTGGCTACTACCCTGAAAATTGGCTAGTAGCTAGTAAACTACCTCTTCGTAAAAAAACTGGGGAAGAAGTTGAAAACCTTTACTTGTTACTAGCTAGTACAACTAGTACTTTACTAGTAAACTAGCCGTATGTAAAGGGGAATGTAAAGAAGTGAAAAAAGTGGGAAGTGGCAAGCCAGTAGTGGTGGAAATGCCGGACGAATTGGTTGTAGCCGGAGTTGTTGTCTTGTCAACGGTCTTAAAAACTGAGTTAATACGTAGGTGAAATACCATATTTGATATGCTCTTTCTTGCTGAAGTGACCTCACTCAGGTGACTCAAACCAACTCAGTTTTGGCGAATATACTTCATCTTTTCCACAGCCACGTTTCTTACTTTTCTCTAATTTATTTAGCTCCTGCCTGTACACATCTTTTATTGACTTAATTTCAGCCCTCGCTTGTTTTACATCCATTTCCCCGAATAAGTTATTTCCATCAAGTTCACAGATTAAACATTTAAAACGGTCCTACTTCAATATTTTGTTTGTATAGTCTTTGTCCTTTACATTCCATAATCCATAATCCATAAATGGTGAAAATCGTACATGCTTGATAGGAAGCAAAAAGCTAAAAATTATCGTTACATTCTCCAATCTGACAAAGTCATCAACCGCAAATGTCTGACCAACATAGAATGTTAGGATATGCTGATAGTGTGTTTAATATGTGCTCTAATAAAACAGAGTTCACCAAAAAAATAAATTAGAACATCTGATAGAAATATTGCACACATTAAAATGAATGATGCATAAACAAAGACTGGGCTGGTCAATTTAAACCCGAACCGTTGTACATCGACCGTCGAGTCATTAAAAAACCATCATAATATTTCACGTAAATGATCAATAAATAATCCTATTTCTTCGTTTTTCGAGTAGCTTTATCGATTGGAAAGAAATTCGAAACCAAAACTCACTATCAGAGGGTTAAAATGGGGGAAAAGTAATTAAAAATTCCAAAATGAAGATGATATAAAATGATTAATTAGTAATTTAAGTTAATTATTTAGTGAGTAAATTCTCACTTTGGTAGAATAATATTTAATGACATTTAATAACGAGGAACAGTCAATAAAAGGTACACTTGAAGAAAAAAATTAATTGGAAATTAAAGTAAGGGTTTTTTTTTCAACCAATTAGATTTTTTTCATTCAAGGTAATCAGCTATTGTGGAATAATGTTAAGTGACAGAAAGCAAATTCAGTTCTTTTAAATTATCTATCTACAATTAAATTCAAAGCTTCATTCTATCCAGTAAGGAGCATAACCTTAAAACAAAAATGGTTTTTTTTTCGTGACCATAAAACGTACGTATATTTGAGGCGGTCTATTCCAAAACTCACATAATCCACTTTTCAAAAATTTTCAGGAAACCTAAAAAACGTTTAATTTAATAACTTTACAGTCAAATGTATTTTTTTGTGTTCCCCGCGTGTAAAATATGTGTTTTTATATAATGGTATATACCTTTTGTTCAAAATATCTGTAGTTTTTCCAAAAATTAAGATTAAAGTTTGGATAAAGTGAGTTTTGCCATGACACCAGTGGATAAAGTTAGTTTTGGAAAGATGGTTACTGGATTAAGTTAGTTATGGCATGATACAATTAACTTTTAGTTTTAAACTACACAACCATCTGTAGCGTAAATTATACTATTTTGACTAACCTAATGCACCTCATAAGCTGTTATTGTAAGCTGAAATCACTGGAAATAATATGAAATGTTAAAAGAGCGTGTGTATGTAATTTTTATTATATACTGTAAAAAAGTGACTGTTAAAATTACACTTCAAAAAGTCAAGTCCTCTTAAAAATTACTCCTTTTACATTACAAAACAAACTTACATCTTCTGTTAATAACTTCAAAGAAGTGAGTCCTACTTGTAGACTAAACTATAAAATCTAACAACCAGCAGAAGAAAAATGACAAACATAAACAGAGTCACGTGACTGAATCCAGGCCACCGATTGGGTAAGAGGATAAAGATGATTTTGGAATGACAGTCAAATCAGGGTCACGTGACGTAGACTTCACACTCCCATTGGCTGATGGATTATGTGAGTTTTGGAATAATACTTCTGAAATAAATTGAGTTTTGGAAATGACACCCACTTTTTAACATTAAATATTTATATGATTTAGTTACTTTTGGAAAGATATAACCTAACAAACAGGTGCACATTTTTCTGCTGAATACAGTGGTACCAATAACTCAATTTCGAAAAAAAGTGGATTATGTGAGTTTTGTAATGGACTTTTGTAATGCATTTGTTGTGTTCTCATAGCATTTAGGAAATTGAAAAGGATATCCAATAGATAGATTGAAAATGGTAAATCGACAGAATTGCGTTGATCTCGAGAAAATGTCAGTGACAGCAAAAGATGCAACTGTCGCGCATCAGCTTCGTTGTCTACGATTTTAAGAGTGAACTACGGCCTGGATGAACAAATCAACAAGAATTCAATTCATCAAATCACCGAAGCAGGTTTTTAAAAAGTTACATTGCTGGATAAATGAATTACGAGGCAAATCGTGGCAGTAAATCTTCAACGGAGCTAATGACATTGCGAATGATTCAAAACGGTCATCAGTCATGAAACGGGAAAAAGCAATTTAGCTCCTCTTAAACGGGTCAAATGGATTGCGAAGGTGATTTGTTAGTGAAATGGTGACGTACGATGAGTAACATAGTCTAAAAGGCACAAGTACTGAAGTACAAATATTTTTGAGTTCACCAGGAAGACTAATAATTTCACTGGATAATACCACAAGAATGAACACAATAAGACTTTAGAAACACTTCGTCTTTAGTTTGAGAACACATACCTTCTATCATTATCATGTATGCTGCAGAAATCATGCCAAAAAAATTGTGTGTGTGTATGTATTCGGGATAGGGTATCAAAAAACTACAGCACCATTTGCCGTTCTGGTGGGCACACATTTTTTGGCGAAGTTCAAAAGATTTACGTTTACTGATTAGGTAAACTTGGAATTCTCTACCGTCGTCGCACGGGTGAACAAATTTGTGATTGAGGAAAAACACTCATATCGTCGTAGTAGTTATGTCCAAACTCCAGTTATAATTACTAACCATATAAATGGGACTCTCTGGGATATGGAGGGACTGAAGAGAAGATGGGCTCTTCCCTCATCAGCAGTGAGCAAAATTCTCTCCTGTACACACTAGGAAGTTGAAATTTGATAGGGAGGCTCTCTGAGATATGAAGGAACAATTGGTAGGATGGGGTCTTGCTTCGTCAGCAGAGTGACCAAAATTCTATTCAGTGCTGTTAGGAAGTTGAAATTGGATTGGGGAACTCTCTTGGATATGGAGAGACAATTGGAAGGATGAGCTATATCCTCACCAGCTAAATTCTTTCCTGTTCCCCCTGGAAAGTAGAAGATTTATAGGGAGACTCTCTGGGGTAATAAGAGACAATTGAAATTATGGGTTCTATTTAGATTAGCTTAGGTAGCTAAATTCTCTCATGTTCACTAAAGCAATTTGAAATTCCTTACAACATTTGGAGAAGAGTGAAATAACAGGCTTCATTTTGACCAGCTGGTTGCCTATACTGATAGCATAATTTTGGCCTTGGGTTTTCTCAAAGTGTATTCTAGAGTGGTAGCTTAACGAAATTCGGAGATAAGAATTGCGGCAACCCTGACTACGGATTTCTAAAATCTGTAGACTACCCTACTAATCGTACGTAGATTACCCCAGCGATCATTCAAAGTTACTGCTTTTTTGTCTCTACTGTTGAATGACTGTCAACAGTCAAGACAATTAAAAACTGTGCAAATAGGATAGTTGTTGCGTTGTTTGAAGATAATGGTAAGGAAAATAAACCTAGTTTCGACAATACTATACATGGAGTCGATCCTTGAACTACTATTTGAAGTTTGTACCATGTGAATGGTCCACGTTTGATAAAAAAATTTGTAAATCCGATGTATGGCCCGATTATGTGCCACATTTGCGTTTTTTGGATTTTATAATTGTTTGTTTGTACTAGTGATGTCCGGGTTCCGATAAAGTCGATTTTAAATTTGGATACTGGAGTGATAGCAAATGAAGGAAGTAGAATACTGACCCGGATTGATATTGATCAGTTGATCATATTTTGTTCCTGAAAGATAATTGTTCTACCCCTGTTTATTCAAGAAATCATTTAAATTGTCCTGCCTGGAGTTTCACAGGTGATACTCATTTGATTCAATTCAACTTTTCAGGAGGCACACATAGTTAATATGATCAAATGAACAATCCAAACGGTTTTTTGTTCAACCGTTTGACCCTATGCATATCTTCTGAAATAATGATCTATCACCTGTGAAACACTACACTCCAAAGCATTAATTACACAAAAATGATCAAAGCCAATTGATAACATTTATATGCACCAGTGAGAGAATTTATAATCTATCTCGTGTTTTGTTTGTCGTCACAATTGGACTTTTCAGTTGTTTGAAGATAATGCGTAGGAAAAATAAATTTTTTTCAATTCTATACATGGAGTCGATCCCTTGAACTACTATTTGAAGTTTGTGTTTGTGAATGGTCCTGTTTGATAAAAAAAATTTGTAAATCGCTGTATACCTCATTGTGTGGCACAGTTACTGATTCCTTCTAATATACCCATACATATGAACAGATGTTCACTAATATATTCTATTTAAGTACCGCTTACCACAGGAGGTTCTATCTATAATCAAAACAACTCCTTTCTCTTAGTATTTGCCTCTTTCGACGATGTAGGATGAAATCCAGTCCTTCAGAGCCGGAGATATTCGGGGTTATGAGAGGCCGCGGCTGCTACTTGCTACAGGTTCTCTTACCCATCAACTTTTCGAAGCCCGGTTCTAGGTCATCCGGCCCGTCATCGGACCGAGTCTAAACTGCGGTTAATTAGCCGTTTTGTGAATCCTCCGTGCCCATAACTCTCGCTTTCGTCTTCAGAGGGGAACTTTCCTTTTCGCGGGAACACTTTCCTTCGAAGCTCCCCGTCAGGATCATCAGCCCGCGTCCGCCCCCTTAAGCGTCGCTCTTTCATCTGATTTCATCCGCGCTCCCTCCATTCACGGTTTTCATCTCCAGGGTTTTCCCAAACTGCCAAACCACAACTAACGAGCCTGAGATGTAATTTGAAAGACGCATTGTCAGATAGCACACCGCTCAGTAAATACTGTTTCGCTGGTTTTGATTTTTTGTGGGCTTAACAATGGGAAAATATTCTCACGCTCTGCCTTGATAAAAAACAAAAGCTTTGAGACAAATACATTTTCTGTTTTATCATTAATTATCATTTAAATGATTAACAGGAGTACAATCCAGTTCTTAGCGACCGTACCGACCCGAAAGTCCCCCCCCCCCCCCCCCCGCTCAACACTCCTTCGACTAACCTTCGGGTGGGCTCCTTCCGCCCTTTGTTATCCCGGCATCACCACTTTACCGTCCGCCCGAGGGGTCATCCGTGTACTTGCCATCCCCCCCCCCCCCCAGCCATAGCTTTCATCTCTATTTACTAGCTCCCCTCCTCTGAGCTAGAATCCCATATTTTTAAGTTGCGTAGGCAATTTTTCATCTTCGGTACTTGAATGTGTAAAATTAATCATTTAAATGATCTGGCTGTAGAACCATAGAGGTCTACTGTCCCGTTTTTTTTTCTTGTACGAGACACTGGCTGCGGTTCCGCATTTCACCTATATTAATGTAATGAGTCCCTCGGTTAAAAATCAATTGAGCTATAAAAAAAAGTTATAATTACTTTATGCAATTAATCACAGAAGTAAAAATATAAACGGGTTTGAGGTTTATTGATGAGTTTAATTAGTCACAGGCTTCAAGATTTGACACATCCATAAATATAGTAACTACTAGTAGTATTTGGATAGAATATAATTTGTGCTTGCTATCTTAGGCCTAAAACCGCACAATATTGCAGATGAGTGAGAGCTTAGTGTAAATCATTATTTTCATACACTTGATTATTGAGAATGAATGAAATTAGATTCACAGTCTACATATATGTGTCCTGTAAACATATTTATATATTATATATGTACGCAGATACGCATGCTAAAGATCGGCAGAATGCATAACACCAATGTATGTGTATGAGTTGCTTTTGAAAAGAATGTCCTGCTTTCTATAATGGAAAAGCTGAAACCCAACTCATCTTAAGAGTCAACAACCGTCCCGCTTCAGTGGTGGGACCTGATGATGATCCACCCGTAAGCCGCTTACTAAAGTGCAGCCAAATCCCTACTTGCAATTTTGCCAACTGCATTAGAAGAAGAAGAAAACGTTTATTGAACTATGTTTACATAATTAGAAATTCCACTTAGATAAAGGAAAATAAACAATACGACATGGTTAATTAAACCGTCTGTCGGAAGTGACGGCGAATGAAAATGGTATAATGCTAGCAGGTAAACTAAAATTGAATGTTAGGCCATGAATACTTGGCGTGAGTAATGAACAAAATTACGATTAATAATTGAACTCCCGCACTAACATAGATCGATAGCGCCATGCCACTTTACAGTGGGAACACCAATTGCAGCCTCCACCATTCAGAAGTCTGACTGCTTCATCCATTGACAGAACTGGCTGGCCAAATGCATGAACTCTGAATTCAATCAAAACACGGCAGGAGCATGAAAAGTGGAAAAGGTCTTCTTTCTCGTGAGAATTGCATAGCGAACACTCTTCACATCGTTCGGTAGCGTAAGGTTTTGAATTCAAATGAGGCATCTCATCCGTCAGCTTAAAGACCAACTACTAGGATAAAGGTCCAAATCGGAATCTTTCACCAGACTGGCACACTTAATATGAGGATCGAGCTCTCTTTAGAGAGTGAATCTCTCGGAAGCCATAGCTCTCTGCCAAAACAGGGATTTTTTTACGATCCCTAAGCATTTCCAACAGGTCCCCTGCTTGAGTCTTCATAAGTGCTGCATTCAACGAGGGGAAATCATTCGACAAACCAAATTCTGAAAAAAGGCGATCTGAGTATCCAGCCCTTGGGGTTTTTTGCAACAAAACCTCTCTCGCCAACTGCATTACCTGCTGTACCTTTTCATTACCTCCAATATTGCATACTGCAAACATATTGCAAACTGCTTCCTGAGTGATATTCTCCGTGTATTGTTGATCGTTCATTAAAAACACATAATTACGTGTTTTAGTAATCGTGTCCGTTATTATTTGATGTTTCAATCAACAACCACAGAAGGTTAAAAAATTGAAGTTTTGTACAACCAGGATCGAAAATGGTTCGCAGGATCTCGTTTTAATACACGATAAAGCGGTGACCCTAGTAAATCTGTGTCAATAGCCTTTTAGCTCACAAAGACGTAATTTGTTTTACCTTCTTATCAATATGTTTGATTTTCTGCATTGTATGAGTCTTTGTCTTTGCTGTATTAGATAAGGAGCGGTAGCAGCATCACCGGACCTTGAAATAATTTTGAATGGGTACAAGAGTGTCAGTACGGAGTCAAGAACAGTAGCATGAATATGTATGCATTCTCCTGAGCGTGGAAGGCAATTTATCGTCACTACACTCAACCGATCGTAATTAATAGACGCTGCTACACCCATTATAATCTAATAATTATCAATAATTTCAAAACCGGAGGAAATAGAAAGTGAGCGTTGAAATTATCATACAAAAGCAAATGGGAGGAGAAGGCAGCGAAGGTTGAACGGAAAAAGAAAAGCGGGATTCCGCCAGCTTTCATGCAGGGTCGGAGTCGCGTGGGACCCGCGGAAAAACGCCGTGTGGAGATGATAATTGCTGTGATGCTGAGATGGAGTAGAAACTGAAAGTGTGCGACGAGCGAGATGTGATGAGGGATGCTGGAAGTCAACGACCTCTGGTGTCAGGGTGAAGTCACTTGAAGAAACAATGAGGAAAGTACTATTATTCCCCTCCAATGAGGTTAAATAGATTGCTGTCTTACTGGAGTCAACTATTTGGAGAATGGGTTCGTCTTGGGAGATGAGGGGATCAGAAAGATGCAATGATCCATGATCCAAAATTTTCAAATCCTGCAAATGATTTCTGTACTGCTCGTAGATAACCACTCCAATGCTCATCACCGGACTACCAGAAACACACAGTACATCTAGAGATGAATCCTAGGTACACTTGGTATATTACTAAAACTCGGCGCTTCCATGAATTTCAATTGTATTCTAGATAGTATAAAAAGAGGCAAATTTATATTTCAGGACTTTGGATCGATTACGGAAGAAATTAGCGACAACAGCTTTCAGCTGATCAGTGTGACTTACCTTGAAATTCATTTCTTGAATGTCTTCATCTTAAATATAATACCGTGAACACGAAACTATACCAATTTATTTGAACGAAACAAAAGCTGATATCGGAATACCAACCATGTTGTAATACACTGTACGTCAGCACATCCTGGAAATCCACGAATAGAACAACTGAAATTCTACTAGATAAAATAAAACACCAATCTACTCTCTACTTGTCCGCAAATATATCAATAAATTATGAAAAATTCTATCAAAGATGACGACATGACTTCATATGCCATCCACCTTGCAACATGTCTATCTCCAGTCACTTTTAGCATCCAGGCGTTTGAAGACCTTCGATTTTTGAACTGCCAGATGATCGTGCTACACCCGAGTGGTCTCATTTAGAGGTGTGTAAACCCAGGTCACCTGAGGGAGTAGACTCCCTGCAGGTCACTCAGCCCAAAGACAAGAAGTTCACCAGTTCACTCCGTGGATGAATGCGACCTGCAGTTTGCTCCGCAATTCACTTTGTGAATTAATGGGACCTCATTATCTTCGTGTAAATTCTGGGTTCGGTAGGTAGATGACAGACGTCTACTGTATTCCTTATATGAGTACCTCAGAGTAAAACAATGTTAGGTACAAAAACGAGGTCATTTTCCGAGTCCTCATGAATAAATTTTATTTGAATAGTAGAATCTGGTGTAAAGGAACGATGACCTGCCAAGGTTGTTAGATGGGGAGAGTGAACGGTTATCTTGAGCCAAGACTCCTCAGAAAGAGACGTTTGCGACCTGCAAGTCTCTTTCAACTGCAGGTCTCGAACTTCACTTGCCACGAAAGTTTCGCGACCGTCTAAGTAGTTCGAATGTCGGCCACGGGGAGCCATGCTGTCGCAAACGTCTTGTGTTGAAGTGCAGGTCTTCCTTCCGCAGGTCATTTGGGACAAGTTCACTTGAAAGAGAAGTTCTTCGAGACAAGGTCACTTACTCACTACCCACCTCTAGTCTCATTCGATTCAAGGAAACCAATTTCTATCTGAATCAAATTGGTAAGGACGCATCACCAAAGGAACCACAGATATAAGAGTAACCAGCAGAGGTATTTTACCTGTATTTACGTTCGAAAATTGCTTACTTAATAATTCCTTATTGCTTAGAATGCAGCATGAAGAAAGCAGGGTGAACACCTCTGGGGATACGATGATCATAAACAGATATTGCACAATAAAGTAGTCAGGTATATAGAGTTCCCTGATGAACTGAATGTTGGCGTAGTTAGTTCTCAAGTGATGTTTAACAAAGGCTTTGCCAATTGAACGGTAGAGTCCATACTCATTCTATACACCATATTCCATATTCTGAGTGGAATATACACCTACAACAGATGGCTCGATCGGAATGGTCATTAACAAGATACTTTTGCAAGAAAACAGTGACATAACCTGCTCAGAAAACTACATCTATGAACGGTAGTGACCTCCGACAGTTCTGTGTTCTTCTGGTGGTTTTGCATGTACGCAAAAACTCCACAGAACAGTACAGAACCGTCAGTATTGAAATTCACATCGGCTGCTGTTATTTTATTCAGCCCTCTTAGGTGGGTCCATGTCACAATTTTCTTACTTAAGTACGTTACAATACCATGGTTCCATATCATATCGTCGCCTAAGCACGATCATTACACGTTTCAATTTCCCAACCCTTCAGGTGTGTGTCAAAACCTGTCATGATTCCAGAAGCTGTGAGTATGGTCGTGACAATGCAACTGGCGAAAGCAGCGCTACTTATGAGTTTTTCACCAAACCAACCACACCAACCAATACATCGGGAATTTTCCCATAAGGAATGATGTAGAACTTGATAGCTCCTAAAATTGATTTACATGATGATGTTACTTAAGAGAAAATATATGTTCAAGTTACCCAGCTGACTCCTCGTACCTTCAACCTTACGAAAATCCCTCCCACATTCATTCGTTCGAGCGATTCAAAAAAATATTCAGCTAGTACCGCCACCAGAGCCATCATGTTTTTGGTGTACGCTCATTTCGTCTAACGTAATAATGTCTCCAGTATCTCTAGATTCCAGTAAGTAAGTAATTTGTGTTGTTTTTTATTAACCAATGATTATGCTCTTCTAATTTGTTTCTCATCGCGGCGTCGAGCGAGCTAATAAGGGATAAAGACAGATGCAAAAGCTAATAATAATGTCGGGGAAACGCTGAAGGACACGCACGACTGGCCACTTGCCAGCCAGAGGCTATTGTCTCCGCGACCGAGCGTCTTCGGAGATAACACAGGCCCGCTGAGACCGGCTTTCCCGTTACTTTGCGGAATCAGTTTTCAGCCGTAAAGCTTACACGTTGTTTTGCTTTGTCTTTTCTGGTGATTCCATTTCTGATTGTTAGTTTGTGACAGTTTTCGGGTGTCTGTGAAGTTATTCTACATAACAAATTGTTTTACCTGCTCTGATATATTTTTTCCGGCAGTTCCGCATCGTGGTTTTGCACTCAGCCTGTAGAAAAATTGAAGTGTGCAAGAGATAACTCAGATTTTTTACATTTCGAGAAAGGCTAATTTTCTTGCCAAAAACCTTGTTTACACTGCTGTGATTGTTAAAAAATTAATGAAAAAGATGTACAATTGATGTTGAAGTATGGGTGAATGTGAAAATAGTATTAAACCCCGAGAAAAAATTTTTATTGGTAGTTTTTGTACTTCCAATTATCAAGACTCCTGAAATACAGGGGGAAAACCAGGTAGATTCGTAGGAAATCTTGATGAACAGTTACTCCAATCACATCTTTCGTGGGAGTTTGTCAAATTACCTCTGAGCTTCCTCAGAAATTCTTCAAAGGATTCAGACCTGAATATTTCTCTTTCGAAATCGGAAGTTTTGCGTTATAAGCGCACAGGGGGAAAGTATTTCCCCTGGATGAAGGGTTGATGGAGCTACTTGCGGATCCAGTGGCCGTTGGTTGTTCTTGCCCACTGACGTCCGCTGTTTCGAACTTGCTCGTGGAGCTCATGAAAGAACTCTGGAATGTTCCTTTGAATGTAACCCAATGTAGTACGATTCTTGGGTGTTCAACTTCGATTTTCAGTACTCTGATGGGCCTCGTCTTCATTGGAGTTTTTGGTAGGTAACTTGGAGTCACAAAAGTCGTCCAGTACCTCACTATGGCTTGCATCATTCTGATTTGAGAACATCCAACCAGACTTCCGTAGTAGCTTTTTGAAATGGTGATATAGAAGATACTGGGAACTTGGCGGATGGATTGGGGGAAGCGACGAAACAATGTTAACCGGTTCTTCCCTTGTAGCGCTCGGAGAACCTGGTTTTTCTCCTGCATACCAAACCATCACTCGATGCTTTGAGGCATCTGGCCCATTTTTTCATTGTTCTCGCTATCTCATCGGATCCAGCACCCTTCAAAACACATGAATCCAACGTTAACTCATTTTCGAGAAAAAAATCGAGTTACCTATTTTTTGGTGAGTAAAAAGTAATAAATTTAAATTCTTGTCACAATTTTACCATAATGGGTTTCTTTGTGAAAGAGGTATTTTGTGTTAGAAACACGAGCTAAGTCAGTCGTGTAACAATGTTATGTCACTCCTGACAAATGTTAACCACCAAAAAACCCAAAACAAGAAGAAAAAATGAAATCCATAAAAATGTGAGGGTGAATTGAGTTAATAGTCGACTTTATTCAAACAAATTCGTGTCACAAGTCAGAAAATTGAAAAAAATTAAACTGTTAAGTAACACCCACAGTTTTATACTAGAAACCCATTTTGTGGCAGGTGAAGTTGCCAATTGCTGAAATAACATGAACGGTGAAAATAGTTTACTCCAAGTTGGTTGCGAATTTTTAAATTATTAGAACAACATTTTGTGCTGGTGGTGTAAATGGTTTTATTTTTATTTTAGTAAAAATTTCGTTGAAAGAGTGCTCGTTTTTCATCAATTTTATTGAGGTGGTTGTACATTGTACAATGTACAAATAACTTGTGAATGAAAAAGGAGCGGTGAAGCTGATTTGTGTACGGGAGAACGCTCGAGGAGTCGACCTTTCAATGTATTAGTCTCCAGAAGAAAAACATATCCTAGAGGCGTGAAAGATCACCAGGGCCCAGTATCCCACAGCCACCAGCAAGTGCTGTTTTCCTAGTTTATAGACCACAAATCTCAAAAACCTGCGGTGTATCCTTTCAATCTGATCAATGTGGCAACTCTGGCAGGCTCCAAACAACAGGTGCACATTCCATTGCTGGAAGGACAATAGCTTTATACACGGCAATTATTGCTGGTACATGCGTGAATTCACGTGTTTTCCGCTGGATGAAGCCCAATAAGCTCATAGTGCTGGATGTCACAGCCGTGATATGGTCAGAGAAGGTAAGCTGGGTGTATAAGAGAGGCGACAGGTTGCATAGTCAGAATCTTGGATAAGTTTAACCACTCTTGTTCAATAAACCTCAGTAATGTTGAATTTGATGACGTGATTGGGGATGGAGGGGGATAATGGCCTGCTCATACCTACCTACTAGAATTCTCAGCCGTTACTTGCACCTTTTCATAAAATAAAAAATTCGGTCTAGATTTACAAAAAAATATAAGTATTTATAAGTGAGATCGTGCAAAACCGAACATAGGAACGCCCCCTGTAATGCAAGAACCTACCGATATGTTGTATTCTATTTAATTAAAAAGAGCTACAACACATTTTCTTAGCTTATATCAATTAGCTTAATTACTCGCTCTTCAAAGCGACGTGCCTTAATTGTTCTAAACTAGAAGAGTGAGTTTCAATGAACCTCTTTAAAATGCGACAGCGACTGACGGGCTGAGCCAAATCCCGGAAACCTTTCTTTGTCTCGAAATGACTGGCGGAAAACTCGTGAGCGGGTTAAATAAATAACTGCAGTTTCATTTAGCGTCGTTCAGTCAGCTCGGCTGACCGTTGGCCGACTTTCAAAGAGGTTCCGACGAATCGCGGTGAAACAGGTTCCTAGCACGATGGGATTGAAAAAGCTCGCATCGCCCGTTTGGTTGAAATATGAAATTTGAGGCCGCGCTAATCGTTCGATGCCAAACATCCTGTTCTCTAAATTTCATTTCGAACTCATCATTCTTACCCTTGCTGTGCACTTTTATTAAGCTGAACTAGCACCATATTTTGGTTTATTATTCAATAATAAACCATTGTAATCGCTCTTGAAAAAAAAAATGTCTAACCCCCCCTGAAAATTTCATGGTTTACGTTTCAAAGGGTGTAGAATCCAAATCTGAAATACAAATTTTTCCGTCCGTCCGCCGTACGCACGTTTTCTCCCTAACGGCTGGAGCAAAAAGTCTGAAATTTTTGAAAGTGTCCTTTAAGGGTTGTTAAAGTTTTGTAAAATCCCTAAACTTTCCGTGAGGAATCAAATGAGCCCCTCCCCAGGTCTGTAGCTCAAACCATTCGCGATGTATGGCATGATCTTATGCTGCCAACATTTGCATCCACATTCCCTACATCACTAGGTAGGTTACTGCAATCAAAACAAAAACAATATAATACCAAAAAATACGAAAAAATTTTCGTACACTACGAGGGAATCCTGTATACATATAGACACGACATGAAGTTTTCGGAAAATAAACATACTCGTATATCTATGCGTACTCTTGGCGTATTTGCAACGTTTTGAATGAATTAATTGGACTATATTTTGTAAAGCATGTTGAAAATCTTGCCCTGTTGAAATTTAAAATTGCACGGGATTTTTGAATTCGATTGCGCCTGGCTCGGGGCCAAAAGTCGTCGTTAAACTGCACCTGAGCTGTCATCTCGAGTTCAAGGAAAAAGGTGACATCTCTCGAGGCCTTCAAGCGCATCAATATGCATCAATATCCCACTGCGACAAGGTCTCCTTGGCTCACCAGTGTCATCATCTAACGATTCCGCAGATCATAAATGACTCCGATGATGCGCATCGCTATGTCACTCATTACAGAATTGACAACAGTTTTTCTCTACGTCTGTCTTGTATCCTAATGCGGAAGGCATCTTCTATTGGTGCTGTTTTTTCACACAACATTCAACTTCCTACATGGACGCAAGCCTTGTATATTGCTTACGAGTCGACCTATTTGTAAGTTACATTGTTTTCAATTTAAGGAGAAGAGAAAAGAAAATGTTTTTTTTTTTTTTCTTCAAAATCCCCACTTTTTTTCCGATAAGGGATGGGAGGAGCCCCTGGTCACTGAGACCGCTAGGATCTATTGTGACGCTGTCCCCATTTTAATTCGTAAAATTTTTAATAACCTCTTCGTTCACAAAGTGTAGGAGGTTTTCAGGCGTTTCCAAAGCAATATCGGAGGGTGTTAGGGCACCCTTCCCGAAATGCTGGAATCTAGTTGATGCAACAGCAGGACAATTACAGAGGATGTGTTCTGCTGTTTCCGCCTCTTCGCAGCAGCATTCTACTGTCCTGGCCTTACCCATTTTGTTTAGGTGGTACCTTAGGGGGCAGTGGCCAGTAAGAAGACCCACAAGTTTGCGAAGGTCTTTGCGCCTCAATGATAGAAGGGCTTTTGCGCGTTTCCTTGAGATTGTAAGATTGTGGGGGTATTAGGTTCAATGTGCCACACTTGAGCTTGGCTTGCCTCTGCTTAGGAGTGTTGTGTCAGTATCTGAGCGATTATTGTTTTGTCCTCCCATTTTTGAACCTGTTGAGTTATATAACTCTTGGTAACCCCTGGTTGGGATTCAGGTCAAATTGGGTTGGACTCTGATCCCTTTTTACAAGGCTTCCAAGCCTTGTATATTGCTTACGAGTCGACCTATTTGTAAGTTACATTGTTTTCAATTTAAGGAAAAGAAAAGAAAATGTTTATGTTTTTTTTTTTTTTTTTTTTTTTTTTTTTTTTTTTCAAAATCCCCACTCGCTATTCAACTTTCGTTTCTGAAAACTTTCAACCTGAAAACAATCATGTAAGTGATCACGAATTCTGGTGGCAACCTTGAACCCTATATTTTCCAACAGAATTTTATGATGTTTTCAGATGATGGGCGGGTTTAGGCAGCATGTGATACCTTATCACTTCCATTGCTTACAAATCAAACTGCACAGCAACAAAGAGAATGATGAGTTCGAAATGAAATTTCTGCTGCTATTAGTTCGCCCTCACAATTTATTTCTTCAACAAAACGGGTAACTGGAGCATTTTCAATCCCATCGACCTATTGAGTAATCATAAATTAATACTTCACTATGCACATGGAAAAAAGTAAAATTTCGCATATCTCCTGAAATTTAATAATCGCTCTATCACCTGTGAAACACGAACACTCCAAAGCTTAGTAGAAATTCAAGTCATGAATGCAAGGCAAATGAATGAAATTGAATAATAAACCCCAGTGAAAGAATAAGCAGCGTTTCATGCATATCAGAATGCTTCAACCCGTGTATCGGCTATAAACCCTTTTAGGAGTTCACTCCAGTATCCACATTCACTACATCACTAGGTTACTGCGACAAAAAAAAGTAAAATACTGCATAGTATGGTGCACCATTGTAGGTATTGACATCCCATGTCCTTACTTTATGCTGACATTTTAAGATAGCTTCTATGCTTGCGGTAGGACGAATGACCAATTCAGGTGGATAAAATCCATGTCAAAATTTCATGGTTTCCTATAGTAAGAATCGCTGTAGACAAGTTAGGGATCACCAAAACATAAATATTTACTTGATAAAGCTGTGGGGAATACTTGAGGAAGTTTAAAACTAATGAACATTGCTCGTTTCAAGGAGGAACAGGTAAATCGCAGTGAAATAGAATGAAAGTGTATCAGATCGTTATTTAGCTTTCGTTCCTAGTTATAGTAACTTCTTCCCTACCAAATACATTTTTCCGGTTGATAACGTATTAATTGTAGCATGCACCCTTCTTTGGCAGCGTAGCACTAGACTCATATTAGAAAATGGAAAAAAATTAATATTACGCCACGAGGTTACAATCTATTTTATGTATTATTTTTGTCGACTCCTTGCGTTTCCTTGTTTTCATTTTCATTTCCGTTTCTTGCGATTTTTAGCTATTTTAAAGATTTGACTGAAAATTGTGCTCCAGATCACAAGGAGACAGTTTCTCAAGGAGTGGGATAAACATTCCAAGAACATTGTGAATGAAGGTCCCCTAAGATATGTTTTAGATTTAATCAAAGTTCGATTCCGTGGGGAGGTGTCCAATTTTGCCTCAATAAAATAAAAGAGTACGCGAAGAAAATTTTTATAATCATTGGAAATAGAAGATAGCGAGAGTGCTGGTGACTCATCTTCGACTACCGAGTCAGATTTCTTAGTTTTTCATTGTTATACATAAATATTCTGAGTTTTTTTTCTTCGAAATATGAGAGCTATAGATGAGAAATGAAGAAATATTTGAGCTATAATATCCCGGTTTTTCTCCAACAACTAGGTACATTTGGACGAATAGCGGTTTTTTTCCAACTTGTATAACTTCAGAAAACACCATTTTCAATCAAATCAAATATCAGTTTATTGGCAACAAATTAAATTACTTACACAAGATTTACAAAGATAATTTACAAAGTAATTATAAAATTTGGTAAGTTTAAAATGAAAAGAAGTAAATGACGTTGCCCCCCGAAGAAGAAGTTTTAAAAACTTGTACTCTTCAGAGGAGGAATGATAATAAAAAGATTTAAAAAAGAAAAAATGAACAAAGTGCCAATTTTTATGGATGAAAACTAAAATAATTATAAATTAAACCAAAAAATACTAGGTATATGTATAAAATAATGGAAGTAAATAAAGAATAATTTTACTGGAGTCACAGTGGCCGAAAATAAGAGTCCAATTCTTTTCTAAATGACAACAAAATCGCGAGAAGTAAAAATATTTATGCCATTTTCGTAGAAGAATCTCAAGCCCTGAACATAAACATTTCTTTAAAAAAATTCGGTCTTCACAGTCGGCAAGGTTATCCGTGAGGAACAATAGTTTCGACTACAAGCCGAAGAGGAAACAAGAGCACTCCTAATCCCGGAACAAAAAACATAAAGACAAGATTGAAATAAAAACAAGTTGGAAAATATTTTTCACATTAAATTGAGTATAAAGGAGGGATGTTGGGTGCCTCATATGTTTATTTAAAATTATTTTCAAAATGCTGTTTGAAAATAAAATTCAGAATTGGATTCAGTAACCTCAAAGGGCTCATATTAGGGTGTATTCGCGATCACCCACCATTTTTCTGTAAGATGAGATCATATATTAATTTTGTCCACATAAATTGGTCACTCTCCCCACTGTGCGGCGTCTAAAATATGAGCTATGTGAGCCCAAAGGCTATTTTCTAGCCTAATCAACCTAGAAAATTGAAATTTGAATGATGTGATGATTTAAGGATGATTATTTCAAGACACAAATAATAAACAACCGTGTAATAGTTCCCAGCGGTTTTTCTTTTCATTACAACCGATGTCACATCCAATACGATCTTCGTCACAGGGAATTTGAATTAAAAAGGTTATATTGAATATGAAAAAGGTTGAACAAGATCAGCTGAGAGGCTTTTAAAAGTAATTTCTACGCTATTTAAACTCACAAGGTGTATTTGTTTTATGAACTACGGCGCTTACATTACGATGTGAGTAAACATGATACATGATTTTTATTCATTGGTTGCGAAAAGATTTTTCTCAACCATTACATAACTTATCCTTTGCTCTTGGGGGCTCTGGAAAAGTAAAAATAGATTCAGATTTCCGTGGAACGTGAACTCGTCAATGTGGATTGTAAGGCACGACTGATTCGAATGACACCGTCGATGGCTCGCGCAACCGATCGCTTCCTGGTAATTGTGTGTTAATTCCGAACGGGCAGGATCCGGCGGTAATACCCAAGTTCATTCTTAGATTCGAATTAGAAGAAAAAAAACGTACGATTCAATACATATCTGCTTCAAATCATCCCTATCCCCCTTCTCCACCTATCAATACATTTATTGTCCAGTAATCTAAAGCATTGAAACGGAGTTTCGTAATAAAATTAGCAAAAACGAAGGTATAAATTAGGAAAGGTCTGAACGGAAAGATGCTAGATCGAAACTTGGAAAGCATTTAACTCTAAGCCGAATGAGTTTTGAGGGTCTTCAATCGTAGCAACGCTAGGGAGTGAGAATTTACTTGATGCTGGATTTATGGCTGTAGTTAGTTATCAGCCTTTGTTTCGTGCAGCAGGTTCAGTAAGGTGCAGTTTTTTATTTAAGGTCAATCCTGTCCTCTCGGAGGCCCTCGTGCCTAGGTACGTATACTCCGTGGTTTGTTGAGATGTGTACCGAGGCAGCGCAGACCGTACCAGTAACAAACCAACTAATATTATACCAGGTCTATCTAGGAAAGGTACTTAACGATTGCAAAGAATTCCAAAGTTTTTGTTTTAAGCGGAAATCCAGCTGGACTCTTCAATTAACTTAGTATCAAATACCAAACTTGAAAAAAAAAAAATTATTTCAAACAGCCATGACGGCTTTTGTGTAGCCACAACAATGAAGTTTAAAATCGCCACAACAATGAGAAATCAACAGTAACCTTCTGCAATTAGGAGTCCGATGAACACTTATAGAAATTGAAACTTGCATTAAATAGAGTTTTTACATCTCTATCCCAAAATGAATGCTAAACAAATCAATAAGATTGATTAAGAGTGATTCTCGAACCCATAACAATGAGAAGTATGAAACGTACATATCTGTTTTAGAAATGGCTAACATCATTTTTGTGCCCCAACTGTCACCAGAAATGGCGGAAGCAGTGTTTCCTCAAATTGCAGAGTTATCAACTCTGAAAAAACTTTGAATTGCCAAAAAATGTCCTCATTTGAGAGAGCTACGATGATTTCCTTCAAACCCATGACAACGAGACAGAAGGTTTGGGACAAACTTTGAGCACTTGATCCGTACAGACTATCTAAAAGTTAGTCCCTACTAACCCCAGTAACTAATTCTAAAAAAAATACTAGTTAAAATATTTTCGGTAAAACGTGCTTTGAGCGGACACAATTTCGGATTAAGTTCAAATTCTGACTCACGGACAGACCATCACAATGAGATTAGAGGTACATTTCGATCAATTAGCGGTAAGTACAATGAAGAGGTAACATAACAGCCATAAGTCGGCCTAGTTACCACATAAAATCTACAAAAATAATTTTTGGAAAAAGTTGAGCAGAGAATTATTCATCAATGAAGGACAGCAAATGTCCCGTAAAATAGGAACCACCCTTATGAATCATTTTATAAGAACAAGGTTTTTATTTGTAAACGAAGGTTTCCTATGTTAATTTATCTTCTTTCTTCAGAATGTATCTCCATCAGGGTTTGAACATTTGATGAAGACGACAGAATTAGAATTTTCGTGCGTCCTCAAGAAAATTAATTCAAATCATAAATAACCTAGGTATTATCGTAGTATGTAAAGTACGTTGTTGGTAGATATTAAGCTGTACAAAATTAGGCAGCTCAGGCATTATCAGTTTTAGTTACTAAGTGACAAAGAAGCATAGAAGTGGAGAAATTCAACACACTCTATCTCCAAACCAGTGAAAGGAACAGCCTCGAGCTCCTTATATGTTTATACAAATTTACATGCGATCTCCATCGGGTTTGCCCCTGCAGGTTATTAGCTGCAGCTGCAACTTTCTGGAAGTGGTCGCCGGTTATGTCTAAATAAGTCACCCGGTCGCCCCTTTCGCCCATCACGACTTCTATGAGAGGTGGAGCCCGAGATTTTATCTCTTGGGCAAACAATGCGAAGCGAACTGGACCTCGCTGAGGCGGTAAAAGGAAAAACGCAGTGGGTGATCCAGTTGGGTAAATCTCTCGATGGGCAAACTCGAAATGATGGCCTACATTTGACCTTCTCTCTTAATCAAACCAGCAGCTACAACTTGCTAGTTCTATTTTGGTTGATTGTTTCCAATGATATGCCTTCGTAACCGTAGCAACAATTAAGTACAACCTCCCTCATTATTTGACACTTGATGGTTAAATTTGCTTTATGCTTCAAAATCTGCAACGTCCTTCGGCCGTGCATAAACAGCCTTAGAATTGATGTGAAAAATCCTTTCGTTCTATTTGGGGTTTTTAGCCTTCTAACGAACTTCTAGCCAGGCCGATCGGTATGCACTCGTGCAGGCTGTTTACCAAAAACTGGTTAAAAACGTGTAAAAACGCTGCAAATTCTTTAACTGGGGTTTATTATTCAATTGGCTTGCGTTCATGATTTGAATTTCTACTAAGCTTTGGAGTGTGCGTGTTTCACAGGATAGAGCTATTATTGAATTTCAGGAGGCACACAAACATGATCAACTGAACAATCCAAATATGTATTCTGATTGAGAACAGATTTACGTGCTCTATGCATATCTCCTGAAATTCAATAATCGCTCTATCCTGTGAAACACGCACACTACAAAGCTTAGTAGAAATTCAAATCATGAACGCAAGCCAATTGAATAATAAACCCCAGAGAAAGAATAGTTATTTACCCCAGTAATAATATTGAATAATATTTACCTATATATCATCAGCGTTTCATGCATATCAGAATGCTTCAACCCGTATATCGGCTGTAAACTACAAGTATCCACATCGGCATCACTCCAGTATCCACATTCACTACAACTCGACGCTATCGGCCGGACATCACTAGGTTGCAAACAAACAATAATAAACCAAAAAACGCAAATCTTGGCACCATAAATCGGGCCATACATCGGGAATGGTTTCACCCTAAGGACGTGGGGAGGGTCTCATTCGATTCCTCATGGTATGTTCTTCAAATAGGTAAATATTTAGGCCGATTCGACTTGTTTTGAGGTTTTTAGGGATTTTACAAAACTTTGACGGCCTTCAAAGGGCACTTTAAAATGGATTTTTCCTGAAAATTTCAGATTTTTTGCTCCAGCCGTTTGGGAGAAATCGTGCGTACGGCGGATGGACGGAAAATTGTTTATTGCATATTCGGATTCTACACCCTTTGAAACGTAAACTATGAAATTTTCAGGGGGGGTTATAATTTTTTTTCCCAGAGCGATTACAATGGTTTATTATTGAATAATAAACTAAAATCAGGTGTTGAGGTAAACCCAAGGAAGATGTAAACGGTTGTGCAGTTAACTGATGGAGGCTGTATTTCAAATGAATGCGTACATGCTCAATGAACGAGTATGGAAATACATAATTCATTTCGTATTCGTCGATACAGTGAACCAATCAAATAAATAAAGGTGTTGTTGAATACGACCTTGGTGCGCTTTTGCCAAAGTTGAAGTTTCGCGGGTAGCCAACAAAATCACAAAATATGCTGCTTTCCCACTACTTAGTTAGGGAAAATGAAGTCACTTTGATAAATATGGTATGAAGTCAGTCAAGTTTGATAAGTGAAAACTATTTTAGGAATCCCGGCCAATGTCAGGGAGGTCCCAGGAGCGCCAAGTTAACCAGAGTGTAAGAGCCGGCTAAAACGAAGGAGAGAACTGACTCCAGATTCTGTTAACCAAAAACGGGAAAATTTTGTTTGGAGTAGGGAATCGCGGGGAGCAGAGAGAGGGGGATAGTAGGAACCAATCAGGGACGGGGTTACAACTACCCCAGGAAACCCCAGAGTGCTAGTGGGGGAGACTACGGACGACTGACCGTTTGCCAGAAAAAAGGGCGGCTTGGGAAAAACCAATGACCTAGAGGAAATGACCTAAATACTGAATAATTCTTCAAGATCTAAAACCATTTCAAATACATCTGAACATCAGGTTTTTCGAGATTTATGTTGACCTAGGCAAGCGGGGCGTCATTTTCAAGTAATTCTGGAAGCTGATTCGATTGAGATGGGTCCCAGACCAGTCCGAACTCATCTAGCTCCAAGAATCTCATTTCAAGGGAGGGTGTCATGTTGAAGAAAATTCATGTCGAATTCAATTTTTTTAATCCCAATTTTTCCGTTAAAACGACATAGCAGACAAGAAAGTTGGAATACCCAATCAGTTTTCCGTCGAATCCTCGGTTCCTTAGCAGTTGCTCTAAAAGGTGAGCCACCATTTTCTTCATAAACCACATTCATTTTAGTCTTTTCACACAATTAATAATACATTGTAGTTTCTTGGTCGATATCAAAGGTTAATAATTTGAAATAATGAATAAAAAACCTCTGCCAAGTGGGTGTGGCACATAGCTTCCTCGTATCCATAACATAACTGTATAGATCATTGAAATTTATTATTGACTAAAGAACTTCGTTCAATTAGGCGAAGTAAATGTTGAATTAGGGTAAATTTATTGTTATGCAGGAGCGTAACTTGAGAAAATAAAGGTAGGCATGTTCAACTATTGAACAAACTATAAAGTATACCTAATAAGTCCGAACAATCCCTGATAATTTCATCGAAATCGGTCAAGAACTCCCGGTGTTATGCTTGTGGCAAGGATTTCACGTTTGTGCATGCGCAGAGGCTGCTATTGATGATCATGAAACTCATAGGGGACCATCTATACCCTAACCCGCACAATCCCTGAAAATTTCATCGAAATTGGTCAAGAACTCCCGAAGTTATGCCCGTAACAAAGATTTCACGTTTGCGCATGCGCAGAGGCTACCATTGATCCGGGGGTCCTGAAACCTATAGGGGACCCCTAACCCGCACAATCCCTGAAAATTTCATCGAAATTGGTCGAGAACTCCCGCAGTTATGCGCGTAACAAAGATTTCACGTTTGCGCATGCGCAGAGGCTACCATTGATCCGGGGGTCATGAAACCTATTAGGGGACCCCTAACCCGCACAATCCCTGAAAATTTCATTGAAATTGGTCAAGAACTCCCGGAGTTATGCGCGTAACAAAGATTTCACGTTTGCGCATGCGCAGAGGCTCCTATTGATCCGGGGGTTGAAACCTATGACCCTAACCCGAACATCCCTGAAAACATTGAAATTTCAAGAACTCCCGGAGTTATGCGTGTAACAAGGATTTCACGTTTGCGCATGCGCAGAGGCTACTATTGATCCGGGGGTCATGAAACCTTTAGGGGACCATCTACACCCCAACCCGCACAATCCCTGAAAATTTTTGAAATTGGTCAAGAACCTCCGGAGTTATGCGCGTAACAAGAATTTCACGTTTTGCAGAGACATTTGAGAGAATGAAACTCATAGGGGATTCCATTACACATCAAACCAAACAGTTTTTCATCGAAATAGCAGTCAAGAAAGTTGGGATGCGCCTTCAGTTTTGCGCCATCGATTCCGGCTCCTTTGATCCGGGGGTTGCTTTAAATCTGAGCCACCATTTTCTTCATAAACAACATTCATTTTAGTCTTTTCACACAATTAAAAATACTTTGTAGTTTCTCGGCTGATAACGAAGTTTAATAATTTGAAATTATGAATAAAAAATGAGTAAGATAGAACTGTTATAACTATGAGTTACCCTATCTACCCTGACTACATCAACATTTCTGTAGGAACAAGATCTTTTCCAAAATGCAGAATGTAGTATGCAGATGAAGCAGCAGTTCTTCTTCAGTTTGTTCCGTCTGAGGAAGATTTTCCTCAGAAACGAAGTTATCGGTATTCGACTCCGCATTGAAAAGTGCGTGAGGGCTCCGCATCATCGGTTTCTGGAGATATCATGCGCCTCTCGGACGGATCTATTTTCACGGTCGGCCTGCCGTTGGCTAACACCCAAGTGGGGCAATCGTTGACAACATTACGCGTTATTTTAAGGAGGTTAGGCTCGACGCAAACGATATAAGGAGACCCTTATTTCACTTGCTAACTTACTTCGCCTCAACTCTCATCGGTCGGCCGCCGGTTGTCCACAAGTCTTCTCAGCGCCAACTGTCACGTCCACGTTAGACCTCGAACTGAAAAAACAACCATTTCACCGCTACGACCTATGAAGTCGATGAATATCACACGACGTGTGTTATTATAAACTAACTTTCTTGTAAATCAACGCACAAGTTTCAATCAGTACCACGATGTCGTCCGATTGAACATCAACATTCAATATTTGAACTCAAAGCGAGTGCAATAAGACTGTCGGTGGGCATCTAACCTAAGTGTTAACAAAACATATACACAGAGAGTTCTGCAACAAGTTCCTCAAACTTTAAGGGTCCGCCTTAGAGCCCATTCCCAATAGAAAATGGGTCGTAGACTATTTTATTAGGGTGCGTTATTTTACTTTCAAGATTTTTTTGTGTTTCCGATCTTAAGTTGGTTAGTAAAATATCTAGGAGATTCTGACCTAGACTATGTTATACGCCGAAACTAGCTGATCATTTTACTGCCGCTCCAGTCAAAATCCGGCAACGTAACCATCTATTGGGGACACAAACGTAGAAACAAACTTAGAGTTTTATGCACATGACTGGCGGGAAACAGGTGCTTTGCACGAAATATCGAGTTCCCGTCCATCATCAAACCATCAGTAATGCAATACATACTTCACTTCGAACACTCGTAGGAATCCGCCAAGGTTTGTCCAAATGGTAAGTTTTCTGCCGCTGAAGAACTTGTATGTCAAGTTTGGCCGGATGGCCGCAGCAACCATATATTACGAATGTTTGGGAACCAAAAAAATCGGTTACGAAGGATAACGCTGTTTATGAAGTAAAAGGATGTTTGGAGGTTCTGACCTAAACTACGTTGTGCGTTGGAGAACTAGGTTCAGCAGGTCCGCCGTCTATTGAGAACATGTATGTACTTTTCAAATCAACCCTCAAACGCAGAAAGGGCACACCATTAAATAAAACCGAAAAAACTAAACCAAATAAAACTGAGGAAGACGCCCAGGTTCACCCGACGCCGCGGCGTCCATTAGGATTTGTGAAATGAAGGAAGTGCCCCTAAAGAATGACCACGGGTGGTGATACCTACCTTTGACGAGATGCCCAGCTCCAGTAACTCCGTGGCACCTTTCCCACTCCACACTCCGCGTCATGACACATTTGCGGCCATAACCTTGGTGGTAACACCGGTTCTTTAGTTTGTTTACCATAAGTTATTTTTTTGTTGTGTCTATTATTAGGATGTGATGGAAACTGTTTGTGCTTGTCGCCTACCGTCGATGTTCCAAGTTCAGGGAGATAAGAGGTGTCCAACCAAGCGCCTCTCCCCAAGTAAGCCACCAGTCTTGCTATCAATCGCCAACCTTCCCTATATCTCGCCCGTCCGTTCCATCTTCGTGTAATCTATATTTTTCACACGAATTACTATTCGTTCGTGTCTGTGTGGTTTGTTACTACAACCTGCCGCGCATACCATCAGGAAGGATTTCTTCTATAATTAAATCCCCTGGTACGGAAATAACTCGGATTTGGACGATTCGGAATCCAGATTCAACCAAGGCGAAGAAAGTACTCGGAAACAGCCGAAGCCTTCCGACGAACACCAACTATCAAGGGGCCCCTCTCCATTTCATCAATCTTCTTCTCCCTGAATGACCTACCTAGAGACAATCGTCAACGACCGCCCGCCGTTTCTCAAGTTCATCGCCCGGTTCAGGCATCGTATTTTCTTTTCATTTTATTTCACAAAGAACTTTTATTTTCACCTTCTATATTCATTTATATTTCAAACCTCATTATTCGAATTATACTCCGTATTATTATAAAGTCAATTCATTCATTTCTAGCCTATTATCACATTTACTAAATTGCCTATTTTTACAAATCTTCCACTGCAACTATATTCTTTAAAGAACATCAAAACATATCATTTTCTGGTAGCAGAGCGTGGTTGACACCACAAACCATTCTATTTGTTCAATCACACTTTGAAAGATTAACTATGATCTAATTCTACTCTACTCAAGTAGCTATATACGTTGCTCAATTGTATCCTCCATTGTATTTCTATCATTATATATCTATCTGTATTCATGCTTTTATTAACTAGTTTGACAACTTCTAAATATTAAAATGTACTAACAGGGTTACCATAGCTGTTAATTCTGGCATAATACTACTATCTTACATTTACTTCTATATTACCATTCGGTCAATCATTTGTGTTGAATTTGATGAGTTTTAATTGTCTAATCAAATTTAGTTTTCAGGTTGATCTTTAGTGACATTGTTTAGTATTTTTGGAGTCCTATTATTTTGGAATCTTTTCCTCTCAATTTTA
>JAVIWC010001600.1:0-10285 GCA_031894815.1 Creontiades dilutus
AAAAGGGGAAATTTGACTCAGGGAACTAGTTTTTATCTGAATCTAAAAAAACTACTCTTTTTTTACATCAAAAGTTTCCGAGATATCTATTTTTCAATATTTCTACCCATAAATATTAATCCTTGGGGTTTATTGATCAAGACAGCGGGTTTAATGGCACATTTCGGATCAATTTAGGATTTTTTTAGCCAAATGAACTACAATGGAAGTATATTACGAGTATATATCTGCTGTCTCCAGACCTTCCTCCGCCAATCGACTGCCCAACGTTAATTCAGCTCATTTGAGCGTTGTTTGCAGTACGTTGGCTGTTTTCACACGATTGAATCTTAGCCCCTCGCCTAACAGGCAAGTGTCTACGTTGCATATAACAGGCTGCGTCTAACGCGAGCCCCCGCCGGGCCCTTTCTCATGTCTGAAGATCCTTGAGGGGCTAAGTAAATATTTACCGGGCTTGGGAGCCTCCTACTGACGGATGGCTCCGTCCACTTAAGTTAATCATTTCGGGTAGGAAGAGCGATGGCTCGTAGTTCTCTCCCCTCTGCCCGATGTTCATCGCATAACTGCGATCCTATCTCATATCGCTCCGCGGATCGGTCGATACCCCCAAAAAATGCCGCAAATTATTTCACAAAGGTTCATTATTTTGAACCTCCCTAAAAAAAAAAAAACCTTTTTGAATGCCAATGCGTGAAAACGAAAAAATTGAAATTAATACCCAGTTTTCACATTTGCACCCTTACGAACGAGATTGTCTTAGTCAGATGAGTTTGGATTGATCACGTACCCACCCGTTTCAATCGATTTAGCGTGTAAAAGTACTAGGAAATGTCATCCCACTTGCTTATATCAGTAAAAATATTGAAAAACACGTTTTTAGCAGTTATTGGCCCCTGGAATCTGGTGATGTAAAGCAATAGAGATGGCTGGAATTCGGGACCAGAGAGACTCCAAACAGAGTCCATGTACGAAAGAATAGATTTTTTTTTGTCATCATTCTAAGGATTTTTATGGAATCCAAGTACTTGAATCTAAGCACCTTGAAACTTAAAGTGGCAAATTTCAAGGAAGGGAGAGAGGGAGGGATTATAAAAATTGCTTGCTTTGTATAGCATTTTCCAGTTGAATTAAACCTTCATCCAAAAAGAATTTAACCTTTTTCCCGTAACAATTACCCTTTTTCCTAAATAATTAAATCTTTCCGGAATAATTAAACCTCGCAAAATAAGGTGATCTAATAGAAAATAAATGAACGACATAACGACCAGCCAAATATCAGTGAGCATGAAGTAAACACGCCTGTTGAATCCCTTCCGAGTGGTGTCACTCGGAAGGGATTCCTTGGTATTTATGCGTCGTCTATTTCTCCTTAATGACCACAGTTTCCCCTGGCCGCATACGACTACTTGCTGACCTACTTTTCTGTTCGAAAGAATGATCGTGAGTTCTGGCGATTCCGGATCAAGTTCAATTATTGTTTTTAGGAGTAGATGCAGAGCTGTAGTCGAAAGTAAGTCAAGTTCATTAGAATCTACTGTAGCTAGTCAGAATATCAGATGGAGTCGAGAAATCACTAGGATGGGATTCAACAGTGGTGTCTATTTCTAGAAGTAATAAACCGAAATCGACCTCTTCCGGTGAATGTGGGATACATTCAAATCACGACATATGTACACTGACTATTACTTATTTCCTTTCAAGTAAACAAATGATAGTATAGGGGTATAGGAGTTAGAATTAAAACTTTAAGGAGCTGCAATCTTCTTCCACATAGAATCGAGCAAGCTAATCATCTTAACGGTATTTTCTGAATCCCATTATGTGAGGAGATAGACGGCGAAGGTTTTTAAAAAAAGAAAAACCTTTATTGACGGACACAAACGTACAGCTATACAGATAATCGCCAAATGAACAACAATGATAAGCCCTATGGGGCTATATATACATGATAGTAGTCCTATCTCAGATAACATGAGTCTAAAGGTCTCCTGGGTGGATGACCAGCAAGTCGTAAGATATCTATGAGTTATTTCTTCACATAACTCCTCCACCCCTAAGAAATTGGCACGGCTCCTGACGTGCTGTCTTGAAGCTCCTACTGGAGAGTTGGAAAACTTGGTTGAAAACCTACTGGTACAATTGGTCTTAACGTAATACTCTCCATGACATTTGGCGGTGGTGATCGTTTGGATTTTTTATAACACATGTTCGCTAGGTATACACTTATTACTAATAATATTACAATAATGAATACATATAGATAATTAACATGAAACACATCATATTCAACAACAGGTTGTTCTTGGAAATGCGGTTTATCTAATTGATATAAAGTGAAATTGTTATTATAGTGAGACAGCATTTTTAGCGGATATATGTAGTCAAATTCTTTTTCCACATATCCAAGTCCTGTAACATTACTAATGATAAACTCATCTTCTGCTAGATAAATTACACTGGACTTTGGTAGAGAATAGGTCATGATCTTTCCACTCGTGTTCACAACAATCATGCTTTGAAGATAAGTGCTATATATATCAACATATGACAAATATTTTACAAAAGGGTTGGGTAATATTGTGCTCTTCTTACAACTGTCTAATTCTAGTTTATCTATTATCTGTTTGTAACACTTATCTGTTAGTTTGTACATATCCTTTCTATGACAATAGAAGTGGCCTAGTAACATCGTACATTTATCAGAGGACCAAAGGTCTTCTCCATCATGGATAAGGAAAGGGTATTTCGGGACAATCGTCTGGGTCATATTATCTCTTTCGAAGGGCATAGACATTAGGAAGTCCGTTTGTTTGGGAGGAACGGATAAGGGTAGTTCAATGAAGTAATGGATCTTATCTCGAGTAATAGAACAGTGGACGTTTCCTAATTCCCATAGAATAACTGTTAATTTAGAAAGTAAAGATATCTTAGAATCGCGAGTAATGAACTCGAGTTCTTTTCTGGAAATAATGGAGGAGTGAATTGTGTTGGTTTTGCAGAATTCTAAACTTTGG
Organism: Creontiades dilutus; assembly: GCA_031894815.1. Lineage (NCBI taxonomy): Eukaryota > Metazoa > Arthropoda > Insecta > Hemiptera > Miridae > Creontiades > Creontiades dilutus. The sequence continues at coordinate 3,015 of JAVIWC010001600.1, forward strand.
CTGATTTCGTTTATTCTGTTTTGGATTAACATGAGGTTTAAAATCATTAAAGTAAATCTCCTTTCTGTTTCAAGCGAACTGCTTTGGTTGTCCAATTTGTAGAAATAGTTTTGCATGGCTATTGAATTCTTGTTGATAATATCTAGTTCTTTTTCGAATTCTTTGGTTATTTGGGAGTTGATGGAGATTTGGTTATTAAGTATTTGTTCACTATGGGCTTCTTTGTTCTCCAGTTGTTTTATGATTTTATCGTACCGTTCTTTGTCGTTAGAATCGAGATTTCCAGTCAACCATGAGATGGCAATGCCCAATCCGTTAAAAACTCCTCGTCTTGATCTACGATGATTATCTAAAATGAGATGATCCATTTTATTATCGATGTCTTTTATGATAGAGTTTGCCTGGTCTATTATACCTTTGTTGGTTGTACTATGGAGTGTTAATAATTTTGTTGAGTACTTTACTTGACTTATTTGTCTTTCAAGTTTTTCTAAATCTAAATGGTGCGTATAGGTATAGTAGTCGGATATTATGAATGAGTTTTTAATTGGTAGTGAAACTACACCCGGGTTGTCCGTCAGGTCGACGATTCGTATTGCTGTTAGGAGTGGGACGTTCGGCAGTCCGGTCATTGTCAGCAATAGGAGCAGGATGTACATCTGAAACAGAGTTTTGTGGTTGGTTTTGTGTAGCTGGGGGTTTCTTGAGTTGAGAGGGGATCTGTTTGGGGCCTGCAAGAATTGTGTTCCTGATTGAGGCTCAATTGTCTCGCGAGTTTGGTTCAATTTATTGGTCCTTTCTAATTTTTCCTGTTCTATAAGGGATTTAATTGCACTCTGAATATCCTTCAACTCTTTGTGGTATCTACCTATACGTTCTTCTAATATTAGGGGATTTTCTTCAAAATCGAAACGATTGTTAATTCCAAAAGTTACTTCATTTGGGCTAAATTTACTTAGTCTATTAGGAGTATTGTTGTAAGCAACTGTGGCCAATTTTACAACTTTTGAGGGGGTATAGGATTTATTTTCCAGTCTAATAATGTTTGTAAGTTCTCTCAGGGTGTTGTGAATTCTGTTGATAAGACCTAGTGAATTATGGTAATTGGGTGTTGTCTTGTGTAAGTTAATTTTATGATATTTCATGAAATTCTCAATTCCGGCATTCGCGAATTCACGCCCGTTGTCACATTGGACTTCTGTTGGGGTTGGGAAAGTTTGCAGATAATCTACAAGTGCATTAATTATTTCGTTTTGGTTGGCATTTCCTAATGGATAATTTATGGCCTTTTTCGAAAAGCAATCTGCAATGGTTAGGAATAGTTTCTGTTCGTAGTGGAATACATCTATCTCAATTTTTTCAAATGGTTTGTCAGGGGTTGGTGTTATCTCGAAAGGTGGATTGATGTATCAACTCTCCCTGTTCTTCAGTTGATTCAATGTCTAATGCAAGTTTGAAATATCGTTTTATTTTGATTGAATTGAACTTAGTTTCTACTATGCTTTGGAAGTCTTGAAATAGTGAGTTATAAATTTCTTCGTTTAGTTGGTCCGAGTTTTTAGGGCCACAATATACCCCGTATGTTCTGTTAGGTTGTAATATTTCTATGAGTGACTGGCAAAGATCGTCCTTAGGTTGTCCTGAAAATATGTAATATCTGCTCTTGGAATTAAATCTGGTTATATGTTTATTATCTTTTGGGTGACCTCTATCCAGGATAATTTGAAGTTTTTCAACGTTTACACTTTTATCTTTGTCTTCTATTAGCCTGACTATGGAAGTACTACTATCTTGGGAGTGGATTGTAGCTAAGCTCTCTAGGTCTTCTTCCCTTTCCTGAGGTTCTACACTGTTGGGGTTTTCCTCTACCACATTGACTTCCTCAGTTGGATTGCGAGAGAGGGCATCTGCAACTACATTACTTTTACCTTCAAGATATTTTATGTCGAATTCATAATCTGAAAGGAGGCATTTCCACCTTAATAGTTTTGAACTTGGTTCTTTCATATTATGTAGCCACTGGAGTGGTTTATGATCTGTATGGATGGTAAATTTCTTACCATATAAATAAGGTCGGAAATGTTTACAGCTCCATACGATTGAAAGTAGTTCTTTTTCTATTGTGGCTAGTTTTTCTTCAGTTTTACTAAGAGTGCGAGAGGCATATGCTATTGGGAGGTCTTGTCCATCGAAATTCTGACTTAAAACAGCTCCAATTGCAAAATTTGAGGCATCAGTTGTGAGGAGGAATGGTTTATCAAAGTCTGGGAGTTGCAGGATTGGTTTATTAACCAACATGGATTTAAGAGTTTCAAATGCTTTAGCATATTCAGGATCCTTGGGATTAATTCGGTAGTTTTTTCTGAGAGCTTGTGAAAGGGGTCGTGCAATCTTTGCATAATTGATAATCATTTTTCTATAAAATCCAGTTAGGCCTAGGAATTGTTTGATTTGTTTGGCAGTAGTAGGTATAGGGAATTTAACTACTGCTTCTATTTTTTGTGGATTTGGTTCAACACCTCTTTCTGAAATGATATGACCTAGGTATAACAGTTCCTTTTTCATGAATTCTGTTTTGTCTAATTGAATCTTGAGATTATGCTCTTTTAGTTTTTTAAAGACTAGTCTTAGGTGTTTAAAATGTTCTTCTAAATTGTCAGAAAATACAATAATGTCGTCCATATAAACTAGGACGTTGGGCAAGTTGGCAAATATAGCATTCATAGCTCTTTGAAATGTTGGGGGACCATTTCGGAGTCCAAATGGCATCCTTAAAAATTCAAAATGGCCGTAATCAGTGGAAAAACTTGTTTTGGGGATGGAGCTTGCTTCCATTTCAATTTGGTGGAATCCACTCTGGAGGTCGATGGCTGAAAAGTACGTGGCTCTCCCTATTTTTGCAAATAAATCTTCAATAACTGGGAGTGGATGTTTGTCTTCAATTGTTTTTGAATTTAATTTCCTGTAATCAATCACTAAACGTACTTTCTTCTTACCACTGGCATCAGGTTTTTTTGGGACAATCCAGATAGGGGAGTTATACGGAGAGTTGGAATTCCGAATTATTTTATTTTTCAATAATTTATCAATTTCTTCCTTGATGCTTTCTCTGAATGCTATAGGGTACCTATAGTTTCTAGTGTAAACTGGATTTTCATCCACAGTTTTGATTTTGTGTTGAATCAGATTTGTACTTGTGAGAGGTTCATCTTCTCCTAACACTATCTCTGGGAATTGCTGCATCAGTTCAATGATACATCTTTTCTCTTCTAGATTCAAGTGTTCCGTTCTTATAAGTTCAGGGATTTTTTTTTTAATTTTACATAATTTTTGTTCTTGAATTTGATCATTAAGAGGTTCAATTGAAAAAATTTCAAAGGGTTGGATTTTCTGAGTGGGTTTGAAAAATTCGACTGGGATTTTTATTTTACCATGATGTACCTCTACAATACCTTCTTTTATTTGGAAATGTTCATTTTTTTGCTCTGGGAGTAAGCCAATTTTATCTGGGAAGTTTTGGTTAAATATTTCAACTTCTACCACATGCACACCTTCTTTGTAGCCTGGTTCAGCCGTAGTAATAGTATTAGTTCGTCTTTCGTCTATATGTCCTATGAGTGGGAGTTGTCTGTCTTGAATATGTAATATTCTAGTCTGTAAGTCAATTTTTGCACCTATTTCTGTCATTGTGTCAGTCCCTAGTAGTATATCATATCGTTCAGACCAGTCATGTACATAAAATTTACTGGTTTTGTTTATTCCAAAAGGTTCTTGAAGGTTAAGTAATACATAGTAATTTCCTTGGGTTTGTCCTGCTGGGGTTTTGATAATGAAATTTTCTTTATGCATTTCAATACTATTTGGTAGGCTTTGAGGTTTAACATAGTTTGTTCTGGATCCGGTATCGGTGAGCCATTTCCTGTCCATATTATCTTTGATGTGCAAGAGAGATTTAGAAGCTACGTTTAACTCAACTGTGATTGGTCCGGAGGAGATTTGTGTTTGAGGCTGGTATTGCCTAAAAAATGTTCAAATTTTTCAGTTAGGGCATCAATACGTGATGCCAAAGCGTCATACTGAGAGTTAGTCTCCTGTGGATGATGGGGGTTCTGAGTTTCGTAATCCAATTCTTGTTCGGTGTACTCGTCATAATCAAAACTAGGATTTTCCTCTCCTAAGCTATCCTCTAGGTAGTTTATTTCGTAAGGAGATATAAATCTGTTCCTATCGGGATTGGAACGAACTGTCCTCATCGACACTGTGTTCTGTGAAGATCCTCTGTTCTGGAAGTTAGAGGGATTGGTATAGGAGTTTTGGGGATGATAGTTAGACTGGTTAAATGGGTGATAATTATTTCTTGGATGGTGGGAGGGTAAATGAGAAGGTGGATTACGTGAAGGATTTGTGGATGGAGGGAAGGAATTTACACGTTGGTGCATGTGGGGTACTGAACGCTTTGGGAAATTATGGACTTTTGGTTGTTCAACTCTCGTTTTGTATAAATGGTTTATAATAAAACTACAATTATTATGAAGGATGGATCTTAATGTGTCTAGGTTAGTAGGACTAAAAGTCATTACATGGTTGGCAAGCATTAGAGGGACATTATTATAGAAATGCATAATCGCTTCTCTATCTATTCTACCCATAAAAAAGTCAAGATCATCCTGACTCTGAGTGGGGTAATCTAATTGTGTTCTGATGAATATTAGGTTTCGAATTTCCTGAATTCTGTTTACAAATTCAATTGGATCTTCCCTGGGGAAGGTTTTCAGGTTTCTAAGTTCCTCTTTTAAACATTCATATGATCTTCTATCTGCAAAATTTTCCTTGAGTAATGTGATCAAATCGGCAATTTGGGTTACTACTCTAGTAATAACTAACGATTCAGCTGGTCCTTGGAGTAATGATTTGATTTTACTAAGGAGAAAATTATGATTGGCAATTCGATCACTTTCAACGATCGAATTTGCACAAACTCTTACATACACTTCCTCTACTTGTTTACAAAAATATTGAACTCTAAGGGGATTCCCATCATAGGGACCAATATGATCATAATCTTCTTTCTTGATTTGGTATCTCGCCATATTCTTCAAGTTGAGATTTAGCTTACTAGGAGTTAATTTAAATTTAAGGTTTCCTACCTTTTTGTTTTCACCACCGCTGATAGGAGTAGCTCGTGGGGTTCTTGGCATCAAATTTCAACTCAGAGAGGTGTGAGCTGATCCGTAGTAGTGGAATGTGTTTCTGGCGTCTTGATGTCGTCTTCCTCGGAGGGGGTTTCGGACTTCTGCGACTTGTAGCCTTCTTGCGAAGAGAACCAACGTTGGGCGATGTCTTCCTCGGGATAAGAACTCACGGGGGAGAATTGCAAAAGTTCCTCTTCGGGATGAGATGTCACGAAGCAGGATCTCCAAACGATGGTCAACGGAGAATAGTTCCAGTGGAGTATTCTTGGGCGCGCAAAAGTCCCTGTTCGGGCGCCAGTTATGTGAGGAGATAGACGGCGAAGGTTTTTAAAAAAAGAAAAACCTTTATTGACGGACACAAACGTACAGCTATACAGATAATCGCCAAATGAACAACAATGATAAGCCCTATGGGGCTATATATACATGATAGTAGTCCTATCTCAGATAACATGAGTCTAAAGGTCTCCTGGGTGGATGACCAGCAAGTCGTAAGATATCTATGAGTCATTTCGCATCATGCGTTTTAGACCATCCTAAACAACTTTGGTTCCTTGTCTATCTGTTCTGTTTGTGAGTGTTGCTTCAGTTTATATCTTATTTTAAGAATAGAGGGGAAGGTCCCGTATTACAGGGGGGGGGTAGGGAGGATTTAGGGCTACGGCGCAGACTGCGTCATTGAACTTGTGGGGGGTAAAGTCGATTGAAACACTGTTTACGTTTTCATGTATTTTACGATATTATTAATATTTGTTTTTTACCATTTTTAATGCTACCATTGAGAATACGGTGTTACCTATATAGAGAATCTTAAGAAATGTACACGTTTTGTCTATTGCCGACTGGGTTTATTCAACACCTATATAAATCTTTTTTTAGTAGATAAATCAAGGGGTACTTACAGTATTTATTACATTTTTTGTATTGGGGAAGGGGTACCAACTCACTAGGGGATGGGGGGGGGGGGGCTTGCGTTAGGGGCGTGGGCACCCCTGCATATTAAGTTGTATTGCTCACATATCAATACCTATGTCTCCGCCTGCGCAAAATCGACCAACCACTATTCTCTCTAACTGTCCGATCTAATTCGAATTTATATGTTGTTCGGGGAAGATCGATTTATTAAACTCACACCAATTTCAATGCACAGTGACACACCTGCAATAGGCAGGCATTCCAGGATTTGATAACTGAGTGAGGGCCCAGGTTTGGTTTCTAATCAAATCAGTTTTTCTCGCCAAAATAGATATTCCGACTCCCATTTTGTGTTTTAGACCATTCTGAACAATTTTCGTTGCATGTTTATCTTTCTATTTGTGATGGTTGTTACAGTTTTTATTGGATTTTAATGAAATGTTCAGGGAACGCGGGTTTAGCTGTTTGGTGTCTAATCAAACAATTTTTCCTTGCCAAAATAGATATTCCGACTCCCATTTTGTGTTTTAGACCATTCTGAACAATTTTCGTTGCATGTCTATCTTTCTATTTGTAATTGTTGTTACAGTTTTCATTTTATTTTAGTGAAATGTTCAGAGAACGCGGGTTAAGCTGTTTGGTTTCTAATCAAACAATTTTTCCTTGCCAAAATGGAAATTCCGACTCCCATTTTTTGTTTTAGACCATTCTGAACAATTTTCATTTCATGTCCATCTTTCTATTTGTGAGTGTTGCTACAGTTTTAATTGGATTTTAATGTAATGTTCAGGGAACGTAGGTTAAGCTGTAGAATCTACAGTGTGGAAGGACCTATCTAGGTTTTATGGCTGAAATATCAATACCCAAGCCAGCGCATGCAGGAACGTAAGATCCATGAATCACTATTTTCTCAAGCTTTAGAGGTCCGATCCCATTCAAATTCATAGGGTGTTTTGGAAAGATCGATTTAATAATCAATTTTACGCACATCAATTTTGATGCTCAGTGAGACACCTGCAGGACGGGACATTTTTAATTGAAGGCATTGATGTCTGTGACGATATGTCCCCTGAAAGTTGTAACGAGCTTACATTCGACATATTTTAAGCTAAACAACCTTTGAGATAAAAGAAACATTTCAGTGATCCATATGTAGTTAACTCC
>JAVIWC010001601.1:0-100963 GCA_031894815.1 Creontiades dilutus
AATTTTCTTAAGACTTTGAATAAACTGCTTTTTAAAAAAAGGTTTATTAAAATGATACAGGAAATATACAGAAATGATACTAGCAGCTCGAGCAACGGTGAGAGACTGAGGGTCTCGGGGCACGCAGGCTCCCTTTAACAACTTCGCGTTGTCGAGTCAGCAGTGTTATATTAGCGGCGTTATATTTTACATAGTTGGCGGAAATACACAAGGTAACTTTCATACATAAGTTTAAATACCTATGTGTAAGCAATTCTATACCTTCTTATCTAGTTCAATTGAAATAAATAATCTAACCTAATAATTAACGGCTGTTATTTTAAACAATAAAGAATTTTTTATGAAAAATGTGATTTTAAAATTGTATCCTGGTTCTTTTGTATTTACTGCAATGGAAAGTAGAGAAACCAGCAAGATAATCATTGAAAAATCAAGGGCGGTCGACAGACAGCTGCGCGAGCGCCGGTGTGACTCAGGTTGGCGCGAACGCGTGAAGGTTGATGGTTGTATCACATGTGAAGGCTGGACGGCTAAGGAAAATTCTTGGACTGAAGAAAAATCGAACACGCGGCACAATCGTTTTGCCGCAACAAAGCGTGATGCCGCGTTGTTACGTCTGACACATCTGTAGAGTTGTATTGTTTGATCGCACTGATAGATCGCAATGGGCGCCCGCTCGCCCCCGTCGATCGCGTTCGTTGTTCACTTAAGACACGGCGTCGAGGTATGGTATCCATGATGCGTCTGCGGCTTGCGATTTCTTCATGTACCTACCGAAACAGGCGCCAGCTGCGCCGCGCTGCAGGAGAGTTATCTCTCAAGAGGCGCGGTGCTGCAGGCGGCGTACCTATGTGCCAGCGTCAGTTTCGATCAATCATCAATCGTCATCATCATCATCATCAATCTATATACAGACGAAAATATCAGAGCAGGTAGGTATATCAGGGGGTGGTAACGTTGGGCGGGTGGAATTCTCCGCCACCCCCCCTCTCGACCGCGCCCTGTGAAGGGGACCCCACCAATGAGGACCCTCTCCGAGGGCAACCGCTGGGTGGAATTCACCCCCCCCCCCCCTCTCGACCGCGCCAGTGAAGGGGACCCCACCGAAGAGGAGCGTCTCCCAGGGCAACCTGCTCCCCTCCTCGGGGACTTGGAATATACGATTTTTGGTTTATTATTCAATAATCACTGGGGTTTATTATTCAATTGGCTTGCGTTCATGATTTGAATTTCTACTAAGCTTTGGAGTGTGCGCGTTTCACAGGTGATAGAGCGATTATTGAATATCAGGAGATATGCATGGAGCACGTAAATGTGTTCTCAACCAAAATACCTATTTGGATTGATCAGTTGATCATATTTGTGTGCCTCCTGAAATTCAATAATCGCTCTATCCTGTGAAACGCGCACACTCCAAAGCTTAGTAGAAATTCAAATCATGAACGCAAGCCAATTGAATAATAAACCCCAGTGAAAGAATTTGCAGCGTTTTTGTAAGGAATTAATTAAACTCGGAATTAATTAAAAGTAATCGGAATGACGATTACTTTTTCCGATTACAAGTAATCGTAATAGTTTTTTCGATTACCATTATTTGTAATCGGAAAAAGTAATCGGTATTTCGATTACCATTACTTGTAATCGGAAAAAGTAATCGTTTTAACGATTACCATTACAGTAATTGGAATGGTAATCGCGATTACTTCTGGAGTAATTTCAACCCCAAAACTTCGGATTTTCAATCCGCTTTTTACTGAAATTGTTACTAGCCAAATATACGTCATTACAATGAAAGTAATCGGAAAATTATTCATTACTCAAAGTAATGATTACATCTCAACTCTGACACGGCCCAGCAAGCCGGTCTGGCTTCACGACATATTTTGCCGATTTCGTTCAAAATCGGCAACATTGGGCAAACCGATTGAGCTATCGCATATCGATCAAATAACAGGTTTTGCGCATGAGCGCTGCTAACGAGCAAAAACGTTACAGTTCTCATCCAATTCGGATGAATATTTCAGAAATGTGCGCATCAGACTGCAGATGGTTCTCAGAGAATTTTACCGCGCAAAAAACAATGCTTCACACTGCTCATGCGCAAATGAAATCCGTCAAACTTAATTTCCAGAGGTTCTAGTCCGATTACGTTAAAACTCGAATGATACATAAAAGGGTGAAGCCGGTCTAATAATCTCATATCATATCCAACTTGGCTTTATTGGTGTATCCGCTATAGAATCGGAGCAACAGAACTGCGATACTCGTCGATCACCTAATGGAAGGCGTTGATGTCTGAGAGAACATTTCCAGTGGCATTTCCGTTCCGTGATACATTTCAACAACGTTATATCTGACATATTTTAAGATTGAAAGTATAGGAAGTATATTTACTCCATTTCAATTATCTATACCTTCATATTACGAACGCGAGGACCCTATGTCAGGTCGATTGGGAACTCTTTTTGTTCTTTCAATTTTCCCAACAATCCCACAATTGTCAAATTCCACACGGTCAAGTTATTTATACATTTATCCAACCAATAACCATATCACTGTCAAACGTCATTGACAGCGCTTGGCGCGCCAACCGATCGAAGGACTTTGCTAAACGGCAGTCGCGAGAGGAAATGGTGAAATTCGTGTCGCACTGCGGCAGTTCACATTTAGCCACCTTGCGAAAAAGCCGTCTTTGATATTCCGCTTTACAAACAAGCATTTGTGAACTTCTGCCTTCCCGTCGAATCGTTGGCTTGAAAAGATTTCTCTCGTGACGAGAGCGCCGACAATCCGCTTTGTCTAGACAGGTTTTTCTTTCACTTGTTAGAGCCTGTTATTTCTCAAAACGGTGATAATTCAATGAGAGTAGAGGAGCTAAGAATTTAATTTTTAAACTCCCGCGCGACACCTAAAAACAAAGATGAATGTTGAAATTTACTTTGGGGGTCCGTAGAGGAGTCGGCATTATCATCAGGCCAGGGAAGGGCACCCCCCCTCTCCCCCCCCCCCATGTAATGCACACAAATCACAGCACTCATCCTTAAAGATCAGTGGATGCTCACGGAAAACTTTGAAAATCTCGAAATTAGCACTGTTGTTGTCATTCCTTCCGTAAATCGTTAAATTCTCCATTCTAAGGCTACCTACGGGTAGCGGAAGCATAGCTTACTTTTGAGGGAAATCCGTTTTTTCTTTTTTTATTGAAGCCAAGATTCATTCCATTTGGACACAACTTATGTTTTAATTCTGAGCTAAGAGGAGTTGAGCCCAATAACACGAAGGTCATGGCGGGGGTCTTGTCATAAGGTGGAGTGTGGTGTGGGAAAAGTGCCACGGATCTACTAGACTTGGTGTGCCTCATGGTATACCATTCGAGCCCTTCGGCTGTGTTACATAATCGGTAATCACCTTAACTTATTCAAGTAATTTTAACGGGTAATTACATGCCCCCTCCACCTCTTAGGGAAGTTTTGTAAATAAAAAAAAGTATGTACTGTCCGTATGTAGATTTGGAAACAAAAAGTATGTCTGTTAATAGTGTCCCTGCACATCCTTGTCTCGACCGACCATCTGCTTATATAGTCACAGTTGGAGCCCATTGGTCTAGATGAAAGAATGTGAAGGTGGAACAACCAATCAAGTACAAACAAAGAGAAATTGTTTTCAGTTTGTTCAGTTTTAGTTCGTGTTTGGTTTTAGTTCATATTTTACGTAAGTGGATGTCCAGCACCCACACCAACGGCTATGAAATCATGTTGGTTCACTCAAAACTTTCCACTGGTTCAGAAGTTATTGAAACTATTTGCCACACCCAACTCGGTAGACATTTTTGTTCTTCATAAATATGTTCTGAGGATTCTTCTGAAAATTCCAACCAATGATTAAAACGGTTAGAGGGGTATTGATAGTTTTTCTGATATTAACTGAGCTTTCAAATTTTGAAAAAATAATTTTTTAATGGCTCCAGTCCCATTTAACGTCTATTAATTTTTGCTGTGAAAAGTAATTCGGTCAGATTTATCCAACGGAAATGGTGAAAAAACGAAGTCAATAATTGAATAATTGTGTAATATTATTATTACTTACACAAATGTTTATCATACCAGTATTAGACAGCCGTTCTACGTAGACTGGTCTATATAAATTGGACGAAGTCTATGGCGTATCATCAATCCTTATCGCTTTTATACCTTATCATTGTAATCAAAACGCCTGAAAAATATCTCACTTTCATGCTTCAGCTTTCATGGTTCGATCAGAAAATGAAGTAGCTACAGAAATGCAAAATTATACCAGTACCAGTCATTGATTCTTTGATATATCAAATGAGCTCCATTCAAATTTCCACACCGTAGGTCGATTGGGTAAGATTTCACGAAACTGAAACGAATGGAACCCACAAACTTGAAATTGACGAGATGAAGTCAGTCACCCACCTATTATAAGGTATTAGAAACTATAAACCATAAAATTCTAACTTATTTCTGATTTATCCGCGATCTAAAGATTAATTCACCAGCTTAGTTATTACTCACGTTCCAACTTACGTATATTTTGTGTTTTATAGTATTTTATATCCAATTTCGTGAGGACTGTCCCCTTAAAAAACTACCTACTAGAAAAGGATAATTCCATTGTGGTGTTAACACGGATCAAGCCCGGATTGATAAAACGATAATAACTTCACTTCATTTGACAAGTTACGTAAAGTATTCCACTCACATGCAGTAGAAAATTACTGGAGTCTGCCTTCTTCTTCCTTCCCCTCCAACTCATAAATACCTGTCCAATAAATAAACAAATTAGCCAACCACATTGTTTCACATTATCCACAATTCATTGTTTTATTAATATTATGATGGTTTATGTGTGTGATCGTCCGAGAAACGACAATTTTCGTGTTTGCTTAACGGACGATGGGATAATGATGGGTGAAAAAGGGATCGCGATATAAAACCGTAGAATTGGAATGGTTGAAGTGATAAGGTGGAATACACATCCCCTATCGAATCTCTCACCTATCTCATTTTGTGTTGCCATTTTATTTTGTGTGATTGAGGGTAAAGAAAATAAGAACATTCTTCGCATTATACTATTAGCCATTTCATTCTACTAGTTTCACCTGTTATTTTTAGGCTCCATCAATGACGTGGAGCGAAGTGTGGGTACAGTCGTAATACAGATTGGATACTAAATAGTCCATAAAATATATTACTACTTTCCTTTTTAGCTGCCATTGTTGAAGCAATAATATGTTTTATACATCATTTACTATTCAACGTCAATTATGACTCTACCCGCGCTCCATTTCGAGTTTTTGGTGATGAATAAAAATTCTAGGAAAATATAGCAGAATAAAATAACTAGATATATAATTTGAAGAAGCCATTTTGACACTCTTCATCCACAACCTCACGAAACTCTCACCTATTTTTAAAGATTTTCCGCTAATCGTCAAGAATGTTTCGGATATGGGTATCGGGTATGAAAATTACGTGATGGCTATGAGAACAATGTCCCTAAATCATTGTTAAAATGAGGGGAACAAACTAAAATCCAACGATGTTCTGTTTAAAAAATTACTACTTGATTTGCCCAGCGATGCCCGAGGAGGGCACCCGAATAGGGTTGGGGTCAATCCAACCCAAAAGCCCTTGTATTAATTTTGCCCCTCTAAGCACCTGATGGTCACCCATATTCCTACCAGAAGTATTCTACGGTTTTTTATGTTCACTTTCTCTTTACTACACACACCAAAACTCATACACTCACCAATTTTGGCTAGATGATTGGGAATGTAATCACTACCTATGTGATGATTCAGTAGATGGTAGAGAACTCCGACAGTGCTCTGAATCACCCATTTCCTCCAATCAGTGGAGTGGGCTTTATAGGGCATTTGCGCCCGCGAGTACCGATATTTTCATGCCATCCGGGTGGGTACACTAGCCACGGCGGTGAGGTGTTCAAGAGGTAGTCGTGGGGCAGTAGATACCCTGTGACTGTCGGGGTAGAAATTAGAACCTTTATCATGTGGTGCAGCAGTACCCTCAAACTCACGGTGGCCACATTCTCCGTCATGATGCGGCTGTCAAGGTGCCAGTGGCTGTAATATGGAGAGAGAGACTATATACTGTAATATGGGACAACAAGCCAGATATCGTTGCCACTAAGCCCGATGGGTCCGTCATAATCATGGATGTCCAAGCTGTCAATAGCAGTGTGGACATGGAGCAGACCTGGAAAGCTAAGAATAGTAAATATGATGACAACGATCTACGGCAAGTGGTATCTGAGCTAAAAGGTGTGGCGCCTAATAATATCAACGATATGGCCGCAACCGTGTCATGGCGCGGAGTGTGGTGCGGGAAAAGTGCGACATAGTTACTAGAGCTGGGCATCTCATCAGGATTACTTCGTGGTATCACCACCCGTGTCATCCGGGGCTTTAGTTAAACTGGTGGTCATTTTGTAGGAGGACTTCCTCCCATCCCTCCCTCAATCCTACATGTCCCAAGGGCCGGCGTCTCCATTTCTATTTTGTAGTTTTTCGTTATTCGTTTTTTATTTTAATTCTGTGCGCCCTCCACCTTTGGAGGAACAAATATTGTGATTATGAGACCGATGGAATGATCTGTTTACCTTGAGATCTCTCAAGGGCTCAAATGGAGTTAATTTCCACATGATTTCGGCCGTTTAAGGCCAAAGCAGAAAAATTAGCAATCGATCAAATCCCCTCCGTAGCTAAAATAACCATTCTTGGAGGATGTGTTGGATATGGATAGTTGGCCCTTCCCAATCCTTGAATCCGTCGCCTTGAGAGATGAATCAGACGCCTGAAAGCGTCTGGGACATCTTCTGAGCGTGGCGGAGCATTAAACCGCATTCATCTCAATGGAAAGGCGCAACTATACCATTAAATCACCTCACCTCACCATGCTACAAGGATTCGATCCAAAATGTACCTTCACGAAATAATGGCTATTATAGATAACATAATAAAATTTTGATACCACGGGTTACATCGTTAAATTATTGGTAGTGATTTCCGAATCAGTTGAACGTATAATATAGCTCATGTTAATTAGTAAAGATTGCGAAAAAAATTTTTTTAATTGGTTAAATAGTTTTTGAGTTTGATACGTGAACAAATAAAACTAAAAATCAAATATATTCCTTTTTAAATTAGCATTATAGGTATTATTCTTGGGAGCTTTTGTTCAACGCTAAAATTTTTATGCATTGACACGTGCTTAGAGTTCAATAAATTATGTTTAAATTCGCTGACCACAGCGAAAATAGTTGAAATCATAAAATTTGTTCTAACTGCTGAAAATCTTGTGTGGTATCGCTCTTCCTTTCTTTCTCAGTCAGACCTAAAAAGTGATTTTCAGTTTTCAACAATGATACGAAAGGAAAATTAGAAGAAAATGATTTACATGTGTACCAGTGAAAGAAGAAATGACTACTGTATTACTATGTCCAGTGCAATTCATGTAATGAATACTAAATTCAGGTGTTGGTTTTAGATGAGCACAAGTGATTTATGAATACGTACAATTATGAAGTATGATATTTTAGCAAGCAAAGCGTGAAAATGTTCTAATAATTAAACAACTGTTGTGATCTAGACAGAGGGAAATGGATATTTTTAAGATGATACGTTTTTTGGACTTTTTGACTTGGTTTTCTTTTAAAGATTATTGGTTGGAAGCTGATTTTCATTTCAGATATTTCATAGTCCTCATTTCAGAATTTATCATCATCTATTACATTGTAGTTTCTATCGTTATTGTATTCCTGTTACTCAAGTCAAGTTATAGTTACTCAGTCTCGGCTTCTCTGAGTTATTCTGTCTGCTTATGAGTATATGAGGGTGAAAAGACTGATTGTTTTTATTGTAAAATTAATAAAATGGTTGATGTCTAGTGATAGAGAAGGTGATTCGAAGGTGAGATGGTTCGATTCCGATCCGGCTGAAGCTTCTATCCCGGCTTGGACCATCGAATGTTTGGGGGGCAACAAATGGTTTCCGGTGGTAGTCATTCGGTAGACCAGAGAATAGATAAATCCATTTAATTATTCCCCAAGTTACTATGAACAAGTAATGACTGTATTTCAGGATGGTGGGCAACATCGAACCGGTGGGCGATTGGGTTTTCGTACGGAAAGATCTTTAATTTCCAATAAAAGTGAGAAAATCTCATAGTTTCTAACGCAAAATATGCTCAAATCCAAGAAACAAAATGTTGAAAATTTTCTGTAAAATAGTTGAAATCGTAGTAATAGATAGATTTCCGTAGTTCTTAGATTTGTAATCACACAACAGTCATTACAGAAAGTTTGAACAATACGTGAATTCCCGTTTACAAATATTGAAGTGTGGAATATTGGGAGTTTATTAGGGTAATAAATCTGATCAGCTCTTTGATACTAGTAATAAAAAACTTCCTCAAGATTTATCGCATCAGTTACTTACTCGTCGTCTATTTGATCAGTGACCGAACTACCCGGAGCGCTGAACCAGAACTGGTAAGTTCAGAAATATTAGGAATTAGCATCAGCGGTATTAGAAACTAATGAAAACGGAGTAAGATAAAACGTTGTCTATATTTCCACGAAAGTTAGGACTTTCGTCATAAGGAAATATATCCTTATTTATTTGAAATGGGTTTCCACAACTTCGTCGCGAGTGACATAGTCCATATTAGAAACTAACTTACTATCAGGAAATATATCCCTTGAGGACTTTCGTCCTAAAAAGGAAATATATCCTTTTTTATTTGAAATGGGTTTCCACAACTTCGTCGCGAGTGCCATAGTCCATATTAGAAACTAACTTACTATCTCAGCTTCTTCAAGTTTAATGTTAGTCAATGAATATACCTTCATCATATCAATAATTCCGATCTCAACTAAGATCCACATGTCTTCTAAAAAACGAATATTGCAGTGTTGACTGTAGTCATGGATTATTCAAAAACTGTATTAGATGTAACAATTAAATGCCTTCTCGTTTATACAGGGTGTCCGACGAGTTGCCCCCCCCCCCCCACCTCCTAAAATCGTCAAAATGAGAGTAAACAAAAATTTTTTTTTAATCTTCATATTTTTTTTCAAGGATCTCAAATATCCGTTTTTCTATTTAGGCGCCCGTTTTCAAATTGTGACGGGGATTAATTTTCGAGGTCTGGATGAAAAATGTAAAAATAGGATATTGAAACATTCTTCAGTGATCAAGTGAAAAATCATCTCAATCTGAGAGGCAAAAACCGGCATAAATGATGATTTTTCACGCAAAATAAACAAATTTTGGTCATTATTCCGCGTTTATTCAGCCAAAAATAAATAAACATGAATGGTTTTATGCTTAGGAAATTGTCGAACTACCGCGAAGTTCAACCAACCTTCGTGAGAGTTTTTAGCTACTGATATGAAAATAGTGAGATGCCCCCTAATAACTAACATGCCCTGTAAGTCACTGTTATGGGGAGAGAGCGGTGTGGCCGCGACGCCTATAAATGAAAAATCGCACGAAATATCGACATCTCTAAAATAACATTAGAAATATACCCCTACATCAAAATAGGTACGTTAGTAGCATCGTGCGTAACTACTTTTCCTACGTGCATATCACCCTCGTTATGGCCAACTAAAATGATTTAAGGGGAGATTCAATGAAAACATTGTTGGAATGCTCGGAATCGTTATTTATCCACTATGCCCAACAAATATTATTGATTTTTAATGCCTATAACACGTCTACGTGATCTTATTTTCAAAAATGTCTTTACATCCCCCTCTCCATCTCGCTAAATTCGTCTTTTACGTTTAAAGGTGGGTAGATTGTATATCTTCAACGCCAGTCCGCCCTAAGGAAGAGGGGTGAAACCTCCCTGATAAGCTTTGAAACAACATGCAATTTTCCCGATGGAAAATGATGTGCTTTCCATCGACATTACAGCCGGCAACTTAAAATTGGGGACACCTGGGTCTTATTCTAGACAACTTTCCAATAATGAAATTTTCAAATCACATCGATTGTTTAATTGCTAGAATGCGTAAATTATTTTATGTTTTTAAACAAACTCGGAGCTTTTTATCTCGGAAACATATTAGAACCGTTTACATTGTCTTAGTATTCTCCATCGATCAACTACAAGAAAGAAAAAAAGGCCCCTGTTTATATATTCTTTGGGAGATAGTGCATGTTATAAATCGTTGATTCAAAATGCGTAAATTATTTTATGTTTTTATACGAAGTAGCTTTTTATTCATATTAGAACCGTTTACATTGTCGTATTCTCCATTATCAACTATTCTTTGAGATAATAATTTTGATTAAACAGTTCAGAATGTATCTTGAAAATAATTTTGTACTCAACATCCCTCCTTTACGTTAAATTTAAGGTAAAAATGTATCTGGACGTTTTTTATTTCAATCTTGTTCACATGTTTTTCATACCGGAATCAGGAGAACAAGTTTCCTCTTCGGCTTGCAGTCGAAACTATGGTTCCTCACGGATAACCTTACTAACTTTCAAGACTGAGTTTTTCCAAAGAAATGCTGATGTTCAAGCTTTACGATTCTTTTAAGAAGAATTCATCGTTGTTGTCAGGTGAACCTCCAAACGCATTTTTTTCTGAATATGTTGAAAAGAACTGGCCAGGATTTCACCAGATATACACGGATGGGTTCGAACAAGATCAATATGTTGGAGCGGCCTTTTATGACATGAACCGAGACTACAAAGCCATGTTTGGGCTGCCTGGATGGGCGTCGGTATATTCTGCCGAACTGGTCAGTTTGCTAGAAGCAATCCAATACTGCCAGAGTCTGAGTTACTCGAAAATTGTCTTATTTACAGACAGTAGAAGTTCAGTTCAGAAAATTCGAGCTGACGAGGGCAAACCAACCACTAATTTCCTTATACACAATATACGAGCAGCACTGGATACCATGGTGAGAGAAGGAAAAGACGTACGCATCGTATGGATAAAAGGGCATTCAGGCATTCGGGGCAATGAAATAGTAGACGCCTTAGCGAAGGAAGCAGCCTTCTTAGCATCCCCTACAGAGATCAAAATCCCCCCAAGCGACATGTACAGTACAATCAAACAAAAGTTGTACCAGAAACGGCAGAAACAATTTGCATCAAATCCAACAGGGACCTACTATAAAAGTATAGAGCGAATTATACCTCGAGTACCATGGTACAAGCATACTGCCCTAAAAAAGGACATGGTACGCTCTATTTGCAGACTGCGGGCGGGTCATGCAATATGTGGGGTCACGAAGCAGGTGATGTGGATATCAAACAAAGGACATGTGAGCGATGCACGGCTGAAATTGAGGATACTCATCATGTCATATTGAAGTGCCGAACCCTGGAGAGCCAAAGGAAAATTATGATGGACGCTATAACTGCAACCAAAGAAATTGAGCAACCAGAACCTAGTTACTAAATGATTTATTTTTATATTTAAAAAAATTCATCTAGGATTTGAGGAATTGGGCTATAAATAGCAGATACCATTTCGATATAACGGAAACATTTTCTCCGATATAACGGAGGTATCAATAATTGATGGAGATATCAATCAATTATTGATCGAAACATATTCCTCATGATTGGTTTTTGAGGCACGGTAGCTCTGGCATCATGGCAGCGCCATTCTCTCCCTAGCCTCTCCTTCACAAACTTTGTCCACTCTATTCCGGTTATAAATTCTCAACCGATTTTCCTGATTGTAATTCGATCTCAATTTCACCATATTTCATGAAAAACATCGACAATTTCAAATTCAGAATGGAAGGGAGGGATTGGAGTGCGTAGTTGCCAATCCTTTCAATCCATTCAAATACGGCTCAACGGCTTAAACTACTTTGGTCTAGTTTTGAAACATATTTCAGAACCTTCATATTGATTTATCACTGGTGGAATTTATTTGTATGAATGGAGGAGGTAATAATGATTAGTCGTTACATCTTCACTATGTTACAGGGAATATTCTTTATTGTTTTTTCGTTCCATTATTAGCTCGGTCTAGTTTAAGAACTCATTTCAGTTTCATATTTCATTCTGAAAGGAGTTGAATGGAATTGGTGATTCCGTTATGCTTTTCCACAGATGTCCTAAGACTGAAAGTACAAATTCAATCTTTTTGTGCTGACAGGAATTGCGAAGAGTCCGAAATGATCAATCCGACGATAAAGGATGGGATTGACTTGGTAAGATTTTTTGAAACTGTCCTGTCTTTGTCGGCTTGTTTCGGCTTCATAGAACCTAATGTTCCCGAGTATCTGCTTACCAGAAGTGTGAAAATTACAAGATCAATCTCTAGGGCTACAGTAGTAAACTACGGGGTTTGATCATTTGAAGGGTGAGAACTAAGTGATTGATCACTGGGACAGCTGGACCGAGAGGTTCAACTGAGACGTCAACGTTTGCAGAATACAACCATATACAGTGAAGTAAAATGAGCTTCTAGGATGGCAATAAAAGCTTTTTGGGACGTTTAGCTACAAAATTTGATGCCGATTCCGAAAGTACCCCCATGGCCTTGTTGCTAAAACCCCCTCCCACCACAAAGAAACAAAAAAAAATACGTTTATTCATAATATTTTCTCATTTTACGGTCAGAATAACACACCACACACATATTTTTTCCCACATAAAAGTTGTTGAGCATCAAATCATACTTTCACTGGTCACCAAGAATTTTCAAATATACCATTTTCTGATTGTGCAAGTCTACTTTCAGCTTCGACTCCCTCCTAGAGTCAGCATTTAGGGCAGTGGCTCGAAATCAATATCCACGAACTCGGAAAGGTTTCGATAAAGCTCGTGTTTGTGTCGAAGGATGGAACCCACTCCCATTCGTGTTAATTTAAAATACCGAAAACATTGAATTTATAGCGGCAGAACTCATAAATAACCGGATTTCATGAGATTCCCTTCAGAAATACGTCAGGATGTACACTTTTTTTGGTCATGTCTCGGAAATTACCTATTATGGACAGAAGTTGGTCAAAAACTCGCTGTTTTCAACGAAATGAATCCATAAAAACCCCAAAAAGTGTTTAAATGTTTCGAAAAATGTGTAATATCAGTACAAGATGGAATTCAGGAATACATTGGTTCCACGTACGCATCCGAACACACTGCGAACTAAAAAAAATCATACCATCACCTCGAGATACCCTGATTTTCTCACACTAATGAAGTTTATCTTACCGCCCATTTCCGGAATGCGGTGTTTCGGATTATTTTGAAAATAATAAGCCTTTGTAATGATATAATTTTAATAGCCCCCTCAACTCACATTTGTCATTCAACGTTTCAACTTTGTATATTCCAAATCTGCAATGTACGTCCGCCTTGCTGGCCATAAAAGGCCTTGGAATTGATGTAAAAATATTTCCCCCACTTGAGGTTTAGTTAGTCCTAACTTGTAGCCAGCCTGATAGCCTCACACGCTTAGATGCAATGGGCACAAAACTGGTAAAAGGGCTCTCTAGGATTTTACTAACCTAGGCAAGTGAGAGTGTCATTTCCAAGTAATTGTAGACCAAAAATCGACTGGGATAGGTTTCAAATCAGTAAAAATTCACTCAAAGCAAATAATAGCAATTTCTGAACCTAAAAATGAGTCCTCAAACTTCACAATGTCACGAACCACCAAGCAATATTTAACAAATAATAAACCCATGTGGTAGAAGTGGCAGCGTTTTTTCTCGGCAATTGGATTTCCGTGTTCCCGGGGTATTAAGGATAGGATATAAGGGTGATTCTCATTTAACAACTAAAAAATGTTGTTCTCCTAAATTTATGATTTTTTTTATTATACAATCTAGGATTAAATAAGAAACTTGAAGAAAAAAAAAATTGTTTCAAACAGCCATGACGGCTTTTGTATAGCCACAACAATGAAGTTTAAAATCGCCACGACAATGAGAAATCAACATTAACCTTCTGCAATTAGGAGTCTAACGAACACTTATAGAAATTGAAACTTGCATTAAATAGAGTTTTTACATCCCTATCCCAAAATGAATGCTAAACGACTCAATAAGATTGATTAAGAGTGATTTTCAAACCCATAACAATGAGAAGTATGAAACGTGCACACCTGTTTTACAAACGGCTGACTTCATTTTTGAGCCCCAACTGTATAGAAATGGCGGAAGCATGGTATTTCCTCAAAGGGCAGGGTTACCAACGCTGAAAAATTTTTGAATTGCCAAAAAATGCCATCATTTGAGGGAGCGATGACGATTTCCTTCAAACCCATGACAATGAGACAAACTGGATGTTAGTGCGCGTACAAGTGGGACAAACTTTGAGCACTTGATTCGTACAGACTATCTAAAAGTTAGTCCCACTTGTAAGCGCACTAACATTCAGTAACTAATTCTAAAAAAATACTAGTTAAAATATTTCCGGTAAAACGTACTTTGAGCGGATAAAATTTCTGATTAAGTTCAAATTCTGACTCACACGGACAGACCATGACAATGAGATTAGAGGTACATTTCGATCAATTACCGGCATGTACAATGAATAGTGGCCGAACTTTATGACAGCCATGAGTAGGGCTACTTCTCACATAAAATCTGCAAAAATATTTTTTTGGAAAAATTTGAACAGAAAATTATTTATCAATGACGGACAGCGATTTTCCCGTAAAATAGGAATCACCCATAACAGGTTTTTCATTGTACTGAATATCTCGATTTTTCGGGCAAAGTGACAGAAGGGATCCAAATTTAACCCACTGTGTGACCCCATTGTGTTTATTGGAATGAATTCTTTCTTGAACTACCAGGCTTGGGAGTCCGTGAGGAACTTCGAGCTCTGTTTGTGTGTTTTTTTGACTGGGTGGATTCATTTTCGTTGGGACTTTGTTTGGCCGTTCATGGATTTAATGAAAAGAAGGACTTCACATCCTCTGTTAAAGTACCGTACCTATGTTGATCTTACACCGACATTATTTCTAGTCACTTGATGAGCTGTCTGTATGCTGACCCCACTTGATTTGACAGCGCAGAGCATCCACTCTCACTTTCCCCTCACACAATACCGTCGTATGGTCATCAGCCTTAAATTAATGAGCGATAGACATCACCCAAAAGTATTTCACTGATTATCAAAGGTGTAATTGATCATAAACGTGCAACAAAATTAGGTACGGATGTGGACCAAGATCAACCTTCTTCAAAATACTAGAAACAGCGGTTAGTGAATAAAGAAAACGGTAAAGAGTGGCATGCAGCATGGTAGGCATTCAATTTGTCGATACAGACTACCGCACTGTATTATTCCCTCAAGCAATATTTATTGGAGGGACGGGAAAATAACTTCTCTCCGAAGCTTAACTTATAGGCCCTCAATCCTCTTCGAAGCGACTTCCACGTATGTGTATACAAGATGAGTGCAGAAGATCTACGCTACGTATGTTATAATCTCAAGCCTTTCAGAAAATGATTTTTCCCTTTTTTTCCAATTTTATTTCACTCGAACGTTCCAGTAGGTTCCTTACATCGTTGGATTGTGTTCGTATTCATGATGTGTGTGTTTGTGACTGTGTCGGATGGTGAACTCTGTAGGGTGTCCCCAAACAGAAATAAATTATCGTTAAGGATCGTTAAGGCTGAAGAAAAAATCAACGTAAGGGTCATTTTACCAGAAACGGCGAATCCGGACCTCTCGTTTTCAGAAAACCTAAACTTGAAATTGAGTTCTGCCAAAAATCAGGGGTCATCTTTACACTATGAGACTTGTGTTTCAAAGGCAGGCGCTATAAGGCACCTAATTAATTATTTAAGTATTAATAATGAAAAGAAATCGTGAGTATGAATCATGAGTATTGATGATGACAATGGTGCCTTCGTCTGACTATGCCAAACCTGAAATTGACAGAAATTCCTATAAAAAAAGAACGAAAGTAAACTACAATTTTGCAATGGTTTATTATTCTATGGAGAGAACGGACTGCCGAAATGTTAGGATTAGGGCAAACTAAAAAAAATTTCAGATTTTGTCAATTTAAAAAGGCCAGAAACGGCCTGGATGGCAGGCAGCGTATAGACATTGCAGATATTCGATCTTCGCCCCTAGAATCGTTTTTAGAAACTTTGAGACAACAAATGTAATCTATTGATAACAAAAAATGTTCGGACCTGCACGATCACAAAGGTGTATTATTTAAAAGAATAATAAACCGAAAGAAAACGAGAAATATTCAGCTAAGTTACTACTTGAAATTTGATTGATGCGTCTGGTCAACAGACCTATACCATTGGTGATTATGCTTTATTACCTTTCAAATGGGTAGGATGTTCTAATTTAACTATGCATTATTGTCAATAATTTAACTTGTCTATATTATAGCTATGAAAAGACAATTATTAATAAATGACTTGAACGTAGCCTTTTACCTGCCCATTTTTCTTTTGCCTGCTTTTCACCTTTTCTCGGGTTCTAGTGATGTTTTCAGCAAAACCACTATACCAACGGAACAAGCTTGGTAAAATCTACATTTTGAGACTACAGAAAAGGAATAATTTCGATTTCTTACCGTTTCTCAGCTGCCAGACTAAAGAACGATGCTGCTCGGGAAACCGCGTTTCTATAACTGAACTCCCCACCACACATCCAGAAAAGATAACAAGGGTTCCGCCTTTTTATTTCATAACCTAAAGCTGGGCATTCACTGTCCGATTTTTCATCCATCAAGTAGGAATAGTAGTCGGATCTATTTTGTTGTTTTCCAACTTGCGATCCAACTTCAGTTCATCGCGAAAACTTTGTAGCAATTCCTGGAACTGCTACGCGAACGCGGACCGATACTTCATCGGCCCCGCCTTCGCGGACGCTCCTCCAAGAGGCGCGTTGTGAGACATGAGTTGATCCCTAGCCGTCTCATAACTGGTAAGTCCCATTTCCATTATTTGCGGTTCCCTAATACAATCCAAATTCTCTCTTGATTTCATGTCGGACCTATATCAGATTCAATAAATCTATATAAACTCCATCCGATTTGTTATTCACCATTAATTTCTATTTTCAAGTTTAAATTATTGAAATAGTAAATTAGATTTTTGGGGTAGAAATAAGTGTTAATTATCATAGATAATTCCAACACTATTTCAACTTTGTGAAAAAAAATGTATCGAGTGAAGGCAACGCAATTGGCTTTAAAAAAACGGGAAGTAGCAGCTTTGTGCATTTTGGCCGCATCATTTGAAAAAAAAAAAAAAAAAGGTTTGGGTCACGAAGTTTTTCGAAGATCTCGTTAACTACTGTGAATCAAAGTTGCCTCACATCGTCGACGATGACGATGATAAAAACTACCTCTTAATGGACAACTCCGCATCCACGCTTTTACTTGAAAAAGTTGGCCCATTCATTATTAAAAAAAGATACCATCATGCGTGATAGTGTAAGTGCCGAACAACGCCTTGTAGCAACTTTACGGATCCGACAGCACCATTCACGTTCCGACTCCCTCACTTGTTGGGTGTTGGACTTTCGTGTTGGGCCTCTCAATGTTCCGATTAGTCCAACTAGACTTCCAACAAGCCAACAACCCCATTCACACTCCAAAATCGGATGTCGGATGACAAATTGGATGAAAAATCGGAACGTAGTGTGGTGGCGGTAAAACTACGGGAGATGAGAGTATGCCACCGGAATACGGAAACACAAAGAATTCATATTAAGGACAAAAACCTTCTCACACTCGAATTTAAACTCCTGCTCGTTTTGTGAACTTTTTTAGAAAATCAGCAAACCAATTGTTTTCATTTTTAGATATGTATTGAAGAATCCCCAGAATCCCGGCACAATAACTATAATCGTTGGTTCACAATGTTCGCTCAAAGTTGGAAAATTCATTTCAGGAAAGGCAGACTACAGAACAATGCACTGTTAAAATTAAAATTTGAGTATTAAATATTATGGAAATACATTATTTGTTAATTGCGTATCGTAGAGCAAGATTGATAGTATATCGAGACAATTTTTTGATCCCCAAATCATTATTGGGATGTCAGAATCCTCTCCGGACAAAGGTTGGCCCTTTCTGGGAAAATGGTCCATAGACAAGAAGTCTTAATTGTAAAAACGGCAAATCTACGTGTTTTCTTACATTCATTCAACTATTAAGCGCCATTGTAAGGAGAAAAGGCCTCGAAATCAATCTTTTATCACACCGGATTTGCAGTCGAATGTCACAAATCGTTTGTCCCGTTCTTAGCTCATTGATTTGCAAATGATTTTTAAAATAACACGTTTTAGTAATATTCACGTTGTCTGACTCAAAACCTTGTTTTTCCGTTCACTAACTCATGTTGTTTTTGAAGTTTAGAAGATGGGGAATACAATTATGACGACTTGGGCATACACATTATCAATACAAGCCCAATCCAAAGACATATCTAGAGAGGTATTTTTGGAAATAATAACAACTGACATATCTAGAGAGGTATTTTTGGAAATTAGCAACTTCCAATTCGCTGTTCTGCTCTGGATGCGTTCACTACAACCGATACTGCCATGGAAACTCGCTGAATGAACCAGAATCTCTCTTCTACAGCTGCAAAATATTCTACTACAATTTAAATGATTCACTTTTGCTTTTCACGTTTGAGGTCCTACACTAGTTTGGGACCTCAGAGGGAAAAATTATGTTTCTACTAACAAAAAAACAAAACTCATTAAATGTTTGACATTTCGATTTTCGCAAACAATTGTTTTTCAAGGGCAACCAACGATTTGATGGAACAAAATCGGGAATTAAACCTCAAAAATTTTGTTGCGATACTAGAGCTATGTCGATTTTAGATGATTCATCTTCTGAGGCAACAGTTTGGGAAGAAAAGAAAACTATCGTTTGAAATAACAACACACTTTCCAAGTTTCTGTCTTTCACACTAATAATTTCAAATAGATGCTATTATAGTCAGTCAGATTTTACTAGCTAAACTGGAAATCTTACTGTTACTTTATTGTCGGGAAGTTAAAAAATACTCATGGTCGATGTTCTGCCGTAATGCTGACACCATATACGAATGTACGAATTCAATCAGAATATTTAAAGTTATCCTTCACGGACTACCAACCATTTGCGGTCTTAATCAATAGTTCAATGGGTATGTTTAAAATAAGAAATGTTTATAGTACCTACCACCAGTAAATGTAATATTATCATTTAATGCGTCAGTTTGTTGATGATCATGTACGGCTCTTATTTATGCTTGTAATATCCAGCGATGTACGGCTCTCGGAAGAGGCGGAGCGGACGTACTTTTAAAGGACTAGGTAAACCCACTCATCGGCCCAGCAATATTAGCATTTCGCCTTTGATGTCGACAGGCCCGCTTAGAGAGGAATGTGGACCATCCCGCTCAAGTTTGCTCCATCGCAAATACGATCAACACTTGGCATCAAGGACGCCGCTAGACTGAGATCAGAAGAGAGAGTTACCTGACGTCTGCGGTGAAACAGCGGAATCTTTTAACGCATCAATATTATTGAGTGATGAACATGGAAATGGAATTCAATGGTAATCCCAGTAAGTTGAGTGATTTCGGGTCGGTCAGTTACTTTGATTGTTTAACTCTTTAGACTTCAATTGGTGTCCAAGATTCTTGTTTAACATCAAACTGCCATTTTACATGTTAAAATCCATTGAATTGTTTTTACATTTTCTAAACATTGCTATATAATTTCTGTATAAGACTACGCTTATCATTGGGCTGCAGATTCAACTGAAAGTCGACATTAGGAGCACATACCCAGAATGTGGTCGATTAGAAAAATTTTTTGCAAAATTTGGTCCAGTAGTTGGGCAGAGAAGCTCAGTACCGTTGCAAGAGATGGACGTTTTGTATTATTCGCTTTCTTGGAATCTACTTATCTTGAAACTTGAACAAACTCATATTGAGTGGAGAGTAGACCTTTTGTTCATCTTGGTCGATTACAAAGATAATTCACTGGAAATAATAAAACTAAAAGGAGCGAAGGAATCCCCCACACTAGCTATGAGTTGCTCTACTGAATTGAAGCTTCGGAGACATCGCTATGGGCACTATATGCGTCTGGTGTACCCCTGCTAAAGGGCTACTTATTGTGCTATTGTAAGCCACTTTGTCTCCCTCAGTCGTGGTATTAAAGACAATCCTTTCAATTATTCCAATGGGGGGCAAAAATATGATCGTACGACCACAGAGTGGTCTGAATCAATTCAAGGAACTAATTTCCATCCGAATCAAACGACAGTACTACCCTCCTTACATCAAGGGTTTTTGAGATTACGTTGTCTAATTGTACTACTATTGAATACCCTCAGCAACCCTGGTAATGACGCCGAGCTTACTGGCAAATCCCGGACCGATGCATGATATTTGTTGATGGTTTTTTTTACCGTGGTTCAATAGTTTCGGAGAAAAGCTACTAACTCTGGAAACCAGACGGGTTTTTTATTCGATTTTCTCTTTTTGAGCTTTTTCCCGAAACTACTGAACGGAACTTCACAAAATTTGGATGATGGATGTAATTGTTTCCTCTCCATCTTGAACAACCAACCCAAAGATATCATATCTACAGATTAATCTATCAAAATCGAAATCTCAATTACGTTCGATTCAGATAGAAATCAGCTCGTTAAATCGAATAAGACCACTCAGGTTAGGACCGTTCGTTTTCTCCCTATTCGGGAAATCGGTTAGGTCAACGGTTGGGATGCAGAGACGGTTCGCACGGCCCGCTGAACGGGAGGTCTAAGGCAGACCGCGTGGCTGGCGGAAACCCAAGTAGGACGGGTGATGCTATACGATTATGCTGTAGCGCCATCTCCCAAGCTTCAATTACGCCGAGGAGAACAAGCGGAAGCATTCTTGTTGCCTGCATTTTAATTTTATCTTGACATGTTTCAGTTGGATTCCAACGAGATACTGAGTGAACCAAAGAAGCATTATGTCTAGATGTACAGTACAGTTCTGGTAGTCAGGTGAACCGCTTAGGAGGGTTATCGAATACAGAAATGATGAACCTCTGAGTAATAATTTGCACCGTTTAAAATCTAGGTAGCTTGAGACGTTCATCATTGAAAATTACACAGACAAAATTTTCACTCGTATATCTTTTTGATCCTGTTGTAAGGAATTTTATTTTCATTCCTATCTATCGAACTTGGTTTTCCCAAAACGGGCTGACTTTCACATTTCAGGTTCAGGGAACTTTGTGGAGATGTCCTACAAATGTCATATATGAAGAACAGATTACTTCTGCGTAAGCGCTATAATAGAATGTTTGTAACCAACCCAACTTTTAAAGTTGTCAAACATTGTGCATGAAATTTCTGAATTTGATGATTTCGAATAATCATACAAATGCCGTTCCAAATTAAAATATACTTATTTGACTTCAGTTTCGTTTGTGTAAGTGTTGGAAGAATTGACAATACAAACAAAAAGACAATGTCAAAAGAAGACAATGAGCACCTAATCAAGAAATAACAGCTACTCGTAACTTCAACAAGTATACGGAATGTATACGTAGTTTTTGTACTTTTTCTAGTCTCACGTTCCTTGAAACTTCATTCAGCACACCACTTTCTCTGTAGTTTCACGTGTAGCTAATGCGCTCCTTGAGAAAAATGGACTATGATTAACAAGGGAACTGACCTATGAAGAAGTTAAAGATCACACGAACTTTATGACTTCACATTGTGCTCACTAATGAGGAGCCACTCAGCATGACAAAGGCCTCAAGTTAAGGGTTGAGAACAGGTTAAGAAGCCGTCCAATTAAATCGCCGCAAAGTTGAATACTGACTGTGGAGCGGAAATATAACGATCTTTCCTTAAGTAAAAATTCAGAAGTAAAATCGGGAGGAATTTACAGTTGATCCATTGCGTCGTTGTACAAGGAGTTGTTTTCTTAACTGAAATTTATTTTCTTGTATAATGACGGGTCGGGATTTTGCACTACGTATTTGTACTGGTGAAGGACGAAAGAGCGAGCCCATTCCAAGTAAAGAACAAGAGGAGGAAATGACCCCATTTGCTACCAGAAGAGCAACTTTAACTATTCTCTCTGTTCTCTATTGAAGGGTTTGTTGGACCGATGGAATAACCAGTAACCGTACATTTTAGGGCAAAAAAGTGTATATTTGTCAAAGAATAAATTGTCAATACAAAACAAAAGAAAATCGTTAAACCCACCACATTGTCAAACAAAGGCTCAATCATTTGACCCATGGATTACATCAGACTGGCAGACTGCAGCTATTTGGACTCAATGCCCTTTCATCAATTAGTTTTTCATAAAACGGATGAAGATAATTTGGTTTGAAATCAAAGTTTCAAGATTGCTAAAGCTAATAAACCTCCCTTTCCCCTCCGAAATTTTCAATCTGATGTCGAGAAGAGGGGTGTAGGGGGTGGTGGGAGATCAATTCAAGCGCCGCTCACACCACCTACCAGAATTCTCAGCCAATTTTTTAAATTGTTCTCCATTCGATTTAGAAGTTGGTCCAGTTTTAGAAGTATTTGTATGTGTGCATACTTCTGTTTTTATCTTGTGTTATCAATTAGAAAACGGCCATAGGGAAGTCCCTCGTAATGTGTTATCATTTAGAAAAACCGGCATTTAATAGCATGTCATTAAAAAAAAAAAAAAGAAGAACTAAACATCCCCTTGGAATGCAAATTGCTTATCTACAAGCAAATTCAAAGACCAGTATTTACATATGGCATTCAACTCTGGGGCTGTTAAAAATAATCCAAACATTTCAAAACAAGGTATGATTTGATTTACGTAAACGGCTCAAGATAGAAATCAGGTGATGGCTAAAAATCAGAACTGAACCCGCTCTACGACAGTCGTTTCATTTAAGGTGTGAAGTGATATGTCATTATTAAAAAAACTGTATTAATGTAAACTAAAGAATTTTTTTTTGACATCAATGTTCCGTTTTTAAAAAATGTATTGGTTGCTTGGAAGATACACCCATATCATAACTATACTACTCGAAACTATTCTATCAATTTTCGCCAAAATAATATATTGTTGGGTGTATGAGGTCAATGGTTTTGGTATGAGAGGATAAATATAGCGCAGGCTGCTTCAGTCAGCGAACACGGTTGGCAATTAAGTGCCTAGGGGAGGTATGAAAAATTAATAACAAGGACTTGTAATTATCTCAGTGTGTAACCAGTGGAAGCACGAATTGGATCTGACAGGACCTAACCTGGTATGCTGCAAAACTAATAAACCCTGTATTCAATATAAACAAGCATTGCAAACATAATGCCTTCGTGCAATTGTCAAGAATTAACGACAACCTTTTTGGGAGGGAATCCCAAAACAGTTAAACCTCACTTCTATCATAATTGTGATTTATCTTCATTTTTTTAATGCCACATATGGCTTGACGCCCAGTGCCACGTTGTAATGAGAAGTGCTGTCTACCATACTGTTTACTGCACTCTTCTCAAATTAAAATGATGGTCTCCCTCCTGGGATATCCCGTGTGAGTGGTTGCAATTACGTTCTGTCTACCCAGACGGAGGGCTGCGTCTAACAGCCAGATTGATAGGCCCACTGAACTTGATACACCGCGTTTCAGAAGTGACATTCGACAAGTTTCTTGAAAGCATAACGGAATTTCGAATCAAAACGATATTTCAAGTTGATCTTGAACACATGAGTGGATGTAAAAATCATTAAATAGGTTTCGAGCTATAGGTTCCAATATGTATAATACCAATGATAGGCGCTTTTTTTCTTCAAAAACAATTTTATACAGCCGAAATACTGCAATAATCACATTAAGTACATCACATTTACTTGAATGGTATATTATCATGACATAAGGAACTAAATTGAAATGTTCACTTTTTTCATAAAGTCACAGAAAATAATATAAATATTTAAATCGTTCTGGGCTAATATAGTGTCCAGATTGAACGAGCTAAGCCCTTTTGCGTGAAGCTCCTGCAGAAATGGGTTTCGGGCATTATGGTGGATGGTGCAGTCCAAAAGCAGGTGCTCTGGAGTTTCGTCCGCCTAGAGGCAGAATCGGCAAAGATGCGAGTTGATATTACAATTGAGATCTGGTACGTATTAGTGTTCCAATGTCCAATGCACAGTCGGTTGATTGATGTGAAGAACCTCCTTGGCTTGACATCAGTAATGAGATCAAACCAAGCAGACCTCTTCGGTGGAGTGAATAGGGCCTTGTACCGATTTCCTGCAGGGTAATCCCAGTGCAATTTTTTCCGTCATCTTAGCAAATTCGCACTGATCAGTGGTTTCAAATCCAAAGCGGAGTATAAGGGGATGGAACAAACTCAGGGGTGTTGCAGCGCATTTTGCTTTGGAGTGAGAAACGTTGTTTCCCAAAGTGTGTGATTTGCTCTGAATAATGCGAAAAATAACTCTTTTCCCGCTACTTCTAACAGTGTGGATTTGCTGGGCTATGTCTGCTTCCATGTGGTTTAGGCGAGAGTTGACCTTCAGTCCTGCTATGTTCAATATGGCACTCCTGGAGTCTGATGGTATGAGGATTGAGGTGTAGCTGCTCACGGTATAATTTGCATAACGCAATGCCTATAGGATAGCACAGCATTCGGCCGTATAAATCAAGCCTTCATTCAGTGGTGTCATTTCAACACTTTTAGTTGCATAGAATAACTGGAAATTTACAAAACATCAATACCTCAGGATCTCGAGATTCGACCGCTCTAAAACTTTTAAAGTACCTATTCGGGGGAAACGATCCAATGATATCTAATTACTTTCAACACTATCATATAATCATTCTATTATCAAAGAATTAGAGGAACAGACCCGCAATACATGTCGACTAACATCTTACAGGCGATGATCAATGGCGGAATTCGTCACGCGGCATTCCCATCCATTGAGTCGTTGTAAAAGAACGTATATTCTACAGAATTTCATAATATCTATACCTTCATGTTACCTAGACGAGGAAGCTATGAGCACACTCAACTTGGGAAACGTTGTATTTGTCTTTTTTTCCGAATCTACCTATACGTGAAAGCTTCATTTTCATTTTCTGGTGATGAAAATTCTTTCCTCCTATCAAATTTTCTACTCTCATATTGGGTTTTCGACCATTCTGAATAACTTTCGTTTCGTGTCTGCCCGTACAGGTATTTGTATGTGTCCTTCTAACTAGCCTAATTCCAACAGTTTACATTTTGATGAAATTTTCAGGGAGTTTACGGGCTAGACCGAGATGGTCATTGCTCAAAACTCAATACATCAGTGCGAGCAGGAGGAAACATGACGTCCGCCAAGCATCAGTTTCTCATTTTCTAGGGGTCTCATCCAGCTCAACTTTTCACAGAACTGAGGGAAAAAAGGATCTCGTAAACTCATGTCAATTTAGTATTAGCGCAACCGACCCACATTACGTGTTGAGTGACCTTTTGAAGGCGTTGGTGTCTACCGGAACTTGTCTCGTTGTACATCTGTTCCGTGAATCGTTATAACAATCTCATGTTCTACATCTTTCTTGATCTACAATATTTCGAAAGATTAATTGTAAAACATTAATGTTACCTAAACGAGGACTTGTGCTACACACAACTTGGCTCACATTTTTTTTTTAATTGGGAGTTTTTATTGCGAACAAAATCCATCCCCAAATCATTTATTACACGTGACGATTGAATACAAGATAAAACCGAATTCTTGCATCTAACACAAATTTACAGCATGATTTCTGGCAATCAAACATTCCAGGGAAAGCTCATTTTCTCGAGAAATTTACGTTCATTCAAAATATCCAATAAAAAATTGAGGTTTTATTCGGCCTGTTCTAGTGCAATCTGTTACATCATACAGCATCCTGTGGCCCCATTTATCCCAGCATTGTGTGGGGGTTCGCCTATCAAACGCACCTGGAATTTACTATCCAAAAGCGGATCAACAAGACCTAACTACACAAAACTACCCGCTTCCCTACTTCACAAACTTATAACCTGTTCAATGTTTTGGAGGTTCCCAGTATTTATAGAGAAACAGTTTTGAATTATATTTACAAAGACCTACCTAGGTACTAGAAAAATGCTGGCTACAATCGATCATGTGATGCTCCTAATTTTAGACCTTCTTTTTGTTTGAAATTTAGAGGCCAAAACCTATTTTCCTATTAAGGTATTATCCTTTTCAATGGTCTACCCAATGGTATTAAATTGGAGATTAACTCCAAGAATTTGAAAGGGTTGATCAGAAAATTTATTTTTGATGATTTGAGAGACTTTTTCCTCTCTTCTTTATTGTTTATTATTTATTGTATAAGATATCATCTTATTTTTGTTAGTGCAGCTATTTAATTTATTCCAGAGCAACTCCACCCCTAACCACAAATTATCTAACTTATAGAGTGGTGACTGAATTGGCAACTTTTATATTCACTACTTTTTCTTTCTTCAATGAAAAATGTTTGAAAAAAAGTTTGTGTATTTTTGAACAGGTTCTCAGTTCACGATTTTGTTCTTTTTATTTTGATGAAGTGCTGAAATACTTTTTTACAACTGTTTTTCTCCGCATTGAATTAGTTAATCAGGAAATCGCAGGAGGCTGGGGACAGCCGTTACGCCCTTTCTGGTGAATTCACCCTTATAATCAGTCAACATCACTCGGAAGATGAGCTACCCGAAAATCAACGCACCTACTTAAGTGACCTTGGCTGCCACAAATGCCGGCTATTTGAAGGCGAAAGGCACCAAGTTCCCAAATACAGAAATACTTCGTACCAGTATTCCCCAAGCGGTAGACGAACGTGACCCAGGAGAGAGATTAAGCGTTGCGGCTAAAGGAAGAATAAAATCAAGCTTCAAGCAACTCAACGACTTTTATGAATAGGTTGTTAGCTTTAGGCGAGAGGCAATCCCACTCTAGCTGAATAAATCACCACAGCATTGTGTACACCCTTCTCAATAAGGAAAACATTTCCCATTTCCGCGAAAATAATGATTCGCAACGTTACCCCAATTTTTTTCTGTTGCATCATCATCAGTGGTGAGGAGGAAAGTTTTTTAGTTGGTTATTGCTACTTACTACGACTTCACTTTATTGCTTCCGAGTTGAGCTATAAGGGGCAGAAGGTTCATTTTTACTTTCGAGTGATGAACACATTTTTCTGAATGACTTTCGTTTCGTACCTGACTGTGTTTGTGTAACTCTATCATGTCTCCACTGATCCTTGTAACATCGTTTCCAAAGTTTCTTTGAAGAATTTTCCAGAGAATATGAGGGCAACGCTCTCAATAGTCTTTTATAAAATGAATCACTCAAAAATCAATATTTCACGCGACAATAAACTTCCCTCTCCGCATGCGTAAACGTAAAACCACCAAGCTTCATTCCCTAGTGACCCTGGTGATCAAGTGGTGTAACGGTTCTAATTTATATAGTTTTCATCCGGTTTTGATGAACTTTTCAGGGAATGTGTGGATTTTACCCCTATGAAATTCATTGCTCAATCATTAAAACTTGATCCTAAATCGAAAAAAGTACAGGTGAACACCAAGTACAATTTTCTCAAGTTGTATTGGTCCGATCTCGCTCGAACATGGAGTATCATCTGGTAGTTAATAACCTCATATCCATTTCAACATCGTTATTCTATCAGCTATAGAGTTAGCCCAAGTGTCCTGCAGTGCGCGTCGACTGACCCATTTGAAGGGGTAGATGTCTGCTGGAACATCCGTTGGCTTTTTTTGTTCAATGAATCAATTTAACATGTGTGTATGCTTTAGCTATCATGACATAGAATTTTCTAAGATTGATAACTACATTTAAATTATCATATATTCGTGTTACCGTCATTGGAGAATTATATGACATACCCAACTTGGCATATTTTTTTTTTAAAGAAATTTGAAAATCAGTCGATCACACTGCTACAACTCAATAACATCGATAACAATTAAAAGTTGGATCACCTGGAAAGACTGTCATTAATATCGTGATCCAAACAATAACATTACCATACATATCACTCCAACTGAGCAATTTTACCCTTTCACCTTGAAAGCTGATTGATTATTTTGAGGCCCCTCCTCCCGTACCCCTTACGACTTTTCTTTACTGCAACGTAGTCAAAATGAGAAAATGATTCCAAAATTACTTGAGCCACTTGTCTATGGCAGTAAAAACCTTGAAAAACGACGTTTTGGCACGTTTCTGGACCACAGCATCTATGGCAAGTGAAAGGGGTGAAGAGTTCAGGCGATGGTGATTGGGGTGCATGCTCAAATGACAGGAAATCGTACTCTAGGATTTGCTTCGAATATGCAATCAGTGAAGTGAGCTTGAAATCCAGGAAAAAAATCAAAGTCAACTGCTGAAACTAGACACATCGCCCTAACAGATGCTGCTGAAGAAGCCATACTCGTCAACAGCTAGGTAAAAGGTTTTGGAATTCAGCAATGGTTGCAATGGCAACCAAGCTCACGAAAGCTAACAGTTAATCCATTATGAGCTCTAATTCGAAGCACTTAGCCATGAAGGAGCGCTTTATAAGACATATGCGGAAAGGGGATGACAAGGTTTATTACCTAGATGCTCGTCATATGGCTAAAATGCTGACGAAAGCTCTGAATTGCACAAGACTGCTGACTTAAGAAGAAACATCGGGTCAGATGGAGCATAATAATGAAGTGCCGGAACGATGCACATTGGTGCTGGAAGTCACTAGTATGTTATTGACAACACTGATTGTATCGTTTCCAATCACATGCGCAGGTGTGATTCATTAAAATTATGAACGTAGAAAAACCTTAAGAATATAAAGCTGCTGGTATTGTTTAGTTTTTATATCGTTCATCATCAATTAGTCATTACAATTGTAGAAATGAATCGGATAATTCATTGCGCCAGATACTGGATGCTAACTTCAGATCGATCTAATAAAGTTTCATATTTTCATTTTACATCTGTGATAACTGGAGTAAACACTCTGGGAATACCCCTAAAAGTTTAATTTTGGTGCAATAATGTGATACAAGGATATTAATTATATTGCTTTCATTCTCAATAATATCGGATATTAAATAAATAAATAAAATATTCAACTTCAAAATCTTAGTATCTTCTCTCGGCTGGTTACCTATGGATAGTGAAGTATTCGAGTTCTAGGGTTCTGTCTGCTTCAGCATCAAATATTATGGTGGCCCAAAGTTCTGAACAAATTATCACGATTCAGCCTGAACAATGACAAAAGCGATCAATGCAATAGAAAATATAGAACATATACCAAACCATACACCGTAGTCCTACAGTTCATGAAGAATCCTGTCCTCCAAAGAGAATTCTTCTGAAGAAGAAAATCGTTCTGAAAATTCAGCATTATATTCCTTACAGTCACCCTAGACAGAAACACGGCCAATTGCCGCCGGCAATACTTTAACCCATAACCAAAAATGGTAAGAATGGTTGTCTAAGGAATTATTTTTACCAGAAACTTGAAGAACGTTCCTGGTCCGTAATGTTGTCCAAAATGGTATTAATATGGAGCCTCTATAATTGCCTGAATATAATCGCCGCTATTGGAACTACGACATCCTCAGTTATACACAAAATATCATTAGTAATGAACTTGCATTAATGTTTTACAGTTAGAATCCCCCGAGTCACGTTGCACTCAAAGTTAACGAAATTTATGGATGATTGCTTCGTATTTAGATCGTATAACTTTTGCACGAATGGGCCTCTAGCGCGGTCGTAAAGACCCCCAAGCAGCATGAATGTTTGCCTAGTAAGTGGGTCTCCATCGAAGTGTTTTTAACTTGCCGTGGTGATGGAGGATAATACGAATAATACTCGTGGAACCAAGAAAGACACATGATAGATCTATATAACAACGTGAAGTAGGCGATTGATTAACTGAAAAAGCGTTTTTTATAGTTTTGCTGTATGAGAACTTTAATTAAATACAAGAGATCAGTAGTAACCTAGTAGGCTGTAAAGATACCACCAAACACCACTTTCAATAGATTTCTGCATACAATTTCCATTTCGAATTTTGGGAGGGATTGGAATATAAAAGAACTATTAAAAGAAAAAGCTCTCTTTAGTAAGAGTTTGAGGGATTTTTTCGCTAATCGTCAAATTCTCGAGTTAAGTAGATAATTTTATGTAAAAACGTTCAAAAGGGCAAAAATTGCAAAGAAAAAGTATGAAAAACTATCCCTGGACGAAATCGCTAGATTTACTTGAATATCGTAAAAGAAAATGCCTAAATGGATTGTGCAAAATTGACGAATTTCTCTTGAAAAACGTACATATCAGCTTAAATTCGAGCATTTCCAACGAACACCAACGAAATGGCTACTTTCAAATACCTTAGGAGGTGGGTAAGTTTCCCAGGACAACGTGCACATTGATGAACTTTAAAGAAAACGCTGTAGATGGTGAATTTTCATACGAGAAAAGTTGTGAGAGGTTAACTACTGCATGCTTAAGCCATCACTATTATTCAACCATATATTTCAAGTCACACGTCTTTTTTGGAAGCAACGGTAGTTGGGAATGTAGGTACCTACCCAACATGTTCAGCAAAAATCTTATTAATTGTCATCTGTTGATCTCAAGTATACAGAGAGATTGTCTCAATGTTTTTACCAACTGATTCAGGAGTACTAACCTAGGTATTGATCCGAATAAAAGGAAGTGGGTGGATAATTAAAATAATTGGGCAGATTTCATTCATTCAAAGTTTGAAATGGAATAGTGGCACCGATTATTATGATCAGCTTCTTTTCGAAGGATACACGAACTTAATATTGAAATGCGGCGATCGATCAATCAAGCACATTTTTATTTCACTTTACTCTAAACTTTTTCTCATAGCTGCAATAGGCTGGATCGAAATAAATGCTCGCGAGTCGGGAATTGAATTAGTCACTTCTATTTCAAAATCAGTACTCTGGATTCATAGTAGAGTGGCTACTGTAGCCGGCTCTCGCCTAGAAAATCGCCCGTTCAAATCCTGATTTCTAACACAATGTTTTTAATTTTCCCAAAAATCTTGGCTTTAAATTGGTAATGATTGAAACCTCTCCCCACCCCTTCCACAGTTTACACCTTCCACGCGAATCATAATTGTGATCGTTGGCTAAAATGGGAGCGACCGAAGGATTAAACCGTGAAACGTTCAGTGCGGGTTAGCATTCTCTGTATTGACGGGTGACCCCAGGGCCAGGTCAGAACTTTTCCCTCGACTCCAGTACCCTCTCTGCCACCAATAATGGCAAGAACCACTCACAAACGCTCTGTAATGACGGAATAATTAGTAATAATATGCTCTATGATTGATTGGTATTCCAAATTTTGTCAAAATCAGTCCACGAGTTTGGAAGTTATCCACGGGACGGCTTACTTCGAAGGGAACATCAAATTTTGAGAACTGCAGGGGTAATTATTATTATTATTATTATTATTTTATTTATCTTTTCCTCCCAACCAACAAACAATAAAACCAAAGGAAATAGCTAAATTCTTGCTGAATAACTCCTGTAACCACTTGAGACAAGAAATTGAAGGCAGAAGATCTTGAATGTCCACCGTAAATGTTTATGAGGAACGGAATGATCGTTTTCCTTGACTTATTATCCATTCAGCGATGTGCTCGTGCTTCCTCGACACCCTGCCTATTGTGATCAATTATGCATATTTTCAGGCATCTAGTTCTTTAATAAAAACAGGAGGTGTGGTTCACGTCAGCCTCTATACTGTCTATGATTTTACAAAACCAGTTTTTGCAAATCTCTGTTTCTCTGATACCCAAATCACCGCGTTTCTGCAAAGCTCTCATCGAGACTCAGTTAAAAATATCGAAAATTGGTGGTTAATAGTACCTATTCTTTCTCACAGTTATCGACCAAATCATGAAATTTGGGGTTGACTTTGGTAGATTTTCTGTTTATATCATTTACAGTAGATGTATAAGAAATAGGGGAAGGGGTTTAAACTGTATAAACATCGATAGGTACACGAACTAAAATAGAACTAATAATGCATATCTTAGATTACTAAACGCATCATAAGTTTCGGTCTTGTTAAGTCGCTATGTACTCCCCTTGGGCCTCATGCCCTATTTCCTACCTATATATCCACCGTTGAGACATTCCTTTTCTTCCGAGCTTCACCTGTTCTCCCGGTAAAACAGATTATCTCTTTCCCTCCAACCTTAGACGTACCAACTCCAAGTAATTCACCTCGTGAATCGTTCTCTCTATCCTATAACACACAAGCGCTTTTACTGTAGGTACATCGTGATATTCATTTAACCGTTTGCTGTAACGTGATCCATCGTAACGTATTTACGGTTCGGAAATAAAGAAAACGTTTTATCTTGGTTGTTAAAAACAGCAATTCGAGCCTGATAATGAAGGATTTTTCGTATTTAAACAAACAAATTTCGTTATACACGATATCGAGTTCAGCAACTTAGATGGGTCCTAAATTCAGAATAAAGAATATAGAGATAGAAAGCACTCCACCCAGATCTTGTGTGCTCTAGAGATGCACTTGTCAAAGTCATCGTGACATTACAGCCATTTCAAAACAATGTAGTGCGGTCATGCGTCGATGCATACAGTTACTCGACAATAAATGAAGCAATCAAAACTCAAGAGTTTGCCAATCAACAAAGGCTCCAATTTTATATCAACGAGGAGCTTGTGAATTTTTAGAATGTTGATGATCTGCTCAGGGTGATGAGAAGAAAAAACCTCACAACCGATAGTAGCAGAATGGTGTTATCATGATAGCCTGTTCAGTAAGCGTTGTGATGTGTTCTCGTTGAAACTAAAACCTGAAATGGAGTAGAGGTTGTGTTCAACCTTGAACAAAAAATTATTTTATTTCTTTCGAAGGACCACCAGCTATTACTTGGAAAATTACCAAAATATGTTTCCCCAATTTGTCAGTGGGCAAATAGGCAAGAAAGAAGAGACAGCTTAACACAACGTGAATAAATATTTATTTTATCCGACACAGGTTTGACTTCTGGCTAGTTCACCCAAAACCACATAGCAGTCGAGATATTGTCCTACTGCCTAATGGTGGCCACCAGTAGAAAACCCAAAGACAAGGCTAAATCGTAAATATTTACATTAGTTATAAAAATTCTTAAATCGAGGTGAATTTGCACGTTCTTGCTCAAACTAAATTTGAAAATTGAAGGTCCAGGAGTAACATGGTAGGTAGAATAAAAGATAGGCGAAATAGAGTCAAGGGGTCAAGGGAGAGGTCACCGAT
Source organism: Creontiades dilutus (assembly GCA_031894815.1). Taxonomy (NCBI): domain Eukaryota; kingdom Metazoa; phylum Arthropoda; class Insecta; order Hemiptera; family Miridae; genus Creontiades; species Creontiades dilutus. Next base: position 33,311 of record JAVIWC010001601.1, read on the forward strand.
GGGGTTCGAGCGAGAGAGGCGACGGGGGATGGGGTTCAAAGAACTTAAAATTACAAGCAGGTAGCGTTGAAGGGGTGTATCACGAGAGAGAACTATTTGGCGTAATAATTAGGTGTCATTCGGTGTAATTTACACATGGAATATTAATGGCGGTATTGGCCGAGTTGAGGAAAGATGTAATTGGAACGTTCTGGCTCACCAATATTCCGGATAAAAGTTCCAAACCTCCGTTCTGGAGAACCACCCATGCGGCGTGTGAAGGGCTCAACCACTTCGTCGCTCAAAATAGTTTGTATGGAGGTCCACCAGTATTCACTTGATGTCCCAGAGATGCTCGATGGCGACATCGGTAATGCAAAACGTTTTTACTGTGAGGAATTAGGAATGAAATTGGATAAATCACGTAAATTGCAAGAACGCGATGCCTAGAAGAGAAGTAACATGCTCAATATGTAGCAAAAAAAAAAAATAATGGGAAACCCTCTGGGTATTCATTCCAACAGGTAGGTGACGTGATTGTCAACAGATGACCTAAAGAAGGAGCTGAGCGTGAGAAACCATGTCCAACAAGATTCTTGCCAAAGCTGGTGATTAAAACTTGAGACACTTGTCATATTATTACTACGTATTCATTACAAGGCACAAGGCAACAGCGTGGCTGACGATCACAATTTCATTCTACTCTCATAATTTATTAATTCATTCCATGTTCATGAGTATGTTTCGGTTTTATTTGATTAAAGCCTAAGTTCATTAAAGGTTTGATTATTACAACACTTAAACAACACAATTAATACAATTTTAATTAATATTTTTGTTTAGCTGCAGTAGTAATTGAAAAGAATGGTGAACAAACCGATTCTAAATATAGTTCTGAAAATGTGCCCAACTGCAGGAATGTTGTCAATATAGATTGTATGTTCCAATAACTGTAACATCTAATATTGACCTGGGTCAAGTCAGGAAAAATGCAGTGGAAAAACAATGTTTTTGTGATGGTGCGAACAAGGTTATAAATTCGGGAGAAAAGACGACTGAATAAGGAATATTCGGAAATAGGTGATAAATGGTACTAAGCCTTAATGTTGTGAATAACAAAAGGAGTGAGGAAAGGGTGGCGGAAATTTCCACTTCTAAGTAAGTCCAGTCAGGAAATATTATGTGTAACAGTCTTGTTTTCAGTCAATGATTATTCATTGCCAAAGAAATGCTGCTAATTACACGGTGCGATAAATATTATGGAAAAGAAGGATTTTGGTGATTTTAACACACGAATTTTGGTAGAATAGAAATGGAGGTCACCCCCAAAATGGATCCTGAACGCAGAATATCTAGAAAATCACACTTACCTTTCTTGCCACGGATTGATTCATTACTGAAAGCAATTGGTTTGAAAGGAGTTGGAAGCGCGGATGTAACCCCAATTCAGAAGCAAAGGACTTGAAATTTGAATTTGATTCAATACCAGGTGACCGCAAGTCTTACCGAAGCTAAGTAGATGTAAAGACTATTATAAGCTGAATAGAGTCCAACAAACCATCGCGGAACTTCGTTTTGATGTGAGTGCCGCCCACTTAGTGCGGTCTGAATCCATTCAAATACCCGTTGACCAAGTATTTGCATCTCGTGGTGCCGCTCGGTCTAAGGATTCTGACCCAAAGGAGGTAAAGTTGTTACAACTATTTCAGTTATTGTCACCAAGAGTCCCAACATTGGACGGGGTCATTTTGAAATTCGCTTACATCCAGCAACACGTATTTCGATAGCTCTGCATGAGTTGAATATATTGGAAGCCCGCCCTAACGCATAATTCCCTTGCAAGGGTTGTACCACATCAATCAATTGTAATAGGCGTCCCTTTACCGGCGACCTTGCTTCAGAGGGACGTACTAAGAAAATCCTTCCGTCCACCGCACAGTAGGGCCGAATGCAATTTTAGGTGGAAAACATTATTTTATGAGCTATTCCTACAGGAAATTTTTACTGAATCCGAATATATTGTAGGTTCTTATACCACTGGTCACCATAAATTCCTAAAGTCTTCATGAAATCAGGGAGTTACCGAGTTTTCAATTTCTCCATAAACAGAAAATCTCCTTTCTATAAATTTGTTAAAGTGAAGATCATTTTGAATATAAGTTAATCAGATGAAATGGGTTGTAAGTATTTTTGATTCATGAAATCGATTGAACACCACAATTTAATAAGGATGTTACGGCGTTTTTAAATTTTTTTGTACACTTCATTTTCATCTTTTACATCTCACTGCTTCCCCGAAGCCAAACAGACCATGATAACTGATTTATTTTATGTTGATCAAACATAATCGTGCAGAGAAATTTTAAAACGATATTAATTGCATATTCACATTGATTGCAATTACTCTGTAAATTTGTTAGAGGTTCATAAAGTAAAGAAAGAAACGAGAAAAAATTATCATGATCCTGAAACAAACAAATACTATATTCAACGGGTGCATCTCGGCAGGTTTTATTGTTCCAATGCTTAATTATAATTGCTTTTTAAGTCGCATTGCCAACACAGAGAAAAGGTGGAAAGTGGTGGAATTTTACAAAGAGCTCAGTGAAAATTGGTAAATATGAGATTTTTCACGTTCCAATTTAGAATTGGAGCTCTGCTTTACGGTCTATACCAATTTCGTCTCAAATGAAGAAAATCCGTTGTTTTACATTGCTGTGAGTTCGCCACTTTCAGTTCCGGCCGTAATAATCACCTAATTCTAATCATTAACCTTGATACCGATTGTCTTCAGAGGGCTTCCTTTCTAACATTTATTTTATCCCAAGTTCGATTCTGGCCTGACTAACAAGAGTTTGAGATTTTCGATCAGGTCAAGGTCCAGTGGATGAGGCTTCACCACTTTGCAAGCTGAGATGGAAATAGTTGATAGTTTCTTCGCAACTTTGGCTCAAACGAGCGCACCCTGTGCCGTACGCCATCCAGAGCTTTCTCCGAAACTACTGGAGCAAAGTATACGATATTGCCTCAAATATACTACTGATTCGGGATGTTGATGAATCATCCCTAACGGATAATACTTAATGAATAAACTATCAAAAAGACCTAGTTCTAACCTAACATGACAAGGAGTGTCCCATTGTTCCATGTGCAGAGCTTTTCTTGGTAGAAAGAGACTAGTAAAGGTTGGTGGTCTATATTCAAGACGAAAGCATCCAACTGTATTTAGATATTTACAGGTCAATTACTAGGTAGGAGATGATTGATCACCTGAAAGCTGTTGTGACTTATTTCGTTTCCAATCGATCTAACCCCCTCTGATTCATCCATTATCATGTGATGTCATTTCTAAAAGCCTACGTTCACGGTTCACAGTCCCACTGATTTGGGGAATAGATTCGCGAATTGAGATTATTCAGGGTCACCCTGGTGAATAGAGATAATTAGTGTCCCGTTGAATTACACGAAACTGCCAGCTACCGAAATCAGAAATAAATGAGGACCGAAATAAAGCACCCGGAATCTCAATTTAGATGTAGAAAACCAGAAGGGCTGGAGTGAGTGGATGAAAAACTTCTCGATTCATCTAATAGGTAGGAAAAAAGAAGAGAGAGGACGACGAGGTTGAAATCGCTTCCCCTTTCGACCAGCTTTTGAGAATCGAAATTTACAACTCGTTTCGCCAGGTCGCCATCGTAAAGCGGAAAGAGGAAGCTGATGACGAAGTGGCTAAGAAAAAAGCCGCGGAACAGACTCTGTAAAAATATGATGAAGTGGTTAAAGCTTTCAACAAGTATTTCAACTCTCAAGTGGAGGGGTTAATACCTCTAACAATAATGGAGGGGTGGCGCACTGAGTTCACCACACCTGTTTTTGGTGGTTCTACTTCGAAAAACCAATCGTTTCCCCTAATTTAATACTTTACACGTTCAGATATTATCTCAATAGTCAGAACACGGCAATGGGTCCGCTGACTAAGTGTGTAATATAAAATTTCTAATAAATCTGAACGTATCATCTAAACAAACTTCTACAGCTTCTGCTTCTAATTTTAACTTACTCTTCCCAGCCCATGACTCCTCCCAATAGACGTGACATTTCACAAATGGCAACCCCTCCCCCTGGCCACGAGACATATCCAAGTCAAAACTTAGTGATGTTATCAATCTAAAAATGTGATTAAAAAACTCGAAAAAAAGTAATGTATTCTACAAACTAAAATTTAGTAAACTTCATCGGCATCTACACTTTCCTCAAAATCGATCAATTCATCTTCATCATCGGCAGATGATCCAGGAGTGGACGGCAGAGGACGTGTCAGGGAATTGGGAAGCGGCAAAGACAAAATTTGAGCTGATTCTGGGCGTTCAACATAAATTTCTGAGGCCGAGTCGTGTTCAGAATATGAAACACTCTCAGTTTCATCGCAATCTGAAGCTAGGTCTCCAGGATTAGTGTCCTGTTCATCATCAATCTCATACAGGACGGGGGAATAGTCCTCAGGGGGGACTACAATTTTTTGGGGCATGAGTAGCGCGGTCTGGCACGGAGTTCACCAAAATGACTTTGAACACAACGCGCGCTGTCGAAGACAGGTATGGTTAAACTAAAGGGCGGAAAGGAGTTAATTACCTCCTAAGGGTGTTACTATAAGGGGGAGAGGTCGGCATGCAGAGCGGGACGACGGAGGACAAAAAAAAAGAGCTCTGGTGAACTCAAGGCCGGGACCCCTCCATTTGAGGGTTAAGCTTCAAAAGACCATGCGGCACGACAGATGCAAATTTAATAAAGTATTTGTCAAATCAGGCCAGTCACCTATCAAATTTACAACAACACTACAAACAGAAGCCGACATGTCAGAATTTCACGACCGCAATGAGGTGTCCCGTGATAGATTAGTAGTAATAGTAGATGTCAACAACTGCTAAACGCGATGTTTGACGGAGTTAATGAACTGACGCAATAAAGGGCAAATCCGCCGTGTAAGCGTTTTAAGAACGGAAAGCGAGAGTTCATCCGAAGTGAGAAGAAAGAAGGTCAGAAAGTCGATCGATTTCGCGAGGACCTCAGCTGAACGTTACGCCAAGTTCTACTCATAAAGAAGAAGATAGTTCATTAACATTCTAAATGGAATTTAATTCTACGTATTAAACAGAATTCTACGTATTCTACAGAGAAGAACGTGGTAATTTCAATAATTAATGTAATTATACGAAATGCTGCCTTGAACGAATTTTGAAAAGAAATAGGTATAACGTTCGCAGAACGTATCCATAAAGGAAAATACCAAGTAAATGAAAGTGACTCGTCAACTGATAGACTCGCTGAAATTAAGAAGCTGAGATTTAAAAAATCCAATGGTCTGTTTTAGGTAAATTATGAAAAATGGATATACTTAACAATTAGAATCCTCTGAAAGTCATGTGAATCTTTAAAATACTGGACGTAGATCCAAATGAATTTGGAAATTTTAATCTTCAATTATCAGGGACAATAATAATAGTAATAAATAGAGGAAAAATTATACTTGATGGCTAAATTGAAACATTAACAGATCATGTGGGATATAAAAGTAAGACTAAGGTTTATATGACCTTGCACTTAATGTGATCGTTTACAATCTCAAGTTAGTCAACCTGACTTCTTCACTTGAAGTAGTCCAACCTATTTGTTTCTTCTAAAGGTGGAGCGACCGAATGATATTACGTAAATACTGACTCGACCAACGGTACACACTTATCCCTCTCCCCACCCCCCCCTACTAGCGCTACCTATAACCCTCTACTGTAAATTAACACCTTTCGGATTTTCATATCAATGTTATCACTCGTGTTTCCCTCTTTTTTAAACGTGGAAGAGAGAAGTGAGAGTGGAAGTCTAATGGTCCCAAATCGTATTTTTAAAACTGAAAAAGAAGAATGTTTTGCAGTGGAGAAATCTGGTTTTGGAAATGAGGGTGCCCAATTTTGCTAAAAACTTGATACTACTTGCCCTTGTAATGTAACAAGGGGGTCTTTCACCTTGTATATCTCGGAATGAGTCCAAATTATTTCTGATGGCTCTACTTCCATAATAAACCCTGTGTAGTTCTTTTTCAGAATCAGGAGTTAGATACACAGAAACGAATGAAATATGTTCAAATTAGAGGAATTTTTGTCATTTACCTATTCATATTTTTAGATGTTTTTTAGCTGTGAATATTTTAGTTGTTTTCTCTTAAAATACTAATAAATTGAAACGATCAGCTCCAAATTTGCATTACATAAATAATCATAAAGTTTCGAGGTAAAATTGATGTATCTTCAGTTCTTTATTAAAACGTTCAGTGGACTCAATATTGGTCGTTATTCAGCACTTAGCTGCCCTTCACACTATGTTGCTCTTAATCAACTCTATCTTTAGGGAGTATTTACACAAAATGAACCCCAGTAGCGATTAAGCTATTCATATTTTGTAACGAGCCATAGGAAGACTCAATTTTTCAGTGCGGTTTAGTATTTTTTTGAGTATCTGCTAGATAACACTTGTATGGTTGAGACAGGACAGAGGGTAAGTGGGTAGCAATTGTCGATTCAAATACTGTCTCGTCGCTTTGAGGGGTCAACCCCCACGAGCTAAGCGAGTACAATAAATAGTGATACGCCCGGAAGACATGCCAATATTGGGACTGGGAACAAGTGAACAATTACCGATAATTACTTAATTAGAAGAATTAAAATATGATGGAGCAAACCAAAATAGAATCTGAAGAACAAGGTGTTAACTGGTGTTGCTACATATCCAGGGACTCTATAAAATTGGAAGACCCGGTTGATGAAAATGAATTCTGGGGATCACGGGCAAGGAACCCTAAAGGAACACAACTCTTCCAAGCTGGAAGAAAGTTGAACTGTGACTACCATTCAGGAGGGGGGCCAACTTGCTGGCCGACAGACATCAACAAAATACCCGACCTCCTGGATTTCTTCATCACAAAGGGTCTTTCGAGTAGTTATATCTATACTGAAGACAGCTCGAAGCTACTTTCCGATTATTCTCCTGTGGTCATGACAATAAGCGAATCAGTCATCTTGAGAGAAGAAACCACCAGGCTGACCAATAATCGCACGAACTGGGACCAATTCCAACAAATACTTTAGCAGAACATTAAACTGGCAGTCCAAATTATCACACCTGAGCAATTAGAAGAAGAGGTGGACATACTAACTGAAAATATTCAACACGCAGGGTGGGCGAGTACCCCATTAGACTGTAATAAACCCGTGTATCACGTAAATTACCCACTAGAGGTAAGGGAACTTCTTGCAGCAAAGAGACGAGCCAGGAAAAAATGGCAAAGAGAACGAACACCCATTAACAAGCAAAACCTTAACAAGCTAAGCAATGAATTGAAATCGTTGAATAAAATAATTAAAGATGAGATGGTTGCCCTCAAGTTGCATGCCCTCACAGCTGAAAGGGACACTGACTACTCGTTATTTAAAGCAACTAAAGGACTCAAGCAGCCAAAAGCATCAGTGCCACCCATCAAGCAAGAAGACGGTTCATGAGCCAGGAGTTTCAAAAATAAAGCGGAGCTATTTGCTAACTATCTTGAGGAGACATTTACTCCCTTCCCTAGACAAACGGCTGACGAAGAAGCAACTATTCTAGGGAAGACTGATTTACTAAAAATTTCCCTAGCTACACTCTCAGTGCTACACTCTACTTCCACTACAGTGGAAGTAGCCATGTAGAATTTTCTAAAATATTGTAGAAATCTAGGAATCAATAGATCCTAAGCAATTAAATATGCAAACTTGAGATCATAGATACCAGATTCCAACTCACGATGAAATATGTGATTTTTTGAGTGGTAAGAAGTATTTTTCAATATTGGATTTAAAAGAAATATTTTGTGAAATTTGCCGCGATGATGAATCATAAAACTTAAATGCGATCGCTGCTCCATTTAGCTTTTCGGGGGCATAGAGGGTGTCGATATATGTATTGATTATATGATGATTGCCAAAAGAAGAACATGATAAAATTTCAACTAAAGCGATGATTGGAGCGAAAGAACCAAACGTAGCATGCAAAGAAAGTTAATTCAAGTTTTGTGGAAAGGGAAATAAATATTAGGAATCGTAATATGCTAGGATGTCACAGCAGTAGATCTAAATACAATTAAGGCAATTAATGGAATGTCAGAACCAGATAAAAAGAAGGCACCTTTAAGGTGTCGTAAAATATGTTGCGACATTCGTTCGGAGAAGTGAACAATAGAAGTGGACATTTCGACTGTGTTGATAAAATCATGAATCTGACCAATACTCATTCAGAAACTATGAAAATTTATCTGTTACCATCTGTAATCTGTACTTGTTATGACGGTTTAGAAAGCCTATTGCATCTGAATAACGGACTAATTTTATTTGCCTCCCGTTCACTGATTAAACCGAGTAGAAATATGCAATTGTATAAATGTTAGTTATTTGGTTTTGCTCTCGAACGGTTCCGCTTTTATGAATACGGTCGTACAGTAGAAATTCATACGACAACTTTTAATTATTATTGTGGATAAGGGTTCCCCCAATAGGCTACAAAGAATAAGCTAAAAATAATTAAATCCATATTTGCAATATCGCACTTACCTGGTAAGCGAATGGTGTTGACGGATGCCCTCTCAAGAGTACTATACCTGGCAATGAAGTACAAAATCCCATATTAAATTATGTTATTCATAGCTTAAAAACTACAGTAATGACTAACGATAGGTTTAATAGGTTTTTAGAACATCAAAAATCCGATCTAACGTTAAATATAGTATTGTCATTTGTACAGTTCAATTGGACAACCAAAATATCAGGAGAAGTGAGGCGTTATTCGAAAATCAAAAATTGTTTAGCAATAAATGAGAATTTGATATTTTACAATCATAGGATAAAGTACCAAAGGCAGGACAAAAACATTTGCTATCTAATCTTCATGAAGGTCAGAAGGGAACCGCAAAAAGGCGATCAAAAGCTAGGATAATATAATTTTGGCCCGGTGTAGCATATGAAATCTCTGACTTCAATGAAGCAAATCAGATGGATTCAGAACGTAAAGTATACAACACTAAAATTCCTCAACGCCTAGGAATGGATATTCTAGAATTTAGAACTAAATCGTATTTAGTTATTATTGACTGCTTAGTTATTATTGATTAGATTATTATGATCACTCGATTTGGTTATCCAGAAGAAATAATTTCTGATAACAACCCGTTTGGCACTAAAAAACTTCAAAGAGCACCTATCTCGAAAAGTACAGATTTAACTATGCTCAAGGTTTAGCGTAAAAAAAAAGTAAAATCATTGAAAACATCGTGAAAAAATGTGAAAAAACTTGTCAGAATCCTAAAATCCATGTACTAAACTAATGGAATATTAAAATTCAGAGAATCGGATTTTCGCCTAGTCAGATGTTGCTTAATCGTTGGTTGAAATAGATTTAAAAAAATTACCGATAGTAAAAAAATTGATCCGGTGATTTACCGTCACAAAAACTTTTAGCATCGGGGTGAAATCATAGATCACCATCATAGATCAAGCCCACAAGGAAAATCAAGAAAGTGCATAGGAAGAATAGAATAGAGTTAGTTAATTAATATAAAAGCTGAGTGTAGAACAAATAATGACAATGAAATAAATGTAAATGACGAAACCGGGTACTAATGACAAAATGAATACCTCTGGTGTGATCGAGAAACAATCAAAACGGCTGATAGACTAGAAATGGTGCGATATAAGTAATCCTGTTTATTTTAATACACGCACATTAATCCGGTTGTGACTCACATATTACTTACAGTTACATTTAAGGATAAAAATGGTTTATAAATGTGTTTCCTAGAATAACTTGTTCATTCCCTTGTTATCTCGAATGATAAGTCCGCTGAAGCGGAGCCAATGCCGACTAGATCGCGGTAACACATTTTTTATTACCTTAACAATTCATTCAATCAATGATTGTGTACGTTTATATTAAACAATAGAAAACAAATCAAGTTTTAAGGATATACTTTGTAATGAAACATGATTTTCATTTTCTGGAAGGGGAAAGGTGTAACATCCGAGACGGTAGTCGTCACTTTTGTTGTGACTCTCCCTTCCACTCCCCCCTCCCCTACTTTGCTACCTAACTAGGACGTAGGGGAATGAGGGGTAATACCGTGCATCGGGTAATGCCGCCCATGGCTGTTTCGGATGTTTGAATCGACACCAGAAACGTGGGAATGAGCGCCGATCCTAGAGAAATGTATCCTAGAGAACCTACTAGGTTCTAGCGTTACCCTGCCTGCAAAGTTAGCCTTCTTGACGTGAATGCAGTGAGTATTTTTCCGAATCGTTTGATGTTATTTCTTTGTAAGCAATGTAAGTCCCATTTTCAACTCTTTTTTAGATTAGATGTATATAAGAATTTCATCATCTTTGTAAGTAACCAAATTTAAGTTTTGATTGTGAATTAAGTCAGCGTGAATGAATTACGAAAAACGTAAACAACTCATGTATAAATCGGTCATATATAAAATATCACGCGTACTATTCAATTTCCCTTCTACCGATCTCTCCAATATCACAGTAAGAGCGTAGTTGTTTGTTCAAATCAGATAGAAACCAATTGGGTGGGGCACATGGTCTTCTCGTCTAGGTAATACGAACTTATAGATCGTTTAAAATTATTGAGATAATCTTGGAAGATGTAGAACGTAAGCCTGTTCACGGAACAGAAATACCGCGGGACATGTTCTGGCATACATAAACGCCTTCAAAAGATTAGTCGACACGTAATGCGGGTGTATCGCGCTAAGTCTTAATCGATATGAGATTATGAGATCGGTCTTCCCCTGCTACCCTGAAAATTCGTCTACTTAGAAATTGATGCTTGGTGGATTTTACATTTGCGCATAACGCGAGTTCTCAGCAATAAAACTCCCAGGTCCATCTAGAGTATGATCCGCACATCAAAATGCATCAAAATAGGATGATAAATGTAGATCACAGGCCAGTTACGAGGATTTCTCGTTCGCGCATGCACAGTATCTACCAATGATAGTATCGCGTTGAAATTGATACCAGATCAAGAAACCGTTCTTCCCCGAATACGATGGAAAGTTGAGCTCGATCAAACAAAGGATGAGTCCAAATCGAAATGAGATTATGGGATCTTTTCTCCCTTACTACCCTTCAAATTCCTCTAGAACTTTTGAGCAATGAAAATCACACGGGACCATTTACAGCAGACCCACAAGCTCCACAACAACTTTTACATGAAACTTATCGCATACATCAACCATTAATTGGTTGATAAATTATAGATAAGCTCTTGAAATCGTCACTGTTCAGTTCAGATGGTGAAACAATTGAAAGGAAGCAACTTTCAAGTGATTTGTATTGTACCAACAAACAGTTAACTATTGTTCGGAAATGTAACGTTTAGAATGTTATGATTTCGTTAACCTTAATGACTAAAGGATTGCAGCAATAATGGTTAACGATTTTCGGTAATGTAAATGTAATAAATCACGACTCTACAAAGTTATTTTACAGCCGGATGATGGTTGTAAATCAGCGGATTTTGATATTTGATGAACAAGTAGTCTCGCTCATGGAAGCCAGTGCAAAATATTCAAACTAGCACTTACGCTTTATGGAATCTGGAGGCAATTGAAAGTACATTAAAAAGAAATCGATTTTAAATAGGGATTCTAAAACGTTATAATGAATGTTTTGGATGGTAATCATTGAATTTAGATATAATTCAGAAATCACAGAGAACTGAGGGTTCAATTGATCTTGAATACTCATTTCGTTATTCTTAAAGTGGGTGGATAGAGTCTTATAACGTTCACCATCTGAAGCATTTAATTTACCGGCTATGAATTTAATTACATTACTTTTAATTACAGTAGTGGCGTAATTAAGTATTTTAAAATGTAATCAGTCGAGGGCCTCCTTGTGGAATTAGTGAAATTTCCTGATTCGTGGTTCTGTTATTCACGTCGGACAGCGGCCAATTTAGATGGACACAATTATTTCATGGTCGCATATTATGAGACATGGTCCCATGTTTTGATGCAGGTTGCACAATAATAATGGACCTCAAATACCTCAAAAAAATCGTAAACGTGAAAATGGTAGATACAGTTTTTCAAAATTAGTTACAGTTTTTTTTAATAAGGTATCTACGTCAAATGGAGATTGTTACCATTACCATTAGTGTACGACGTATTGGGGTACTTAAATATTTAATTTTCTATTTTAGATTTTAGCTTGCCTATTTTAGATTCTTATATTCCAGCAAATTGAATAAGGTATGCATACGTTTTACAGATACAGCCGAGAATCACAAGCTGCTGTTAGTTAGAAAGCTTTAACGATCAATTATCCTTGGGTAGGCAAATGATGGGCAGGCGAGCTAAACGGGAAACGATATGTCTTAATCACCGACGCGATAGGGTCACATATTGATATCTTGTGTGGATTATTCGGAAGAGTATTCAGGGAATTGTGTTTAGTTTGCGTATCACTCACCACTTCATTGTAACGTCCCTCGTGCATTCTTCACTATCTCATCACTAAGTCTTCATTCAGACATGTCCCCACACCTGCACGATTCATGACTAGGTTGAACACCAAAGCGTTTTGCCGAAAAAGGTGCCAAAGCCCGTTTTTCAACTATATAAGTCAAAAAAGTGGGTTAGAGTAACGATGAGCAAAAAACCCTTAGCAGTTAAGAAAACTAAAGAGTCGGACGAAATTTTCAGTTTCAAAATCACCTTGCGGACTAATGGCGACAGTAGCGATGTTATCTTCTAAGTTTAACATCTCATAAAAGTTCACGAAATCTGCACTAAAAACTTTGTGAGTACTTTCCTGTAGATAAGTTTATGTGCTCAGCTAGTCACAAAAATATCTTTCACATCGCATCGAACGGTCTGCCGACCCTGTCTTCCTACGCCACTCCAGAGTTCATAAATGTCTTAAGACGATTATTATTTTCGGTTGTCTGTTCATTGGAAAATTTTTGGAAACAATTTCGATTGTTAATCCTAAAAGGTTGAATCCAATTTTTCCCGCCTAAATTCGGAAAATCGTCACTGTTGGTCGAATGTTCCGATTGTGATGAAGAAAGCCAAGAGGGTGGAGTATTTGTGAGTTCGTAAGCCTCGGTCTGTTCGTGTAAGAGGTCTTTATGTGAATCTTTTCCCCAGTATTGTGAGGGTGAGGCACTATCTGTAGTACCTTACAAGCTTAGTCTTCTAATTCCAAGGTCTCTTTGTTATATTTGGCATGAGTTTTTCCCTGTTTTCGTTAATTGTTTACGGCGATGTCTGGTGGAAGTTCTGGAACATTTCCACGATTTTCGACCACCTTTTCTTTTTGAAATTGGGTTTTTTCGTGTTTGGAACATTTCGACAGAGTACAACACCCCTCTCAAATTTTATGCTACGCTTCAAGATGCGTACATCCCGCGTATGGCTTTTAAAAAGCCTTAGGATTGATGCAGAGAGTCCGTTTCTTCGCACATGGACTCTATTTGGGGTCTAGTTTGTCCTAACCTCCGCCAGCCTTATCACCTCACATTGCCTAGATACTATGGACCAAAAACTGGCCCGAAACTTGATAAAAGACGTGTTATCTCAGGGTTTTTACGGATCTAGGGGTAAGTCGAGTGTCATTTCTTTGTAATATCGGATGAAAACTCTGCTTGGCTAGTTTTCATTTCCATATAAATTCACGAACAGCAAATTAAAGCAGTTTCCGAACAATAAAGTGACTCTCAAACCTCGCAACCCCACCTTACAGAGCTTTTTAACAAAGTGAATACTTGAATTACACTCTGTTATGGAATAATTTATTATATTCTCCACACCCGGACTCTTCCCGGTACGAAAGTATTCGGACGTGCTCTATCAGCGTGGAGTGGAATCGCTTTCATTGGAGTTATGATTCTGAAAGTAAATATTATGGATATTGTTTTTACGAAAACCTATAACTCCTTGACGGGGGAACTATTAAATTCTGCTCCATTATCAGCAACAATTAATTTAGATACTCCATGGAGGGAGAACAATTATAATATAGCTTCTATTGCTGTTAGAGGATTTCACGAGGTAAGCCTGTGCGTACATAGAAAACGAGTCTATCGTTGTAAGAAATTTTGATTTTCCCAAAAATATCTTATCATCGTGAGGAATTACGAATGGTCCAAATGAAGTGGGTATGTTGTTTAATTTCGGCTAAATAGCACGTCTGTCATATCTTTGCACAAGACAAATTTTGTACTGTAGTTTTGATATTTGGCCAAAAATATTTTCTTTTGAGTTTTTCAAAGTTTGAACAGTTCATCGGTGATTCGTTTTTTTGTATGCTGTTGCAGAATAGGTATATTCTCGCTTCCGGATCGGTTAAGGCTCCCAAACTATCGGAATATCTGACACAATTTGTTTTGGATGTTTGAAGATCATTATCAAGATTTAACTGAATTCATTAGAGACATTAAAAAAATAGGGACTTTTTCATTTTCGGTACTAAGTACTTAGTTTTTTACGAAATGCATTATTTCCTGCCCATCGTTATTTTACTCAACGTAATAGCCATTTTGGTTATACAATCAAACACTTTTTTGCGTTTCTCCTCTAACGTCCACTACAATGATTACTTGATTCGTTCCATAGTTGATAGTGTTTTTCATAATTACGAATGCTTATTGCTGTGTTCCCATTATAGTTGGTATCATCTTCGTTAAGATGTAGGATTGCTCTTTCTCATCGACATTGAATTATTCACTGCATCTTTAATGCCCCTAATATTCCATTTCATACCGATTTTTCATTTGGTCTTGTATAGTTAGCTCAACATCATGTGAACTTTATTGATGTTAATTTCTACTCGGGAAAGATTATTGGTATTTTGACTATTAAGTCACTCTTTTTCCTCGAGTCTCAAAATTATATTTTTTCTTATTCAAGTCCCCGTCTGAAAAATTTAGAAATGGGTTCCTTCAGTGCAAATAACCACTGCAGAGGTTCGTTATCGATAAACACTTTGAACTTTCGGCAAAAAAAGTGAATACTCAAGTATTGCGTATCCCAAAAACAAACCGGACGTTCTTCTGAATGGTTGGTAGGGTTCCTTCCATTATCATTTAGAGTCGTACTAGCGCACGCTATTGGTAGATCAGCATCATTACTGCACTGGCTCAGTTTAGCACGTAACGCAATGTTGAAAGCATCTGTGTTAAGTTTAAAGGGTTTCTGTAAGTCTGTATATTATAAAATCGGATCATTTATAAGCAATGTTCTCCACTTCTCAAAACACTCTTCTAGAAGATTTTGCGGATTGAACGTTCTTGATAAATTTTCTGTAGCAGTTCAGCAGTCCCATAAAACCCTTATGAGAATGAAATATTTTCGGCCTCACTCATTCAGGTGCCATCAGATGGTCAATGCAGACACACGCTTTTTTTGAGAAACTTATTTATATCCAACTGCATTTTCAAATTACCTTAACGGAGTCCTTCAAAAACTTTACTGAGTCGATTTATATGTTCTTCGAAACTTATACTTAAAATTATAACGTCATCAATATAAACAGTACAAATTTCCTCGCAAACCGCTTATTTCATTGTCGACCAATGACTGGAATTCGGGTCCGTTCGTAACACCCATCGGCTTTCTACTAAACTCCCAAGGGTCATTTTCGGGAGGAAATGCAGCTTTAGCAATACTATATTGTATTAGAGTTTGATGAGACCAACTTTTGAGATGAAGGAAGGTAAAGTAGGTTCCAAGTTTTTCCAGTAGGTCAGTAACGTTTCGTTATGGGTGCCGTTGATCTTATGTTTAGTTGTAGAACCCGCGGTAGTCAATCACTAATCGGTTCTTTTGTTCACGGGATGCATCGACAGTGATGTGCAACGTTGAATAATTCCCTGATCGAGCGTATCTTTTATTTTATTGTCTTTTCTTTTTATACACCTCGGAATATCGATGATTGCGGGTATACAAAGTGACCTCATCATTGGTCCGGATTAAATGTTGAGTTTTATTAGTGCAAGTTGAGCTCTTCCCTTCACAACGAACAGAATCTGGCACTGATACAGTAAGTTTCATTTTCTTCTCTGTGTTCATATGAACCGTCACCAATTCGGATTTTCGACTTCGTCTGAAGTGGAAATTTCTCCTACAACAATGGAATAGAACTAACTAAACAGTTCTAAATTTCATTTGAAATCAGTATAATTCTAAATTCCTACGTAAAATTCACCATCTCGGGTTTTAAAAAATCAATCAGTAATTCATAACGGACTTTTTTGAAGTACAGAATCATCCCTTCTTTCTTTTCTTAATAACGCTTCACGGGGATTTCAATCAGGGGGATCCCCCCAGATGACATTAATTGTATAATATAAATTTTAAAGGTTTTTTAAGTAACTTTTATTATAAGTAACTTGTTTTCATAGTAAATCAAAGCTGTCTATCCCTAATAGTAGGCGATCCATGACGGAGTCCTGGCACTCCTGACCACTGTTATTTTCAATCTGTCCTTCATGGTTTTATCGGAAAACATCTTTTCAATGACATCTGGCCGAGCAAAACTTAGAGTTCTTCCAAAGTCCGGAAAGACTTTAATTTTGTGTTTTGGAAATACTATACAGGGTGTCCCAGGAGTCATGCACAATCCGACTCCTACGTATTCTACAACTCATTTCCGAACAAAAATGCCTCGTAGCAATTTTTTGCCAGAGGCCTCGTTTCCAAGTTATTCGCGATTTGAGATTTTTTTCGTGTTTTCGATCTTATGTCATTAAAACTGTCATAAATCCCTCAATTTTGAAGATAGCTCAAATTCAATGACACCGTTGGAAAGAGCGTTAAATTTCCTATCTATTTAATGTCAGAAAACATTTTTTAAGTTGCGTTGAAGATGTGCGATTGCTGCGCGAAATGACAGTTTTGTCAAAATCTTGAAATAGCCTGTTTTTCATCTCGCCTAGAAACCCCATTAATGCTTGACGCAGAACTGTGCAGGCCTGTTGAAACGTGCACCAGAATGTCAGCTTTCCAACGGTGTTGTCGATTTGGTTTTAAAAAATATTTTTAGTTAAGGTTAATGGTGTTAACTGCAGAAAAACGTGTGTTTTCTGTTGAAATTGAGGTTTTCCCAAAAGTCTCGACGAAAAAAGGTTGGTGGCGGGATATACGTAACGTTTCTCGCTGAATCGAATGGTGACAACGCCAGACCTCTCAAGTGACGATTTAAGTTAGTTTTGTCGGATGCATAAACCCGTTCGTTTTTGAACAGCGTGTACAGCATTTCTAAGCTGTTCAGCCAATGTCAATATAAACGAAGAGCCGAGAGACGGCTATTGTTGGTGTTAATTTACGATTGATTGCGATGATTTGCATTCATCTTTTTGCTGACACTATGGACCCTTATCAAACCAGGCTTCCGTATCATTACCAACTCTATTCCCATTACTATTGCATATTCCCATTCATCATGGTGCGCTATAGCTATTGAATATAGCTGCTAGTTATAACCAAAACCATAGCGACAAAAAAGGATTACTAGATAAAAAAAGATAGTTTACTAGATATAAAAAGGATCAGTGACATAAACAATATTATCTACCAATATTTTTTCCTCATACTATCCGACGTGTTCGCAAGTTGTACACAGGAGGAGTGTGACTCCCTTGCTGCTTCAGAAGCATCACCATTGGCAAAACCGTACGAAAAAATCATATCAACATACCCACTTGTGGTATAGCTACTCAACTGAAAGCAACTCATCGCAACCAATCGTAAATGAATACAAACAATAGCCGTCTTTCGGCTCTTCAATTATGCTGACTTTGGCTGGACAGCTTAGAAATGCCGTAGATGCTGTTCACAAACGAACGTTTTTATTCATTAAATTCGTCTTCACTTTCCATTTTTAAATATTCATTTTTTGGTTTATATCTTAACAATCCTGTTCAAACTTACATGAACTCGATTTAAACCTCAATATCTTACCATTGACCTACAACTAGATAACATGTTCCAGTCAACAAACATTTTACTAAAACTGAAATTGGTCAGAAACAACAAATTATAATTTTATAATGATAATTACCAACATTTCAATAATCAATGCTACGGCCAAATCAGATTGGGGTGGTAATACACGGCGCACAAAGCAACCCCTCCTTCAAGACCGGGGAGTTGTGCGGGTCATTGCATATCCTCGCCCCTGACCAAGACAATGCCTCTTCCGTAGCTTTCCCAATTTTCAAACATTAGGTCTTTTTTAGTTATACAGGATGTCCCAGGGGTTATGCACAATCCGATTCCAACGTGTTCTACAACTCATTTCCGACGAGTTACTTTCAGTTGAGTAACTATACCACAAGTGAGTAAGTTGTCATGAGTTTTGTGTACGGCTTACAACTCACACCCTTGCGAATACGTCGGATAGTATGAGGAAAAAATGTTGTATCGTTTATGTCACTGATATTTTTTTTATCTAGTAAAATATATTTTTTTTACAAAAAAAAATTCAAAATACAGCAATAAAAAACAGTCAAAATCAAAAATTCCCCTTTGGCTAAAATAACAATAAACATGGATATGTCTGTAACCCAGCAACGCACGGACTGAAAGCGAATGTACTCGTACCACGTTGCCCAGCTGTTTGTTTATTGGTAACGTGTTACATGTTGCCCGTTACGTGACGAATTTCATAGGATGAACCCCAGGTATAAGACAAATCCATGCCAATGAAATATCAACATCGAAATTATATTATGAAAAATATAAAAACAATGAAATAATTATTATTAGTGAACAGACACCTAGGATGGCGGGCCGCTTAACCCTTGGGTCGAGACCCCGGCCCCCCAGGCAGGCACTGTCAGAAAAAGGTACTGGAAAAGGGGAAAACGCGGCTCCACGCCGTTGCCGGTAATGCGTAAGATAAGTAGGTTTTGTTTTTTCTAGCCGATCTGTATCACTAGTTCCGTTTCCGCGTGATCATTGCCGGCCTGGCAGGCCGGGATCTTCAAAAAACATATTTTTTTATTTCACTCCGAATTTTTATTCCCGTTTATTCTCGTTTTTATTGTATTTGAAATAGGTACCATTGTCTTATACAACGAACTTTTTCTTTTTTTTTTTTTTTTTTTTTTATTCTTGTTTTTATTGTAAGTTTTTAATTCGGTTTAATGCCACGAACTATAGCTTTTTTCGTTTTTTTTTTTTTCGTCTTCATTGTAATTAAGATATGTAGGTATGTTGCCTAATAGAATAAATGGTAAAATTTAAAAAGTGATATTTTTGTGTCAAAATAGTTTTTGGTTACCAGGGATTTCAGCAATAATTTTATCTTATTTTTTTTAAACTTTTACTACTTTTTTTTCACTTTTTACTCTATTTTTACTGAATTACTTCTTTCAAGTTTTGAGTAATCTCACATTTTTTGTGATATTTTGTGTTCGACAAGTCAAAGTTCCTTTACTTACTTATTTGCCAAAAAAACTTGTTTTCGACAAAAACTTCTTTTTTTCAATAAAAAACTTGATTTTATTTACCTTACAGAGGGTGAAACTGTGTACTGTATTAGTTGGTTTTTAATAATTAAGCTTTGTAGCCTGGATTCATATATAAATCAGTTGTGTAGGTTGAAAACTCCTCTTACCGGGCTCCCAGGCCTGGGTTTCCATAAACCACATTTTTTCAGTGTCTCGATCCAAGGGTTAAAACGTAATTCCACAGCAAATACAAACGAAAATAACAAAGTTCAAAGCAAAAATGTAGGAAACGAGGAACAACCTACGCTTTTTTTGTGTTTTTCTGTTTCCCTTTTACCAATATCTCATCTGCCATGTTACAAAAAAAAACAAGGATTATTATTATTATTCATCAATGGTAGAGGGACTATAGATTCTGATTGGATCCCTTCACTGTTACTACCCTTCCCTGCGCTTCCCTACTAGTTCTCTGAATCGATCCTCGCGTACCGCCCGCCATCCACCGTATGGCTTTTAAAAAGCCTTAGGATTGATGCAGAGAATCCGTTTCTTCGCACATGGGCTCTTTTTGGGGTCTAGTTGTTCCTAACCTCCAGCCAGCCTTATCACCTCACATTGCCTAGATGCTATGGACCAAAAACTGGACCCAAAACTTGATGAAAAACGTGTTATGTCAGCGTTTTTACTGACCTAGGGGTAAGTGTGGTTTCATTTCTTTGTAATATCGGACGAAAACTCTGCTTGGCTGGTTTCATATCCATAGAAATTCACGGATAGCAAATTAAAGCAGTTACTACTACTTTATGGCGCTACAACCCGCCGTGGGGTCAGGGCCTCCTGTAGTGATGTCCGCCAGTCCTCTCTTTTTTGTGCTGCTGCTCTCCAGTTTCTTGTTCCGGAGGATGGAGCGGGAATCTGAGTTGACGCAGTCCAACCAGCGAAGTTTAAATTCCTTCACTTGGCATAAATTTTCTCGTCGAGGATCTTTAAGGGTGGCTCCTCTGGGCTCATCCTGGCAACATGCCCGGCCCACCAAAGCCAACCCACCTTTATAAATTGGATGACGTCTTTCTCTTTATATAGTTCCATGACTTCCTGGTTAGTTCGACGTCTCCAGACGAGTTCCTCAACATCGTAGGTCCCACCAAGGATTCTCCTTAGCACTTTTCTTTCAAAACGGCGTGAGTCCTCTTCCAGTGCTTTGGTAAGGGTCCATTAAAGCAGTTTCCGAACATTAAAGTGACCCTCAAACCTCGCAATGTTCAATCCCATCACGCCATCACGCATTATTCAAAAAATAATCAACCGATTTGTTAAAATTGACAGAGTTTTTTTAACAAAATGAATGCTTGAATTACACTCTGTTATGGAAAAATGTATCATATTCTCCAAACCTGGTGTACTCTTCCCGGTATGAAAGTTTTCGGACGTGCTCTATCAGCGTGGAGTGGAATCTCTTTCATTGGAGTTATGATTCTGAAAGTAAATATAATGGATATTGTTTTTACGAAAACCTATAACTCCTTGATAGGAGAATTATTAAATTCTGCTTCATTTCCAGTAACAATTAATTCAGATACTCCATGGAGGGAGAACAATTTTAATATAGCTTCTATTGCGTCCATGCTGTTAGAGGATTTCACGAGGCAAGCCTGTGTGTACATAGAAAACGAGTCTATTTTGATTCTCCCAAAAATAGCTCATCAACGTGAAGAATTACGAATGGTCCAAATGAAGTGGGTATAATGTTTAATTTTCAATTCAAAAAAGCTAAAACGGGCCAGCAATCTCGGCGGAACAATCAACCGTAAGGGTTAGAGCTAAGAGTAGAAATATTGACACATCGAAATCCCAAAAACTTTCGGTGTAAGAGGGTCCTTTGATTGTTTGATTCAGAGAACAAACTAGTTCTCTGAATCGATTGAATCGAAATACACTATAAAGTAAGCGTAGATATCTACTATAAAATGTTTCGCGTCTGCCACGATGCATTGGATACATCACGAATATAATTGGCATATAACCGTCTCCCATGTTTTCTTTTATTGTTGTTAGTATTAGTCTTATTGTAGTTTGGGATGGGGATTACAAGGACTAAATAAGGAAAGACATTTTGAATATGCGGTCGGAAAGGAGGATCAAAAAGATCATAGCCGACTCATTCATGCTTTGATGCTATGAGCTGTCAATAAATAACATGAAGAATTATTGAACTGAGAAATACTGTAAAAACGTACCTGAATTGGTCCTGGTAACTATTCATGGCAAAAATAATTTCATCTAATACTTCTGGGAACGAAATCAAAGACCTAATTCAAGCAATATTTCATTTTGAATGAAATTCCTAGGTATTGTACCTATCGCCATTGGATTAATCACACATATACAGATTGTAAATAACCGTTAATATGTGGCCTCTCTTGAGAATAGTCCAAACTAAGGAGAACGCAACTAAACACGAATTTACTATAGTGATGCATCGTGTTCAACTTGTATTATAAATCTATGCAATTAGTTACATTATGCATTATGGATTCAATGCCAGTCCAATGAATGCAACTCAAATTATTCCCCTTCTCGATCCACCTTTCGAATTTGAGGGAAATTGGACGAGACTAATGGAAATTGAATGCGTCATCTTAGGTCATTAGTTTCCAGCGTACAGTCGAACTTACAGGTAACTGAAGTAATTTAAAACCCGAAATGGAATGTATATTAACTGGTTGTTTCACCGAAAAAGAAAACTCTATCCTTCCAAAAAAAATATCACAAAGAATCTACATAAATCTACGTCAGGGCAAAACTCGGTAGGAATTCAGAGAGTTTTTCTTTATCATTGCGTCGTTAAAAGACACAAGAACTCAATAGTATCATGTTATGTCCAAACGAACCGAGTATCTTGTTTGTTTTTGTTCTTCGTTCTGTTTCAAGGGAGTGAGGGAGAGAGAGAGAAAGAAAAAAAAAGAAAAAAAGAGAACGAGAAAAGTCAGGGCTGTTGGGCAGAGCCGGCGGGCAGCGTCAGAATATATCCGCCTGGGAAGTGATAACTTGTTGTGCCCATCACACGTCTTCCCAAGTTTCCACCTCTTTTATTATTCATTAATGTTTTCGTAGCCGAGTCGACCGGAATCGATCCGGGTCGATAAATATAAATATGAACATCCGTATTTTCATACGGTTGTGATCTTTCCACCGGTATTTGTTCAACACTTTGTTGGTTTGTATGTTTGTACGTTAAAAAGCGCTAAGCCAACTTAGGGTTCTTTTGGAAACCTTGATTTATTGTCGAGAGAACAATTTTTTTTCTCAATTCTAAAAAGAGTTTGGAATAACATGTACTTGTAGACATAACCATAACTAAGATTTTATTTGAGAGAAAAGCATTAATTATAGAAAACAAAAACACAGTTTATGGAATGAGATACCTCAATTTTTCGGTGGCTTGCCATGCTATAGTACAGACCCTTCATTGTGACTATCTTTTATAGATTCTTCTTGTAAATGGAGCTGATTCAATGGATACAACATTTTTAAAAAACAGTCTTTATCGAAATTCGTTTTAAGGCATTTTGAAATTATTCCTGAATTTCAACTCATTCTTATGTGTTATACGATATATGTTCATCTAAAAAGGATGAATTCGTTGAAGAGCACTATTTCTAAACATCAAATTGGTCGAACATCAGATCAGTTCTCCAAAAAAATGACTGAAAATGTCAGAAAAAAGGCTGAACATTTGATAAATTCGTATTTTTTATTTCCTACTCAGAAAACGTTAATTAAACATTACTAGCATGGACGTTCAAATGATATAAAATTAATAAGAACAACACTAAAAAAAAAAAGGTTAAATTCATACATTTTTGGGCACCTGATTATAGCTTGAATTATCAAAAAATTAATTAATTAATTTCTTTAAAATGATTATCCAACATTATCTATGTTATCTAACCTCATCATGATCCAACATAAATGGACTCGTAATGCGAAAATTCGTTCACAGCATCATCACTGGAACTTTCTTTTCTGTTTCCATGGAGACGATTTTGGAACAAATTTGTTTTATTAAATCCTCAAGAAATTCAATTACTTTGTTTTCTTCTGACAAGAAACAAATGACTAACCGAAGAAAAGTTCTGTTGTTCTAAAGATTGTTGGAATGACGAACTGGTTTCATTCAATCGTAATGCATCAACTCTTCACACGTCCAGGAGTCACTGGAAACAACTTTTTGGGAAAATAATTATTCTTGATACATAAATATAGTATCTCGGTACTCAATTTTCACGAACATAATTTATGAAGTTGATTGATCAAATCAATTACTACAGACTCTACAAACCTCGTTACTTGGAGAAAACGTATAACGATGATCCACGGATACCATGAAGTAACAGATACCAAGAATCAGATTATTATGATTATTATGAAGATCGTTAGCAAGAGGTGTTATATTTCCAAAAATGTTGAGCTTAATCGGAGTTAGACTTGGGGTTTTTATTTTGAATGAACCTCGGCCTAAAGGATTATGTAAAAATCAACAGAAAAAGTGGTAGTAGTTGAAAGGAAAAAGTCAGTCCCTACGGAAATCTTCAACAAATAATTCTGAAGCTTTGTTGTCTAGTTTTTGTGTTTTTATTTTTGGGAGATGCAAACGTACCGAGCATCTGGACCAGGGGTCCCCAAACTATTTGCCTCAAGGGCCATATCATAATGTGGAGGTGGTGGGGCGGGCCAACAGGGGGGTCTGGGGGGCTAGGCACCCAGTTGAAGGGGGTACGGGGGCTTCCGCCGGAAAAATTAAAAAATAGACACTTGGAAACAGTTTTAACGACGAGTTAGACAAATTCAAATTTGGTCTAATATAGGGGAAAAATTAGTTTTTAGTGACTAAATATATTTTTAAAACTAAAAAAACTAAATATATTTGATTTGATGATTGATTGATTGAAAATTGGAATTTTACGACGTACGAAATTCAGGTGAAACGTATCCCTCGAAAAAACGTGGCTTTTCGCGAAAAACTTTGTCGACGTTACTCATGCCATTATTCTTGACCGATTTTCATGATTCTTATTTTGTTCGATCTTTTATTGTTTGTGTAACGGACCTAGGAAATTTTGCTTATGCTGGAGGGGGGATTGATGATATAACAAATGCGTTCAAATGTCTTTCAAATGCTGCTCAACCTAGAATTCTTGACAAATTCATGTCATTCTTTTTTGGTCAACTGCAATTTTCGGTTGATATTTCAGAATATTAGGTGGAAGGGGAAAATATAATAAATCGTTATTGCTTCGCTTTTTTCGTCTGATTATCTGATTTTATTGACGTTTCTGTGGAGAAGGCAATGGAAGGGGTAATAGACAATCCATTCAAGCACTGCTCATACTGCCTATGTTTCTTTTTTGTTCGATTTTGAACTTTTATTGTAAACAAAACGTCGTAAGATAGAACATTGTCTATATTTTCACGGAAATAATGAGTTACACGACGGTTAGGTCACCATCCGTAACAACATGAACTGAAGGTACGTCACAGAAAGCACACCTTATATAGGCCCAGATGAATGGAGATTGAATCCCATTGGTTCAGGGAAGTGAAAGGGACGGAAGGACCAACCAATGCCACTCAATGCTCACAAAGTGTAAGAGGCACAAACGGTAACATTATATAGAGGGGGAGCCAAACTTACTGCAAGAATGAACCCATTCAAGGTGCAATATATTGAGAAACAACCTCATTTAGATATTTTCCTGACCTATCACACTTAACAATTTTGGATTTTTCCAACATATCCAACATACCTCCCTTTGGGAGCTTAATATGTTGATTAAATTATAATTTAATTCTGGAAGCGAAATGGGTGATCGGAGGGAATTATGGTGATAAATCATTGCCTTCACCATTTTCATGGTTTTTTCTCTCGATGCCGATTATTTTCTATCATTCCTCTCTGCGGTTCAATCTAAAGGTTGTACCACTTCACCGCCACATTGAAAAACCAACTTTCCATTCAATATTCGAGGTCCCAATGTACAGCAAACCCATTTATTGGGTTACCCTCC
This sequence comes from Creontiades dilutus, assembly GCA_031894815.1. Taxonomy (NCBI): domain Eukaryota; kingdom Metazoa; phylum Arthropoda; class Insecta; order Hemiptera; family Miridae; genus Creontiades; species Creontiades dilutus. The sequence continues at coordinate 58,900 of JAVIWC010001601.1, forward strand.
AGATGATTCTTCTTTTGATCCATTATCTCCCTAGAGGAACGAACATTACCGCAGATCGTTATTGTGTTTTGGAAAAACTTCGGCGAGCGATCCAGACCAAACGCCGAGGGTTGTTGTCTCGCAAAGTTTTCCTCTTCCACAACAACGCTCGACCCCACTTTCCACGGATGAGTCAGGATCTGATTCACTCATTCGTCTACTCCCCCGAGCTTGCATTAAATAATTCACACATCTTCCTTTGACTGAAGAGCATCTAGGGGTCAAACGGTTTGCTATAGAGGCGTACTGCAAACAGTAATAGGAAAGCTAATTGTTCGATTTGGCAGCGAACTGGTACTTAGTCCACAATTTTGTTAAGCATTTTTTATTTTTCTAAAAATAGGATACGTTCAGTTCTGGGACGCCCCTCGAGGATATTCATTAATATGACTATGTCATGTGATGCCAAACAAGGTGTCTATACTCTATTTTTTTGCGCCTAACATAATACAAAATGGATAAAACTTTTTATTGTAAAGTCGTTTAATTTTTGTACTATTTATGAACACAAATTATTAATTTCGTTTTTTCTATAACACTTATTACATTTTGTCCATTCTGAATATCTCAAAAGTTTCTTAAATAATGTTCCTGTATTTGCTTACTATTGGTTGAAAATTCGGGAAATCCGGTTAGTGACATTTTGATAATCGTGGAAATAAGAAAAAATATACAAAACAAATTTTCCGCCTTTCTATTCATTTCGAGACTGAAAGAGTCTCTTGAAATTGTTCGTGGTACATTTGGTTTATGTTGAAATATTGATACCATCAAGAGTAAGCTTAGCTGATTCAGAGGCAGTTGGTGGTTTTAGTTGTAGGGGAAGGGAGGATCTTGTGTATTTGCTCGAGATATAGCATACTCTCAAATTATTTTTTATCCAAAACCCAATGAAACTTAATAACCGTTTGTTTGTACGGAAACAATATAATTCTAACAGAGAAAGGAAGTTGATTAGGTTCCACTGAACTGAAAAAAAGAAAAAAGCTGGCTAGATTGGTGCTGGGAAGAGCGGTTGAAATTGAAACCGTTGCGTAAAGATTATTATCGGAAATTTATTTACAGATGAAACAGCGGAAGTAGCTAATGGTTCTATGAACCTCGGAATTTACCTCCACTTCAAATTAAATACCGGCTCGTCACTGCTATTTCCAATTATACTAATCAAAACGCCTCGAATAATATAAATCCATAATTCAATAAACACGTGAGAATAAATCAAGCCCAGCATATTTTAATGATACCTCTTCCATTGTACTTGGAAAACTAGTTACTTTTAATATTTAACTCACAATACAGGAGAGATGATGACACAATATAAAGAAAGCAGAAACTAAAACAAATTTAATTACATCAATTAATAATAATATTTTTGCTTCAGAAGTTTAATATCATTATGGTGGTATTAGCTTTACTCCAAGCGTAAACACCTAAAACCTACAAGTACATACCTCGTGAAATATGCATCCCACTTAATTAACTAATTGAGAGGTTATGCCAGAATTCCAGGGTTTCCATGTGTATGGTTTTCAGTAGTGATTACGGTAAATTTAACCGATTTTAACTTGATGCGCGGCGAATAATTTAGATGCATTTCAACATAACAGTAAATTGAAAGGAACAAGATCTTGATTTTACTGTAAGAAAACACGTTCAATACGACCCAGCATGATTGTGGTAAGCCTACAACCATTGGTTTTCCCAATCTCGTATAATAGGAGATGGTGATGAAATTGTCTAGCTACCCCTTCCAAATTCAAAGGCGACTAACCGGCAACATTTCGAGGAGGATGTTAACAACCATCAACTCTCGTTTCAAGCATTACAATATTCCTCCGAAACATCTTTGGGTGAGGTGGTAGTAGGTATGATTTTCGGATGTTTACAGCAATGACCGTTTCTATACCATCTTCACACTAAACCAATTTCACTCTTCTTCACGGAAAATTCGTAATTGAAAATAGATTTAGATTATTATTACGGAGTTTAGGCGTAGCTTGCCGTTCATTGTTACTTTAAGAGTACGATCAATACTCTCAGCCCAAAACTCTTTCACGTAATCCTCCTGCACTTGATGTTCAGAGACAAGAGATAAATGATGAAACAAGTACTTAAGCAAGAGGAGAATTAACTAATTGAACTTACAGAGAAAACTTCCCAAGAATCTTCGGAAGTATGTCAGCCTCTTCATTAAGGTTGTACTTATCGTATAATGAGTTCATCATCACTGGCTTTTGATGGTAAAGGTTTGTTTTTATAGATAAATAGTAGTAGTAATTGTGTTCTCGAATGTTGAAATTCTTACAAAAACACACAATCACGAGTTTAGTCGCAGGGTATTTTGAATTGGATTTCTACGAGGTTCTTCTTTTTTAGAGTTAACTGCTGCCATAATTTCTCCAACATCATAGAAAACAGACCCTCCTTATTACTGAGGGACGTCTTGAAAAGGTTGAGGAAAAATTCTCTTGGAGGCCTAGGACAGATGGTTTTTCTTTAAAGAGCTGAATCCTAAATTGTAAATTCTAAAATGATCGCTACGTAGGTAGGTTACCTTTGCATCATGGTGTACTCAGAGAGAAATTTCTGATTCGGTTGACTGCCTCCATAAATGATTTCTACTGGGGAGCTATGAAGCCTTTGATGCGATTGCAAGCGAAACCCCGTAGTTAGCTGCGGATCAAAAACCCAGCGTATTGGAGCTCTCATTGTAGAAATAGCTCAAATTGAGGCAAGCTATCGTTAAATTACGACCCTTCCAGACAACGGCTTGTCACATTCTTGAACATTTTCTTACAAACATTTTTCAAAATCGTCAACTTGGGAATCTATTTTCGAAGCCTGCTGGAGCGATTAAGGGATTTGAAAGATTTTTCATATGTTCATAAAGCACATGTTCGTACGATAACTCTCCATAGAATTCGGACAAAATATTCTACATAACTCACTCACGAGAGAAGAAATAACCCAATACAAATCCGTTTCAGACTAATCTAAAACCGAACCCGCAAGAAAACTATTGGTGAGCATCCGCGTGGGCATGTTTGCGCGTATCAAAAATTTTGTCGGTAGAAAATGAATAGAGGGAGAAATAAATGAAAGAAAAGAGTTAATAAAAGAGAAGAAAGAATTAAAGAAGTGCTAAGAATTTTAAAACGTTTCTGTTAGCAAGAGAGCATATCAAAGAATTGATTGGCAAGGGGGTTTAGTTATCTCTTGGTTTGGTCCCTTGAGCTAAATGATGTGAGATTGAGAAAAATGCTGAGAATTCCGTTATGGCATTAAGTTATTTGCACAAGATGTACCCATGATAACAAGCTTCACTTACCAATAAGACAAATTATCATTGCCGTTAGCACACGAATTGATTGCTCTTTGACATATTAAACTCTTCATTTGATGAGAACCAAAACAGAGAAGACAATTAGGCGACATTAGTGTTCAGTGTGTTCATATCTTGGGCAATTCAAATATTTCTTTGTGTATGCTAGTCATCTGAAACAACTGATTGGCAACATGGTAATCAATTTTGACCATGCTGGGTGACACGTGGGGTTTACTCATTTCTTGGTTTCGTCCCTTGAGCTACATGATGTGAAATTGAGAAAAAATGAAAGGGGGCCCTTAATGGAATTGATTTTTTTGCATGAGATGTACCCATGATAACAAGTTTCACTCACCAATAAGAAGAATTATCATTAACCGTGAGCACACGAATTGGTTGCTCTGTGTCATTGATGAGAACCGAAACAGAGAATACAACTAGGTGACATTAGTGTTTAGTGCGACATTATATTTTGGGCATTTTAAAAACTTATTTGAAATGACCGCAATGTTAAATGTAGTATTAACAACGTTCTGACTGAGAAACACTGTACACAGAATGAAGTTGTTCATCTCTAAAAAATAAATAACTGCTTATTGTGGGCATTGTGCTCGTAATTGCGTCGTTGGTAACTACACTACATGTTTTTGTGATTAAGACAGTGAGAGAACTCCTGAAGCGAATCGTGACTCCTAGAGTTTCGTCTCCGTTAATTGCTAACGTTGTTTTTAATCATCGCCATCTGTAAGAGGCGTATCGACTCCGCTAATGACACTAAGGCGCTGTAACAAAAAAAAAAGGTAGCTTTTCCATCAGATTTCGCTCCGATAATTGGAGGTAATAAGACCAGAGCGTCGGTGTCCGCTACTGCCTTAAGAGTTGTTCGAATTGTTTGTCGTCCGGAGCACTGAATCGTAACCGATACTTTTCCCGTGATAACAAATTGACTTGACGAAATACAAGAGTGGAAAATAAGATTGTTGTTCTTATCTGTGCGAAAAGCGGTGTGAAGTCGGGGTCATCCCCTTAATAGAATGCCAAGAAGTGCCAACCTTATGTTATCTTTATACCCTGACTTTGATTTATTTCATTCCTCCCTCCCATCTCTAAAAAAGATTGTTCATACCTCCCCTGTTATTTTTAATTAAGTGAATTCAGTTATATATATATTGACTATTTTTTTTTTTTTTTTTTTCAAATTTTCAACATTTTGTCTGTTCATTAGATTTATCATATTACCTACATGTAGACTGCTGTGTTTTTATTAAATATTGGGATTGCCCGTAAATAAATAAATAAATAATGATTCGGTCTGAAGGCCAAACAAAACTGCTTCGCAAAAGGGTTCCAGGAGAGAATCAACAACTATGAGTACCTACTACTAACACTAAATAACATGATAGAGGCGAAATGCAATTTGTGTTAGGGAACATTTTGTGTGGTCTTAACGCTACCACAACAAGCATGTTCATCATTCCGGTTTGTCTTCTACGATATCTAATACCGTGATAGGAACGGATTAACATGAATCACAAAATTTATTTACGTCAATGATATTACAAAAACAGTATCCAGGAATTATTTGTATATAAGAGCGATGTCTGCAACATTCTACACCTTTCATTATGATCTGAAACATTTCCAAAGACCTAAACGTTCAAGTTATCTAGATCAGGAAGCTATGTGCCACTCCAAACTTACAATTTTTTTTATTCTGTGTTCCCTAAATTACAAAAATCATTCCTTCTATTACTACGAATTGTACAATGGTATTGGCGGTAAAAGATGGGAGAAAGATACGTTAAGTCGATGATCCATACAAATTAGCCTTCAATGTAAAGGTAGAAGGTGAATACAATTCATCTGGAATATGATAATAAATAAGTGTGCTCAAACTAAAAAATTGAAATGTCCCTGTTAACATAGTTGTTTAATTATGATAAGAACCGAAAAAAAATGAGGGGTTCCGTAGCTTTTTTTCTGATCTGGTGGGTTCAGATCGAACGAATGCTCCATCGTGTACGAAAATGGGCCAATAAGTTAGATACTGCGGTTGTAGAACTTGCGTGGTTTCCTCTGCTCCACTTTCTCGAAATCACTTTAGTGACTTTGATGTTTGATCGAATGAACGGTTTCAAAATACGATCCCCAGTTGTCCAAAACCAGATATCGTGATCCTACTAAAAACGAACAGCGGGAATAGCTGATCAATGTAAAAACTACTCAAATCCGGGTTTTCCTAGTTAAAAGGGTGACTACCGCTTAGGTGGACCAATTTCCAAGGGCTTTTTTCACAGCAAATTCGATACGAAAAATTGCCTTGTCACTAAAATGGTCAAAACTTTCTTAATTCACAAAATAAACTCTAATTTAATGATACCGTTGGAAAACGTGTTGAATTTCCTACGTATGGTACTAAATGAACTTCCTTAAGCCGATTTTCAATGTCAAAATAACAAGGTAGATTTCAAGTTTTCAATCGTTTGAGAAAATGGCCATTTTTCGTTCCTAATTTTCACCTGTAGTACATAGCGCTATCGTTAGTAATTCAACAAGAAAAACTAGACCAGAATCTCAGCTTCCTAACAGTATAATCAATTTGGATTTTACTTTGTTAATTTAGGAAGAAAATGTAATTTGAATTTCAATGAAAGGAGGAAAGTTTTGTTGATAATTAGCTGTAGAATCGATCTACCCCAGAGGCAAACACCCTACATACTACCCCTGTATAATAAATTAAATTTTCATTAATATGTGTAATTTTTGTTTTATTGTTGTTATCATGTTTATTTGTCTTTTTTTACTTCATTTAATTTTCATTTGTTTTTTGTTCTCAGAGCCCTGACTTAATTTCGGAGCGAAGATGAAAACGGTCAGTGCCATAACCATCTTCGTTTTCTTTCCTTCTTGGGTGCGAATGCAATCCCCTCACATGCCTGTCTCAAACATGGTTCGCATTCCCTTCGGATATCCAGGTGATACAATTAGAAATAGTCCAGTTCGCGAGTCTAACTCACAAAATATGAAGGAGGTAGAGGCCCAAGAAATTGGAAAAACTGCCACGAGATCGGAAACCCAAAGCCCAAATGATTTTGATTTATCAAAGAACGAAACACCATCGCTGGGTACACTTCAATCTCAAGAATTACAGCAATATCAACCTTTGTCAGCTCAGCATTCGTATATTAACCCAAATTCGTATAATTCTCATTTCTATTCAGGCACAGTTCCTTTCAAAAGTACTACAGAGCCACGTCAGGCAACAGAACAATTACAAGAATATCTACAGCAGGCACCACTAAGAGGACGTTCGGAATTCCGTGCACCAGCATCCTTTGACTCAGCACTCCTGGACCAGCCTAAACCATCGCAATTCGGATTGCAGATTAGAGATCATCAAGCACAACGGTTTTCTGGGCAAAATACATACGAAAATTTGAGAGATAGAATACAACAAACACCAGAGTCACTGTTTAATGGAGCTCAAGGCTCTGCATTACTTGGAAGACTGGAAAGTCAGGGATATGGAACCAATCAAGATCAAATGTATGCGACTAATCGTAGAGAATCTGAATTCAGCGGTCAGGAAGGGTATTCACCCACTGGACCAATTACATTATTAGAAAATCAGCAACGATCCGGTAAACCCTTCACAGGCATAAATATACAACCTACGTCAAATGATAGAAAACAGTTTATCCCTCAATCTGCTGAACATCAAAGCTTTCCAATTGGTACCCAGCTAGGAAATCGAGCGAACAAACAGTTTAATGGTCGTGATTTGTTGTTTAGTAAGATGGTGGAATCTCAGCCTGTTAGACCAATGGATCATCCCTTTGACGGAGCAAGCCCTCGTTCGGATCCCTCATTCAGTATGCAGCAAGTACCCTACTCTTTTGGAAGTCAAGACGCTTCATCATTACAGCCTCAAGATGGATCAAGAATACAAATATTCGAGCTCAGCAGGCATGGCACACTTTTCGATCAGCAGAACCCGTCATATGTATCAAATCGTGGCTCTCAAGCAAGAAAATTTAATCCATTTGATCCTCAACAAGAATTATTGTACGAAAGAAAAGAAGATTCAAGTTACAGAGATCAGCCAAACACATCGCCTTTTGAGCCTTTAGGTTCCCAGGATCGTGTAACACAGTTTATGAAACAAGGTTCATCTGATGGATATCCCAACCATTACCTGGAGAAACAGGTGCCATCACTTGGACTCCGCCAAATTTGGCCAACTGAAGATAGTTATCAAGTAAAAACGAGAAATAATCCACAGTTCAGACAACCAAATGCCTTCGAACAAGAAATAGCTGGTCGAGATGCAAGGTCATTTGATGGAGAATCAATTCGATTCTCAGGGAGAGAAAACATACCACTGTTTCGTTATCAAGGTGGATCTCGTGCTCAAGATAGCTTAAAGTTTGGAGTTGAGCCACTTGTGCTAGACAGGGGAATGTTTAATAGGATACATCTATTGCCACAAATCGAAAATGAGTTTGGCTCACACCAGAGTTCCGACTCGAACAAAAGATTTATTGCACCATGGGAAGTCCAACACGAAACGTCAGTGATTAAACCAACTGAATCGGCTTATGGCAAGGCCCAGAGAGAATCCATACAAACTCCAATTCTGCAAGGAACACAGTTTGTATCATCACCAGAACATGGTATTGGACAACCACGGAGCACTTGGATTGCTCACCCACAAAACTACCAACAAACACGAGATAAACAGGTATTTCAACGAGAGCCCATGGGTTTAATAAATCAGCAAACCACCAGTTTAACGGATACACCTGCAAATTCACGACGAACATCCATTGACGATGTTCCTAATCTTGATTTCCCTTTAGATCTAAAGCGAATGAACTCAGTAGGGATATTTCAAATGCAACGACCGCTATCTTTTACTGGGATTGAGAAGGAAAGACAAAATAATTATATGTGGCCTTCTACAGACCTAAGTAACAGATTTTTGGAGACTGTGCCTTTTGGAAAACCGTCGCCATTTTTCCAACAAGCAGAATCACCATCATTGTATGATGAAAATCCATTTTTAGTAATGAAACCAAACCAGGATTTCGCGGAAGAAATTCGGTTCCCATTATCAAGACCTCGTACGACGGAACCCAACGAAGAAATTTTACTATCAAGAAAAATTCATGACAGCCAAAAAAGTGAACCGATTCAGTGGCCGAAAGAACAGACCAGACCAATACTGTTATCATATCCAGAGAAAGAATATGGATCCAATCAAAATCAAAACCAGCCAGTATCATCGCACCAAAGTCCGATAGATCATATCTCAAGGCCTCAATTTGGACAGATGTTAAGTTCTCAAAGGCAAGGTTCAGATCGAGTACTGCAAACTGATGACCTATCGAGTGAAAGTATGTCCAATATTCAGCCTTTTGATCCAAACAACAAACTACTGACCGTATCTAGCAGAGTTCCACAAGTGGAGCAAGAAACAAATAAAATGACGCCACAGGTAGGTCAACAGGTGTTGGCAGGAGAACGAAAACTAGAAGATGGCGAGACCCCAGGAGCACGAACATTCTACCAGGTTTGTGGTTAGTAATTTCAATTATTATTATCTTTTTTTATAACTGTGTGTTTGGGCTTAGACTGATATATTTTACCACAACCAATGTTAAGTTTAGTTAACTTATCCTTAAGTCAGTAGTTTGGAAATCAGTTATGATGAAACAACGAGATTGTCTAACAAACGCTCAACAGAATTTAATCACATATAAGTGCCTGAAACGCTGATTCGTACGGTAGGAACAAAATGGCCCTTAAACTACAGTTTCTGGACAACGGGTATACCTGGCCTCAACTAGTTTACTATTTAAGAAGAGCCTTATTCTTACAATGCCAATTTTTACTGTTTTGACGGGATTTCATAATTTGGAACTCAATTTGGATTCATGGCCTTCATATACTCACTAACAGTAAGCTTACCGGCTGCCAATTTCACCACAAAATACCGTCTACTTTCGTGTTGAAGTTGTTGGAAACGGTTAAGCTCCACGTCGTCAAAGTTACAAGTCGTCGACGTATGTTTTTTCAAGTCTCGTATTGGCTCATTTCCGAACAAAAAATTGCCAATCTTAAAAAATGGATATCTGATTTACTGAAAGGACTTGTTGAACTTTAATCAAGTGTTGTTCATAATACGAAAAACTCTATTAAACAGTATCTAACCGTTCAAAAAATCACTTCCTATGATATTCTGTTGAAAAAAATCGAGTCACCCAGCAAGACCTCCACGAATCTAATACCCTCTCTTATCCCAACGTTTAATTAAATTTCTCTCTTCAAATTCTGCACTTTTAAATCAGATACAGTTTAACGTTCACTCGTTCAACGTTAGTGAAAATCAAACTGTAAAAAAAATATAATCTTCAATAGAAACAGAGGTTAGAGTTTCTTTAATTGTCTGAACTCATTGCTGGGGAAGGGAAAGCATGATAACACTAGAATCCTTTCATTTTTAAAGTGGATCCCAATTAATTAAGAAATTAATCGGATCCCAGAAATTAGACAGATGTTTATTTTGAATGAAGTAAGAACCAGGTCCAGTCCTAAATTCTGGGACAGGAATCCATTGGCATTCCAGCTCATAATTCGTACGTTACGCTTCATACGAATCGCTGCGATCTTCGCAATTTGCACGTGTCGCGAGGTTGAGTGAACTTTTCTGTAGCATAAAATCCGGCATAAAACACCTCTCCATTTTCGTGCAATAGTTGTTGATGTGTGCCCATGATTGGTATCTCTTACAATAGAGACACTATTTTATTCAGTTTAGCGTTCTTGAAGTTCACTTTCGACCAGTGAAACTTCGCGATTCAGTTGATAGTATCAGAATTGATTCCGGAGGCAGAATCAACTATATACATATCGATCGGTACTTATTGCCACCCATTTCAGTTCCTGTGTTTCAATCAAGACTTTAAGATGTAGCAATTTGAGAAGTAACCCTCCTTCAATTCGACTATTTAACGTTGTTCTTGTTTATTTCCGTCCACAGCGAAGGGGCATTTTTGATCAAATTGCTTGGATTCATCAGAGGTTTTGAGTGAACTTAACATTACAATCACCAAGAAGGTTGAGGATGACATTCGATACTATTTGTATTAGCAATGTTTGGATATTCTTGAATCCTTGACCATCTTTAAGTGCTTTCAGCATAAAAGAAAGAGGTTTCTGTTTCTTTGCTTTGGATTATTGTACCTGTTTCTGAGGTAGGTCATATACTTCTTCCGAATCATCTTAACTCGTTTAAAGTTCATATCAGAGACATGAGCGAATTGCATCTTCCCCAACTTTTAGCAAGATCAATTGAGGCTGCATAGTCATCATTTGACATCTCATCTTTCTTCTCGTCCGCCAAGAAGGTCAGACCCTTTTTTCCTTTCGGAAATTTCATGTTTATTACGAACTGGTAAATCGCCACTTCGAGTATTGATTGTATTGTGCAACTCACAGATTGAATTTCAGATCGTCTCACCTTGAATCCCTCCCGTATTCATGTGATGTTGCGCAAGAGTGACCTTTACTTGTGAAATTATATCCGTTATAGTCTGAACTCCACCGCTGTCCGAGTTCATCTTTGCCGCTGGAACGGCCGAAAAACTTGTTCGCTAATGATAGACGTCCTTTTAATGAATAGAATTAGACTGCTCGGAGCGCTTCACGTTCATCAGTTCATCCTCCCTCAGGGCTAAGACTGACAAACAAAGAACGTAAACATGAATGTGTTTTTTTTTTTTTTTTTTTCATTCTCTAATTGAGTTCGTATGTTGATCATGTTCCCCTAGGGATAGGGATGAATATGTTCGATACTTTACATAAAAAATTAACAAATCGAAATCGTATTGGTGGGTCGCTCGGTTATTTGAGCACGAATAGCTTGTTTGCTACCTAATCGAACAGGCCGATGAAGCGTTTTACGTCATTATCCCTTATATGAGTACACAACCAGGGAACCAATCAATATTCTACATTATTAAATTCCTCTAGAGCCACTCCATGACTGAAATGGTCTCACGTTTTACGCTCGGCACCGCAGCCGGCGGTGCAGAGATTCTCAAGAGTTCGAGGGGCGGATGAGAGATGAGGTACATTTTTCCTCCGAACTTGAGAGGAGGCGAGGAAACTGTAGGAACCCAAGTCGGGAGGAAGGTTCGGCAGTCCTCAGACCTGAGCGAGGAAATTGAAAATGGAGGCTCCTTGACAAGTTCGCCCGGACTGACGGAAGAGGTCGCTTGAGGGCCGAAACTTTTGAGGGGAAACGCAACTTTCTTGGAGAGTGAAACCTCCTGAATCCCCCGCCGTCACACTCCACACGCGCTCTATTTAACCAGGTGCAATCGATTCAGACCCGTATCGATACCGGTTGGATCGTGAATTCTCATAACAGCTAAAGTGGGCGTCAGGTTTCCGAGCCCCCTACGCGGCTCCGCTCCGCCTTGCTACTCTCGCAACACCCGAACGGTACGAGAGAAATGTTGCAATCGGCCAGAAAAAACTTTCTTCAAGTTTTCCCAATAGTTATACGGCTCTAGCCAAGGACTGAAAATTATTTTTAGAATCCGGAGAAACGTACGAGTATTCTTTGAGTTTTGTTCATCGACTAACCCCTTACCTATTGCAACTAATTCAGAATTTTGCATGAGAGATTTCTTCGTTAATAAACAGCACTGCAAAACATTGTGTATATTCATAATATTTATTACCGAATGATTTTTCTTCCGAGTCTATTTAAGGCTTTGTTTTGACTTTCGGGAGATGAAACTTTTGTTTTTTCTAAAATCGAAGTACCCGATTGCAATGTGTATTCAAAACCATTCTGAGCAACTTTCGTTCGCGTTTGCCTGTGTGTTTTCATTTTCACGGCTGGATACCACATAATTCAATTCGAAAAATAATGGTTTCCATCGCCCTTTCGAGATAAAAATACATGAAAGATCATCATTGCAAATTAATGTTCACGATCATATGAGGCTCTCAATCTGCTTTCAACAGGCTTGAAATATCAAGTTTGAGTTGAAATCAGGAATTAACTTGAGCTGCTACTAGAATATAATCGGATGAAGATGGCAGAACATTTCAAGGACGTCGATCCATATACTACGAGAATAGTAAAATCGGGGAAAAATGAATTTGTTTGATCGATCCAAATCCATTATCACACTTTTCTATTGATACTCGGTACTCTTTAATTCGGGTATAGGGCTACTCTTTTTGTGATGAGTTGGACGTCTCATCGTTTTTGACAGAAGTTGTTAAAAGGATGAGCAGCGAGATTGCCTCACGCGCGGTCACTTCCCGTTTTCTAATTAGCCGTCCAGCGAGGCCGGGCGTTAATCGGCGCCATCGCACCGCTTTACTAACCCAATTCTGAGTTGTGAAGGCCAACTGAACCACAACTAGGGGTTCGAAAAACCTCAACCCCCAGTTGAACCTTAATGAGAAACTTTGAGATTAACCTAGCCAATAGTAATGATACTAGGGATTGAGCCATTGAGCCGTAATGTGATTGTGAAGAAGAAACTGGTTTCTTGGAACTAGCTTATAGTATTTTCCGTATATTGCTTTCATGAAAGTTCTTTTCTGAAAATCAGGAAGCTGGAGGTAGCTTTCTTGTGAGCTTATTAATAAATGGTTCGATTCAATGTTCGACTGAGTTACACTGCGAATTTCAATTTCTTGCTCGAGTTTATCTGGCCATGTAATCATCATCATCATGTGTCCATGTCCGGGTGTGTAATTACCTAAACAATTTATTAGGAGGGGGTTCAAATTGAAATGTATACAAGAAAGACGCATAAGTTAAGAATCATCTCACAGTACGAGATATAGTTAAATGCTGAATACATTTGGGGACTTACCAATGTTTCAAGATTTAAACGGTTCCCTGGAACTCACAAATCTCTAGCCCAACTAAAGACATGGTTTTTTATGTAACTGTCCGACTATAATCATGATTATCAGTTGATAAATGAGTAAACTATTGCAAAATAAGCATTGAACATTGTCAGTTAATACTTTAATACTGCAGATCCAAAGCCTTGAGCTTTTTAGCCACTGAAATTGTTGAAGTCGGAACTGTCCGAAGAGTTAACAGGCAATCAGCTGCGAATTGGGGGAGATACATCGATAGAAAATGACACGCAGGCTATCGTTTTGATCACAGCGATGAGGTAATTAGCTGGGAATCTCGCAATGAGTGAGCGGTCGGAAAGAACATTTGGCTCTATCATGACGCATGCTGGATGAAGCTACGTGTGCCCAAAATGCTGACATAGTTTCCGAAGAAACAATCAGTATTTCAGCACTGAAGGTTGATAAGGGAATAAATTAGCCTCAGGGGTCCCCCGGCCAATCAGTTCTCCTCCCTAATTTGTACTTGTATATAGATAGCTGGCTTACCCGGCGTCGTCCAGGTTGGGGCAATACAATTGGTGAGGGGTTCACATCCATCATTAAAACAGTGAAGCTAAAGTCATTGTCACTCATTTTCTCGCACGATTAAATGCAAATAATAAATCAATAACAATAAAAGACATACAGGCTCCATATTAAATGTCACTATCTTTAGTGAATTGGGAAGAAATTAAGCATAGGATTAACAAAGCCGAGATGACACTCCTTTGCTTCTAATTATAACTCAAATGTTCATAGGATTGTCATATTTGTCATCGTACGTGTCAAAATCAAATCCTCTTACAAGCATGACCTTTCTCGCCTGTATGAAGACAAACAATTAAACGGCGACAGTAAAATACCTACAGGCTGCCAGAAATAATGTTTTTAGTTTTTATCTTATGGAACCGGAAAAAAATTGGCAAAGTTGGCCCCCACAGCCGTCCGGGATACTCCGTATTTCATGATTATTAAACAAATCTCTTTAGGTCTACTAATTTCACCAATGTTGAATGATTGATTTAGAAAAACGTTAGTCTGGCAGAAATTGTTATTTATTGGCCGAAAATTGGAACCAAGCGGTTGAGGAACTCTTCATATATTCTGTGTGTTTTAAACACGTTTCAATAGCCTACGAATCTGCTTTTGTTGACAAATTAATAGCTTTGATTTAGTTGATTATTAATATAGGTGGTGAGAGGAATTGTCGACTCTTACGAAGTAAAATATTTTGCTGGTAACAAGCATATTGAACTCGTTGGATTTATTGCTACTCGTGGGGAAGAGTGAGATCTAATACGGGTATTTTCAATTGAAATGTTTGGAACATAATTAACCACCTAATTCTGTATGCGTATAGAGTTAATTCACCACCTGGGCAAAATACTCGACGAAATCCAATTATTCTATCCCTTTACAGCGCTTAGCCACTTCCTCCACCCTCAGACGACTGCTCCATAAGCCCAATAATCCCTCTTAAGGGCCTTCTAAAGCTTTAATCTCAGCTGTTTGTCACAGCTACTCCGGCCCCAAATCCATTCGATACTTTGTAACGTTCGTGGCTCGGGATGGGAAAATTTCTTTTTACTTCTTTTAAACTCCAAAGCCATTTCGGTGACCTTTCGTTGAGGCTAGGTCGAGCTAAAACCCTTTGAGTTTCATTGCTCACAAATACGTCACTCTCTCCGTATGCAAACGTAAAACTTTGAAGTTTGCTCAACGTTTGCAAAAAGTTGGCTATTTTTAATCATTTACTTTCTCTGAAATGATTGGCTACGATGATTTTTCTGTCACAGCCACCAAGCGTCATTCCTCTCCCGGAATTATGTGCGTTTCTACACTCCTGTTGTTCAACGGCATCAACTCTCCGTTTGTCGTCCATTTTGTTCCTTCTGTTTGGTATCCATTTTTTGGTCCACTGATCAGGTTTATATATCCAATAAGTCCAAGTCTATTATTGTGCTCATCGCATCCATTCAAGTTTGAATCAACGAATGTGTTTCTTCGTGGGCCTCTTTTTCTTCAAAGCAGTAGCAGCTCTGCCTTTCAATTCAAGAAACAACTATAAAAAACATTCAATAATTCTTTTTATATTGATTGTTCTATTTTCAGTTAATTTTCGTTCTTCTCTCTCGTATCTTACATTTCTTACTAAATAATTTAATTTTTTGCAAGTTCCATGGTGAAATCCGCGCATTGTTACCACTTTGTGACGAATACTTTCTTCCTGGTATTTCTTAATACGTGTTATTCTTATTATTTCTTCAAGTCTAATGAACTGCTCTTTTTCAAATGTTGAACTACAAGCTTAATTCTCAAGATGAACTAGAATAAATAAATTCTTCTAACACCTGATGATTTAGGATTGTGACAAGAGTAAAATAAATTCCATGTATGAGAATTACTTGATATTTAGTTCGCATTCGTGACAGATCTACTAGATTCCACTCTTTCGGAAAAGGGCTCTTCAATACTCGCCTGCTCTGTTATGAAAAAACCTGAAAACCTTGAACCTTGAGAGATTGTAAAATATAGACTGTAGTGTCTCATTAGATCTCTTTGATCAGAATTAAGCATTATCCATATTGACGTGGAAAAATCTAGACCACACTGACTGACAATCAAACCCGTTAACTAGTATTAAATTTTCACTCACCACTCAAACTCTGAGCATTCTTAATTGAATTTCATTTTAAATCCACATTTTAATTCCATTCAAATCCACATAATGCATGTATAATAAATTGTGTGACGACATTACCGAACCCTCAGGGCTCTACAGAAAAGTGGGAGGTGAATAATATGTTGGAAGATTATCCTTATGTCATAACTTCAGTCTTGTCACGAGCTCTATCTAAATCTAGCTGGTAGGTCCGATGAAGTGATATTAAAATCCCACTTCATCCTTTTCCAAATTTTCACCGAACAGGTTGAGTGCAGCCATCGTAATGGAGGAAAGGGGTCGTAAATTCATTGGAGGGTGGGGGGGGGGGTTCCCGATATTCTGTAGAATCCAAGTTCAAAATAAATTAAAACAATGAATTTGAAGAAACAATAATATTCTAAGTTGAAAAACGCTGACAAATCTGATACATGGGTTTATTTTTATTTCATTTTTTTAATAAAATGTGATTTTTACGTAATTGTGAGGTTTGCGAGTTCTTAACTGGGTTCAGAAATAGCGATTATCTGCTATAACTGAATTGCTACGGAACTGAAACTTATTCCAGTCGCTTTTCTGACCAGAATTACTAGAAAATGACACCCCACTCGCCTAAGCTAATGAAACGATCGTAAAACGAGCGTTATAACTGGTTTTGCACCCCCGATTGCATCTATGTTTCATAGGGAGTGTACAAGGTTCAACCTTGCACATGCTATTTGATAAAACAGAAAGAACAGAATCCCACATAATCTTTCAGGGTAAAATGAGATCTATTCAAACCTAACAAACAACCAAGGCCTCACACACCACACTAGGAGCGGAGTGTTTTTGGAGCCGATAGACTTATTCAAAATCCCCGCCGTCTTAGCATAAGTTACCACCAATAGTTGTCAACCTTCCGCTGTTATGTTTTTCCGATTTCTAGAAGAAATGTATGGTACCGTCTTGTCTGCCCTGCTGGGACGAGTTATGGAGAGACAGGTTGTTCCACATGCTGCACAAGGAATTGAGGATCTGATTTCTCCCCCACCGAGGGTAGAAACGTAATGGGTACACCCTTATAATGAAAATGGAACGTACAATTTGAGTAATGAGGTTAACCGATATTCGAAGGTACGAGATAAGGTCTTCAAATATTTTCTCATTGTGATCGCTTCATTTGACAAATTGCTAGAGAAGTTGCTTCCCTTAACAACGAAGCAGAGGGCTGACGGTCGTCTTAGCTCACATCACACAATGAGGATCCGAGTAGTCACCCCTACAGTCGGATTTGAAGCGAAATAAATTGCGAGTTGGATAGTTGTGGGAATTTAGGGAGACGCTGTATTGTCAGCATACTTCAGAGACTCTTTGTCCCAGATGCTGGGCTCATCATGAATAAACGAAATTACCTGGCCTACGTCCATGGCAGTAAAGAGAATGGACACTTGCCAAAAAGGGAGACCCCCGCACATTGCATTTCCTCTGGTTTCTACCTGATGGTTCCAAACCTTCTACTATTCTGTCTCTGGTCTAGTGGACCATTCCACCTGATGCTGGTTGCGGTGGCTCCGTCAAAATGGAGGGATAACGGAAGTAAAACGGTCAATTCTCGCACTCGAATAAGGTGTCTGTCGATGAACTGTCACGGAACGCACCGCAACGGTAGGTAGAAAATGGGTGGTGTAAACCCAGAGTTATGAATCAACTCCTGCCACTTGGCTACAGCTTGATATACATGACACGCTTCTTTCACAACCGCCAGTTCATTTCCATATAATCAAGCCTTAACACTCTTACTATATTCGTTTCACCATTCAGTTTTGTCAAAACTCTAGTCAAGATCGATCGTTATCAACTACCACGTGTTTCAAAGTCTTTTATTATTGCTCTGAAACACAGGTCCTGATTTCAACACGTCAATTGACAAGGATCAATTATAAAAACGAAAGCTGGAGAATGCTGCCAGCGAACAAGCGCGGAATCGTAGTGGGATAATGCGGAACTCACATATCTATAGAAATTCCGAGCCAGCTGAAGTGCGCATTCCAATTAATGGAGTCATAGGACCTTTCAGTTAATATCAAATTTATTATACAACCGATGGGAAGAAACCATTACTCATCGATCGTTAGCTGCCGCTGTGCAGAAGGTCCTTTGGCAGTTTTGCGATCGGAAAATATCAAATTTTTCCAATACGCCAATTCTTGCTCCCCTATACTTCTTGCTGCGGTATTTAGTGAGCTTGGCAGCTGCTAATCAGCCTTTTTTTATTCACATCATTTCTCATCCATGTGAATCCAGCATTATATTTACGTGGATAATTTAGCGGTGCTCAATAAATTGTCAATTGCTGTTTAGAAGCGGTTGACTTCAGGGAGTAATAGTATCCACTGCTGGTTCTGTCTTGTATAAAATGAATGAATTCGTACATGATACAGCTCGGTGTGTGTGTGTAGACCTCTAGTTTAACGTTTGTATTCAAACTGAGCGCTCGATGTAAACGATACTAGAAAATCAGTGGTTCTCTCCCAATCAACACTAATATTTTTCTACCAATTGACATCATCCTTCATTATTTATATTCGTCGAGAAGCTTTACTTTGATTTCGTTTTAGTGCTTTTTCGTAACTCAAGTACCTATTGTATCGTAGTGGAGAAATGCGTTTATTCAATAATGATCAATTGTGATCGACCTACAGAAAACATTTTTCAACACAAACTCAAAAATTGTTGGTTTACGTTTGTAGGTAAGTAGATTTCATAAATCGAAACAACTCAACAAACGAACAATTTCATTGTTCCGTCTGAAAAGTTTACAAAATTTGCCTGAAAAATTCCAACATTGACCGGCTATGTGCCAGTAGTCTTGGCATCTTGATCAGTCAACATTAAGGGGCTATATTTGAGGATTAATCTATCAAAAAATCGAAATCTCAAAAACGTTCGAAACAAGAGAGCAGTGTTTGTTGGCTTAAAATGGAAATTAGTTTCCTGATTCGAGTGATACCACTTGTATTGCCGTTTGATCGTCCTTTCGCTCACCGTTTGAAAACCCCATCTTCAGGTGATGAATATTGGTCGTCTACGGTCATGTAGACGGTCGAGACGCAGAGCCCCTTCAACGTGAGGTCTGAGCTAGACCGCATAGGTGGCGTTAGCTCAAGTATTTTCATCTCGTATGCAATTAGGCGAAAGGTTATTTAATTCAGAAATGATACACCTCGCATTTTTCCATTTCAATTATTTTATCGGTTACTGTAAAAGCCCGAAGTGAGGTAAATGTTAGGATTTACCAGAAAATCTTAGCATTTCCCAACATTGTTGGTGAAAGCTCGAGATCCATATGAAAAACGGTAATTTACCGCTTGACAGTTCGTTATTATTAAGATTGACTGACCAATTTGGTAAATGCCGAAAAAAATAAACATCGTGTGAATGAGGCATTTCGGACTTTAACCAATCTGTCTTGCCAATTGTGGAGATTTAGCTAACTTTGTAAACTTTATTTCTACATAGCAAACTTGTAAATTAACTATGTAAATGTACTGACTTTGTAAACTGTTAGACGGTATTTTTACTTAGTAAAATCAAGTGAAATGATAGCAAAGAATCTACAATGAATTACGCGTTGCAACAAGGTGAATATTATTGCACTTCAAGTTCCACTTCATATTTGCTGCCTTACAGAGGCATTTTGAGTACTTTTTAAAACTATTGCATTTCTTGAAACCCTCGCCGCCGACCAATGACTGTTTCCGAACCACGGTATGAAGGCATATTTCTTCATCAGATACATTTTTAATTTAATTTCGTATTGATTACGTGAATCTGTAAGCACTAAATTTACCAAAGATTAGAATAAATTCCTCACATTTGCCTAGAAAGATCAGTAAAAGTCGAAATGCCTCATTCACACAAGGTTTTTCGGGCTTTTCGGGTTTTTTCTACATAGTTGTTCAGCCAATCTTAAGATTAAACAACTGTCAAGCGGTAAGTGACAGTTTTTCATATAGATTTCAGGCTTTCACCGACAATATTGGGAAGAGCTAGGATTTTCTGGTAAATCCCAACATTTACCGCACATTAGGCTTTTACAGTACATACCCCGTTTTCCGGTATTCATTGTAAACGCCAAGAATAAGTGATACGTTACAATCCAACCTCTGTAACCGAGATTTGAAGTAGAACACAATCTCCCGAGGTGATGTGGGTTATTAGGAGAGAAACCAAACGACGCGGGGAAACTCGAGAATGACAAAGAAAAATAAAAGGTAGCGAGCCCAGGTTAAACTGGTAGATGAGCCGGGATATAAGGGAACTGGTGTATTAGGCATGAGCTCGTGGTGGAGTGAGGCGGAGGAGGGTTGCTGTGGGCGTTCCTCTTTATTGGCTTCCCGTTGTGGTGTGAGGGAGCCGCTGTTAGCTGTACTGACGCAGACTCAAGGGGCTGCAAAAACGTTTACCGTGTTTTTCCACGGATTGTTTATTACGATAACACGGAAACTTCCCGAGGAATATCATGGAAACTAACGGATGGGAATTGACGTTTTAAATATTTGTTGAAACGGCGGGTTCATGTTATTCTGTATTTAATCAATTTCTGCTCCCCGCTACATGGACCGTCACAAAGAAAAAAACCTTTTCGTAAATAATTCATTACTTCGAGTGTGTTCCAGGCGGGTTTTTGAACTTTCCAAATAATACCATTCAAATCTCTCCACATTCTAAGTGCATGTGTACCTACGAAAAATATGTTCATGGACCATTCATAGAGCGTTATGTAAACATTCTATTGTTAGATAGCAAAAGAAAAGAAAACCTCAACTCTGTAACAGCCGGAAAGTCCCTGAAGTGGTTGTTCAAGACCACGATATCCTAAACCATGTCAGAAAGAAACAACTGAAATTCGTCTAAGTTCAGGGGGTGTGAAGCTAATATCAGTACTTACCGTTAAAAAAGATTTAAACAAATTTTTTAACTGGAGAAGAACTTATGTTCCTTATTAAAGTCAACCACATTATTTTTATTTATTTATTTTTTTCTCGATAAGGGATGGGAGGAGCCACTGGTCACTGAGACCGCTGGATCTATTCTGACGCTGTCCCCATTCTAATTCATAACCTTCTTAATAACCTCTCCGTTCAGAAAGTGTAGGAGGTTTTCAGGCGTTTCCAAGGCAATATCAGAGGGTGTCAGGGCACCCTTCCCGAAATGCCGGAATCTAGTTGATGCAACAGCAGGACAATTACAGATGATGTGTTCTGCTGTTTCCGCCTCATCGCAGCAGAGCCGGCATTCTACTGTCCTGGCCTTACCCATTTTGTTTAGGTGGTGGTACCTTAGAGGGCAGTGGCCACGAGGAAGACTCACAAGTTTGTGAAGGTCTTCGCAAGAGATGTCTTGCGAGATTGTAAGAAACAGCTGCTTAGGAGTGTTGTGCCAGTATTCTGTGCGTGTTTTGTCCTCCCATTTCTGAACCTGTTGAGTTATATAACTCTTGGTAACCCCTAGTTGGGGTTCAGGTCCAATTGGGTTGGACTGTGATCCCTTTTTAGCAAGGCGTTCAGCTTCCTCGTTGCCCTCTATTCCCTCATGACCCGGTACCCATAGCAGCATGAGTTTGTTGCCCTGGGTCGCAGCCTTGAGGGAGTTTAGGCTCCAAGTCAGCTTTGAAGTTACCGAGAAGGCAGAAATAGCCTTTAGTGCTGCTTGGCTGTCAGATAGTATAAATATTGTTGCCTTTGCACCTTTGAGTCATTTCCTGGCAATCTCTTGTGCACATATTTCTATAGCATGGGTTTCCGCTTGATATATGGTTGAACCACATTGTATACCGACCCCCAAAATATTCTTAGGACACTCCTCGGAAATGGCTCTATCGTACATAAAACTGCAATAGCACAAGGTTTCCAAGGACTGCAGGAGTTTATTTCAAGGAATCGATTAGTCATGTGACCTATCTAGTCTACCAATCTTTTCGGGTCCAATGTCTCCTACTAGATTATACTGTTTAGTTCCAACAGCTGCTACTAGAGTGAGTTGGTGTCTGTGGGAAACCACTTTTAATTTTCGTCCAAGCAACAAAGGTACTAGAATGGCAGCACACCGAGTGTATATATTACTGATAACTACGACTAGAAGTTTCACTTCGCATCCACCTTCGATCGGTAGGGCAGATATACAATGGTAACACCGATCGAAGGCATCCTAGCACATTTACCAACTTTTCTTTTGCACACTAAGAAAACAATTACCTCATACAAAAGGGAAAGTGTAATAGATTAAGAACTGTGTTCATAAAATCAGTCCTTAACAGTGTCGCTTATCACACATTCCTGTTCAAGATACCTGACTAATGATATTTATGCTGTGTGTATAAATTATTGTCGGAGGGCATGCGAATCTAGTAGTCATGTGATGTATTCAGTCATTTGATTATTTAATATGTTTGGTTCCAAAATCCGCACCTGGAGTTATTACGCTGTTTAGTGTGGTCACCCTAGTAGCAATTGTTGGAATTAAACAATACAATCTCTCTAACGACAGAAATTGCAATTAGATAAAGCTTTCAAGATTTATATTTTTTAATGGTTTATTCTTTAAATATTATCGCTTATGGTTGATTGATCAAAGCGATGAGGACATTTTAATGAATTAAGTTCGAAAACAATAAAAAATCTCAAGAGGGTAAGAAGGCATATCATGGAGGTTTTGGATTTTATGTTAAAAGCTGTTGCCAATTACTTGCAAAATCGACTGCAGAAGTTTGGATGGTTATTTTTGAGAAACCCTGAATAAATTGAGGCATATATATTGGAGCATCATTACCGCATCCAGCTCGTTGGAAGGGGCAACTACACCATTCCATCACCTGACATGGTAGCAGAGCGTGGTTACGGTCACTGGCCCATTTATAATTTTTTTTAATTGTCTGTTGGCTTACAGAAGCTGTAAGCCCTTGATATTGATCAATTCGTAAATTTTTAAACCCCTGCCCTACTCATTGCGACCCCCCCCCCCCCCCCCCCCCCGAATGAGAGTCACTTTTCCATTCATGCCCCCTCTTCCCCCCTTCCCCCCCCTCGGCTTTTCTCAGAGCCCTGGGAGTGTGATGGATATGGTTAGTTGGCCCTTCTCGATTTGAGAATCCGTCGCCTTGGGAGATGAATCAGACGTTTTCAAGCGTCCTGGTCATCCTCTGAGCGTGGCGGAGCATTATTTCCGCATCCAGCTCATTTGAAGGTGCAACTATACCATTCCATCACTTCACAGGCATGCTAGCTATTATCAATAAGTGGAAAATTGGCAGTAAGTAACTTAGTTACATCTGTTAACAATTGTAGGTTGCAGCTTACTATCATGGAGTCTGGTGGCGACTTTTAATAACATAATAATAAGAATGTTACTTCTGGTCATTAGCAAAAATAATGCTCTGTACGCTTTTGTCAGTAACCTTGTTATCCACGGAGGATATAGGTGTAACCAACGTTTACGAAATTATCTGAACGGTTCGCGAGTAAATGTGTCGTTGCAATAACATTTGACGGCTACAATTCTTTAGGACATTTGGTTCCAAGCGGGTGATTCTGTTACGGAGGAGGGAAGAAAATTCGCGTAATTCGCTTTTGTCCATAGGAAATATATTTCGCTGGGTTGTAGGAACCGGCTCTGTTACCACCTACCTCTTCTCCTATCATTCACAAGCCTACAACCCCTCCCTTCCATCCTCACACTCTCTCTTCATTCTATCTCTCCCTGTTGTATCTCCCTCACCGTCGCTCTGTCTCTCTAACCATCACACCCTCTCTTGTTCCTCTCTCCTTCTCTCCCTTACACCATCCCACTAACCCCCTCTTTCTCTTCCTCTCAACATCCCGAGCCAAAGCCACCTACTCCGCCCGCAGCCTCCCGCCGGGCAAATCCACTAGGGCTCTCCTACGCTTCCCACACATTTCCCTACGTATCCATTTTCCGCCTAACGTCACTTCAGCTGTTGCTAGTTCACAGTTCGGATCAAGAAATACATAAATTGTCAGGTCCTGAGACACCCAGGACAACCTTGTCCGTTACCAACGCACCAGTTTGTAACTGTTAATGTTCATTAACAAACAATGTTATATATCCGTCAGTACCGCGCAGTGATACGAAATTGACGATTGTTTTCTGAAATTGAATCTATTTAGATGTCGTCAAAATTTTGTGACGACGGAGAAAGGGAACATCCAGAAATGTGTTTTGAGCACATCAGAAAACTCAACCCTATATATGAATATGCACAAGGTATATTGCACTTGATGTAAACACTATTTTTTAACAAAACTAGACCAAAAATGTAGCGAAACGACACCAACCGCACTTTTCTAGCTCAACTAATTCCCAAAATATGATTTTTTGAAGGTTTTTTCAAGACAACCACGTTTTGTGTCATAAAAATCGACATTCCTCCACTCGGAAACAATTTTTTTTTTCATCTCATGACCATAGTTTTGATTTTTTCGTTAAATTTCCTACACGCTTGGTGGATTTTCAAACATTTAAAAAAAAAATCAGGTTTCTGAAAATACTTGAACGTCAACCCCATTTTGCAGTTTGCAATCAAGGGGTGGGTTGTGGTTTTTTTAATCATGATTCGGGTGAGGAATTGAATATCGTCTGTGGAATAAAACAACCATCTACCCGACAGAAGCTTTCGCTATCAAATAGGCTTCGAAGCAAGTCTTGGAATCCACAGTCCACAGCCCCCACGTTAATGTTATTTCAGACTCTCATTCAGTCCTTTCAAAAAAAGATAAATTTTAAATGCGATGAATTGGGTGGTGGCATTTTAAATGCGATGAATTTAAATTTTAAATGAATTGGGTGGTGTAGTAACTATATTCATCTGGACTAAAGGCCACTACAACATCTGTGGTAACAACATAGTGGATTCACTTGCAAAGTAAGCGACAATCTGCTTGAGCTTGGGCATGCTTCAGATCTGAACAGACGGATGAAAATTGAACAGATAAACAGTTGGAACGACTTACATTCCAACCAACCCACTGGCTTTAAATGTAAAATGATGTTTCCCCAACTTCACCCAAAACCGTGGTTTTCGCAAATGACTACCCGTCCAAAAATTTTCTGCACGATCATTTCGAGGCTCAGAAGTGGAAATTGCACGACTGAAATTTTCTTTTTTCGTATTGGAAGATTAGATTCAGGGAGCTACGACCTCTGCTTGATGCGGACACCGAGAATCTAATATTGGTGTGTCCATTTTTTAGAAACCGACGTATTCTTCTTTTTGCAATAATCGAAGAAGCCGTAAACCTCAATGAACCTCATTAACTCATACTACTGACTGAGCTAATTGAAGTCTACCACGCAGACTGACATTCATTTAGGACTGTCGAATCAAATTGTGAGTGCAGTCCTGTGGTTCCTCGAAGACATACTCACAGACATGATAATGCATATGCATATATTTATTAATTAATCACAAATTGTAATAGATGCGGCTGTATAGGTTAAATCCTGAAGCCGATATATAAAAATTTAAATAAAAAGTTTTCCAAAATCGTGCTGAAAGCAGTCAAATTGAAATTATTTCACTTTGAACTTATTTCATCGAACTTTGTTGTACGAACAGTCAAACAGGTTAAAAAACTCCGAAAATGCCGTATTTTGTGAACTCTGATTTTGCTTCCGTGTCAACCTATAGGTAGCAGGAGCGTTGATTTCACCTTCAGAAGATAAGAAATAGTTTTCTACCAAACCAACATTTCCACTCTCATTTTGCGTTGTTGACCATTGTGAACATTTCTCGTTTCGTGTCTGTCTTTTTGCCCGTGTGTCTACAGACTTTGGTAACATGCCTATTAGCTACAATTTTCATCCGACTTTGTTGACAATTTTAGGAAATGAGCGGGTTAGGCTGTAAATGGTCTCCTTTTTGTTTCAATTTTCAAAAATTATTACATCATTATGCACTTGAAACGCTGAAAGTTATTACAACGTACAGGTGTGTGGGACGTTACATATCTAAACTTGGCACCTCGCGCCTACAAATCTTGTAACTACTTTTTCAAATGAACTGTTGAAATGTAAGTATCTTGAAACGTAAACCAACAACTTTTGACTGTAGGTCAAAAACAAATTTTCTTGGTCGATTACAAAGGTTCATTATTGACAATAATAGACGATAATTCACGTCGAATTTTTTCTCAGGTTCTAATTGTCAGATCGAGTTGTCAAATGTTCAGGGCAGTCGGTGAAGCACGGCCAATACCATTACTGCACATGCGTGAACGAAAAATCCTTGTTTCAAGCCTTATTCCTAGTTTTTTTTCGATTTCGATGAGAGAGAGAGAGAAGGTATATATTTTAAAAAAAAAAAGAATCAAATTTACAATTTCGGTTGATTACAAAATATCATTGTCTGGCATTAGGCAGAGAAATAATTCCATGATCATGGTGAATAAAATAACTCTCATACGTTAACAAATCTTGAATAAAAATATAAAATAAAACAAAACCCTAATACACATAAATACTGCGGAGAAGTTTTTGGCAATTGTCTAAGCCAAGATTGAAGAGCCAAGAAAATATACGTTTTTTTTTTTAGAGAGAACGAGAAAATAAAGTTGGTGATTTCATATCCACCGGTAGATGATTGTAGATAATATGACATTTTCATGTATTGGGTGGGTTACCCTGTTGTTGGTCTGCTTTGATTCCCCTTGCTCCCAACTCGGTCGCTCACAAATTTCTAAGAACGGCCTAATAATCTAACATCAATTTCAACAAGATTTTATTATTATTATAGACGATCAAGAATTAGCGCGATTCGCCACTCTTAATTGTTTCCAAATCTAGGTTACATACAAATTAATTTTTGACAGGGTGGCAGAACTATTTTTGTCATTTTTTCATTGATGAAAGGGTATTTTAGACCAGAGATACCCTCGCCACTATAATAAAATCGAGACTGATAAACGCGTTTGCCTCGCCGCAAACCCATCTAAATCCGCGACTGCTCTCAGACTCTTGGCCCTATAAATAAGCGAAAATGGCCTTCCAATCCTCCCACTTTTTCACGGGAACGATAATATCTCGTTCTAAATCTTCGTTCGAACGACCCTGTAAATGCAACAAATTGGCTCTCCTCCCCTCAAAACTTGGCAAATTGCTTGCTGGTCAGATAGCCAAAAGTTAAAAAAAAAGAAAAAAAAAACAATTGATGAAGAAGGTAAAATTTGTTACTGATTAAGAACGTTTCATTTTTCGTGACTTTGAGTGAACTAACCATAGCTTCACTTATATCCTACTTGCCTCCCTAGTTCACTCAACATAAATACGGTGAATTAACATACATTTTTTTTAAACAAATGATCACTTAGGTTTACTGGGTCAAACATCAGCCTGAACAGAAAAGCGCTGAAGATTTTAACGCATGGGTTTATTATTGTTTTGAATGTACAGTTCAAGTCATTGTGAGGCTTGCGGGGTAAATTTTAAGCTCAGAAATTCATATTATCTTTGGGTGGATTTTTAACCTATCCCAGTGGATTTTTCGTCCAAACGACTGAAAAATGGCACCCCATTTACATGTGTCAGTAAAAAACCGAAAAGCCACGTATTTGACCAGTTTTTAGCTCATAGTATCTACGCGTAGGAGGCGATCGGGCTGGCTGGGAGTTGGGACCAACGAGACCCCAAGAGTCCATTGGAGGAAGGGAATTTTTTACATAAATTCTTTCTTTCATGGCCAGTATGATGTGCAGCTTACGTCGGGCGAATGTTACAGATTTTTAATCTACGCACCTTGCAACGTAAAATAAAAAATTTTCAGGGGGTTGTGGCAAATTTTTGCTATATTATCATAAAGGTTTATCAATTTAAATAATAAAGTATATCAAATCTCGCATATGTATTCTTCTTTTCAATCGACTGTAAAACCTGAGCCCTTGGGGTACTGTTACTTCAAAAGTTAGCCAGAAAGCTCAGTTTTTCAACAGTTTCTTCAAATTTGAATTCCAACAGTTAACTTAAGTTCCAGTAAAAAAGTCAAGGGAGAAAATGTCGTTTCCCGGACAGTTTCAGGGGAGTTATTTACCATTTTTGATGTAGTATTATAAATAATAAATCAAAATCTATCAAATCTACGATACGTATTGTTTTTACACTACGTGAAATTTTCGTGCTGTTGTCAAGGAGTCGGCCAGAAAGCTCAGCTATTCAACAGCATATTCCAATTCAATTGTTTACAGTTACAGTTAGGTCTTAGTTAAACAGTAAAGGAAGAGAATGTTTGTGAAAACAGGGGTTTTCTGCTTATTAACGCGAAAATTAGTGTCATCGACGAAAAACTATCATTTGATTCCCAATTAGGGACACAAAATCTGAAACCACCATAAACACACCTCGAATCTTCACGGTTTCGTACAGAGGCTAGAAATCAGCTTTAAAGCAGTGTGGGGGGAAGAGTTTAACTCTCCGAATCCGTTAGTAAATCCGTTGAGGAAACGATATTTTCTCCCTGAGTAAATTCCAAATTTGAGAATACCGTTCGAAAGAGGAGCGTTCTAAGGAAGGAGTTTCTAGTTTTATATGCAATTGGAAAACTAGAAATTTCCAAGATTTGACCATTTTTGATTCATCATTTTCAATAATAAATCTAAACAATGTTTCATAAGCTCCCACTTTCAAACTTTGTCACATCAAGTTTCAAGATGCGTAAATTCACAATCTGCAATGTCCGTCGACCGTCCGCTTTGGTCTTGGAATTGAAGTTAAAACTCCGTTTTCTCGTACATGGACTCCACATGTGGTCTATTCAATCCTAACTTATGGCCAACCCAATCGCCTCGCACTTCCAGATGCTTTGGGCGAAAACTGGCCAGAAAAAAACATATTTTTTCCAGGATTTTTACTTTTAGGTGAATAGAAATTCACCTGCAATTCATTTTAGACTGATATTTGACCATTCAAACCTGAACAAGAGAATTTCGCCGAACAAGGGGTATACCAATGACCGCTCTGTAATTCATACAGCCATTACGAATCACTCCATAATTAAACATTGTAAAGAATTCGACGATTGTTTAATAAACCAAAACCGACAGAGAAGAAACCATAATTTGATGAATTCCTCCTTTATACCTCGAATATCACAAATTGAAAATTCCAAATATTGCCAATAATGAACCTTTGTAACCAGTGAAAAAAAAGGGTTCAGTGCTTCCTAAAAACTTGTTTAATTAAATTTCAAGAATTGTTAATTTCGGAAATTGAATTTGAAAAAATAAAATTAACAAATCCGTCTATCGCTCGCTTTAATAATATGCTCAACGCGAGAAAAGTCAATGAATTCACAAATGGGATAGAATGGAAGGTAGGGAGTTTTTGTGCGGGTTATCCGTGGATGGTGTTGGTGATTAGTGTGCCACGGACGGAGCGAGGGGGACACATAATGAGACCAGAGAGCAAAGCGCCCGCGGTGCCATTGATCTGCTAATTAGAGAACTTAATATGTCCCAGTTATTATCAATTTTCTTCGTTCGAGTTTCAGCCGTTCCGGTCTACTTGAAATTCGTGTTACCTCCGACCGTGTCGATTACGAGCCAACTGTAATGAAACTTGAAAAATTCCGTAGAACGATTTCAAAATATCAAACGCTATAAACTATCAGGCATTAGGTGTATTATTTTCATATCATAAAACTCTCCTACTCGGATACGTGATTTATAGACTTGCATCATGATAAAATCATCGATCAATATGTTTTTTGGATGGTGAATCCGAATCTGACCTTCATTTTTTTTTAAAGTCTAGATCTTCGAAATATTGGCGATTTTTCAGCCTTTTTGAGTTTAGATATGCACAGATTATCGTATAGATACCCGAAAATTCCATGAAAGCTTTCGTCTTACTGGAAATTTACTGCTGATTCCAAAAATGTAAACGTCGTTTTTTCAAAACCAAAATCACGTTTTATGTTGCTTTTTACTTTCTAGCGTAAAAATTCCGGTTGTTAGAAATTTAATTCTACCGGAGTCTTGTTAGATGGATTTTCTCTGCGTCGAATGTAACCACCCGTAATTCACCACCTTCCATAATAGTGGAGTTGTGATTCTTCAAAGATTTTACCACTTTTGGCCATAAGGTAGAATATGTACTCCTGAAGTTGCCCCTTCTATTGAGCTGGATGCGGTATAATGCTCCGCCACCCTCATAGGATGACCCAGACGCTTGAAGACGTCTGATTCATCTACCAAGGCGACGGATTCAAGAATCGGGAAAGGCAATGGATAGTTAGATCCAACACAACTGATCGCCACAAAAATCTTCTTAAAGGCATAAATTTATGATTCAAACATGTTTCTATTCGTCAGGAACAATTTGAAAATCAGCTGTGTCGAAGAAAAGAAACGAAATCTGAAAATTGTTATTTCAAAAAAATGTTTAAATGGTTATGAGGCACCAAGCGGCTGGTTTGTCCCTTTGAGGCACCAACAACAGCCTGCCACCACATTGCAGTGCATCTTACCTTGTTTCTATAGTCATCAAGATATGGTGTCTTGGATGAACTTCTTGACCAAATTATCCCAAATATAAGGGAATTTGTCCAAATGACTGAGGAGAAAGATAAATTTGTACGCTAATTTGCCGCCAAATTGTTGAACTTTCTCAAGCATGTCATTCACAAGGTCTGCGTAATCTCAGGCTTGCGAGCTCTCAGGAAGTTATCGACTACAAAACGAATTAATCCCCTGCTTCTTTCCTAACTTCCCGATTTCCTCCGTGGTTGCAGGAAACGTACTGCCCTTAATGGGGAGATCTGATTTGAGGACTATCAAAAAATCTATTGCTTCAACTTTTCTGTGCTCTGTAGCTAGAAATATTTTTTCCCGTCCTTGAAACAACCTAACGAGGTTTCTGGGACTGCAATATAATGAAAGACCGCCTCACATACTCGAAATGCTCCTTTAACATCGATTTTGAACGCAAAACGATCAGAGTTTGTTATTGAATTTCCGGACACAGCTGATCTTCAAATTGTTCATGATAAATTTGACCAAAACGTCTGGTGAAAACGTTTAACAATCATACTCCATTATTACGGAAGCTACGGAATTGCGGCTAGTCTCATTCGACGCGAAATCAATCTACCAAGTAGACTCGGTTAGAATCAAATTTTTAACGACCATGGTTTTTTCGGTAGAAGGTAATTACTATGAAAACACAAAACTTTGATTTTGAAGAAACAACGAATTTACTGTTTTTTGCTCTTACAAAATTATATTTCCCTCGTTTTTGACACCAACCCGTATTTATTTTCGGAGTTTGCGTCTTCTTTCTCAATCTAGTGGCATCGAAATCTTCCTGTTATTTTAGGTATATTAAACCTGAATGAACTTGAACGGTTCTTACACGCTTTTCCAAAGTGTAGCTTCTTTACCTATACAGCCAAGAGAGACCAAAAATCTTAGTTCCTCGCATCACTCAATAACTAATTTTTTTAATCTCGATTAATTTTTCCGTCTGTTACGAACCGATGCCCTGGTTTCTAAAAATATTCTCACTTCATTTGAAAACCCTTATTACGATTACGTATCCCGATTCCCATGAACGGTTTTGGGGTGTGGCATGAATTTGAATACAAAAATCAACCAATAACTTTCGCCGTAAACCCAAATATAGTTCCCCTAATACAATACGGTCACATGAGCTAATTTTGAAAGCGTTTCTCTTACAATTTTTAGGCCACACACGAGATAAGTTCGTTGGGTAAAAGTTTTTGATCATTTTCCAAACATATTTTTAATCAACATTAAAAAAAAATTCCATACAAATCTCAAGAACCTCTGCTGGATGATTATTTTTTAGAACAAGTTTTTTTGCAATAAAATGTATGGTCAATCGTTTCTTGGCTCAAAAAGTACTCAAATTTCAATTAAAAATACACATAAATCTACTACAATTCTGTGGAGTATACTCATACGATTGTGCTGGGTGAACGGAACTATTTATCGTTAGAAACAAAATGTTGTCTGTTGTTCGTTAACATATTTCTGCACTCTCGATCCGTTTTTAAATGAAGCCATCTAAATAGCTTCATTTCCTGTAATAATTCTCAAAAATGGATAGGAAATATTGATATTGTAGGGAAAATAGTGAAGATTGAGGGAAATTGTATTTTCATCGCAAAACAATTATCTATTGATTTTTAGCTCGGATTCGATTGTTGAAGGAACCAAAGGCGTGTTTTGAAGTTCCCTTTTCATAGAGTAACAAAATTACTCGTTATCCATCTCAAACGCATGAGTTCAATGAGAGCCATTTTTTATTTAAATCAGCGATTCTCTTGTTGTTGTTTTTTCTTCTTTTTTTATCGGTAAACGCAATTTAAGGTCAAAATTGAAACATTTAAGAAATATTGTGGCGCTGTCAAAAGCTGACGTCATTAACCACTGCTGGGTGAATCAAATATTTTCGTTGTTTTGTTTTTTTTTTTTAAATTTTGATGTAACTTTTCTTGAAGCCGATATTTTTTTGATCCGGAAAATGAACACAACAAAAAAAGTTTTGCATCACATCCATTCAGTCAGGAATTTGGAAGAGGAAATTTTTAGTTTTCGATTGTTGAAAGAGTATCTTACTACAATATAAAAACAACAGAAAAAACTGCATTTTGATAAATTCTAAATTTGGTCAATTTTTTGTTTAAAAAAAAGTGACATTTTCATTTCACTTTAATAAAAATTCCCAACAACATTTCCTTTTAAATCACTATTGTAGCCCTGATTATTTCCGTAATCCTTTATAAGCTACGCTTGCTGCTAGACGAGGTGGTACATACCACTAATCTGGTTTTTTGACAATTTTTAGAAAAGGGAATTAAAAATTGGTTTTTTGCAGTTTTCTATTCAAAAAAATTCCAAACTGAGAAATTATCAAAATAGAGTTAATTTTTCTGTTGTTTCTATACAGTTGTGAGAAGCACATTTCAAAAACCCAAATTTTCCCGTTCATATTTCCAACTGAATCACGGTGTTGCAAAAACTCTTTTTAATGTGTGTACTTCAATGCATTCGTATGAACAATTTCCAATAAGTACCTACTATGCTCGATTCAGCGGTGTTTTTTATTAGTTTTGAGTTTACAACGAGCTGATTTTTGGCCGTATTATCACAAGGGGGAAAACACCAAAGTAATATTGATTGTGACGATAATAAAAAAGTAGGTGTTTAAAAACTGTTTTAGAAGTCCATCTTGCATCAAATAGGCTGTAGAATCCAGCCCTGGTAGGTTCAACCTGAAATGTCCACCACCGGTACAGGCTTTCTTATTAAAGTGTGATATTAATTCACATTCACCTGACTCGCTCATTCTCAGTCTACGGCAAAAAACTCTAGGGCAAGCCCCATGGACCGTCAGATGCTTACTGCCGGAACATAGGACCATGGGGCTCTAGCCGCACTTTTTTTCTGTTTGCTGCGTTTAGTTTGCTCTTATTTGGCCCGCTATCTTAAGCTTTCCGATTTTCCGCATTCAGTAATTCGGAGTGTTCGAATTTTGATAGTCTCTATCCTGAATGGTTCATGGATCGATCGATAAACGTTAATTCTCGTTCGGGGATCGCTCCATAAACAATTTTCGTTCGACTATCGATCGATAAACGTTAATTGTTCCCAGGAGGTAGACTGATAATTACGTCAGCGGGGACTTGCGGCCACTACACGTTACCGGGAGGGATGGTTCTTGACTTCAAACCTCGCCGACATCCGTGTCACACTTCCGCGTCCCAAAAAAAAAAGTTGAACTACAATTACAAAATGGTAATTGACATCAACACTTCCACAGTTGAGGCGTTTGCTATTAAAAACAGCTCATTCCATATTTTTCTGAAAGTCAATTTTGTAATTTTTGTGTGCATATTTTGAAAGTTTAGAGGGTCCTTCAGAACCTGACGAAGGAATATAGCTCAATCAAAATTTCATAACACTATTATTCAAGAGACGGGACGGAATCAATCATGTATCATCAACGTATCCTGCAAAATCGGGTATCAAGTTGATAAAATAACGATTAAACGCAGTAAACACTCTCAAATATTCGCGCACATACCCATGCTGCTTGCCTAGAACTCTGCACTTTACGTTGAAATGACGCAGTAGCATTAGAAAGAAAACAAACGCATACGATGAGCACCCCCCAGCACTTGACCCCCTTGTTGCTGACCTTAATAATCCCACGATCCCCAGCGACCAGGAGCTAAGGTAGCAGCTAAGAAAACAGTTTTCGTCTGATCCGGTGGTCCCCGCCCTTAGCTTGTGACACTTCCGCGTTACCCTCCTACGTCACCCATCCCGTTAGACATTTTTCGGCTAGTTAGTCCAAGGCTAAAAAAAATGTTCCATGCTAAAAGTTTTGCAACACCTCCATTTATTCAGAAAAGAGAACGGGGAACATTTTTTGGATTTTTGAGAGGTGTCTCACTATAATATAGAAACAACCGCATCAACTTTATTTGAAATAAATATATCCTTTGGAAAAATGTTTTCTTGAAGAATTAAAAAAAAACGGACTCTTCATTCATTTTCTAAAAATTAAAAAAAAAAAGTACGCTAAAAAATCATTTTAATGTTTTGTATTAGTTCTATGCTGTTTGACGCTTCAATCACAGCCAAAGGTGGTAAAGTGATTTTTGACAATTTTTAGAAAAATGAAGGAAAAGTCAGTTTTCAGCCGTTCTTTAAGAAACAAATTTCGTATGGAGAAATATACCAAATTAAGATTGTTCCTATGCTGTAGAAAGATACGCTTGTCAAAAATGCAAAACCCTATATTTTTCCCGTCCATATTTCTGAATTAACCTCTGTGATGCAAAGTTTTTTTTGACGTGTGAATAGGTATCGGATGAGCGCATTCGCGATTAGCGTGAAATCCTCTACAGTATTTCTTACGCGTCCGTGACTCATCGCGTAAAACCATCGTACTGCTGTATAAACAAACGGCGCTACAAGTGTGATTCAGAGCGGTTGATATACGCAAACGGGTTGAAACGATGCGAAAAACGGGGACGGAACCGAGGTGAACACGGTCGAGCGTCGTTAACCGCCTTTTTGTGTGCGTCAATAGTTACTCGGAATAAATTTGTAGTTCGATATGCAGGGCTGACCTTGAAAACTTCGTTAAATATGAATTTTACAGTTATTGTGTTTCATTGTTCCCTAATATTTGAATATTAATGTATCAGATTGTAAACGCTATGCAGTTTCGTGGGTAGAATGGCAAATTAATTAATTAACTTTCTCTTGTTAGTGAACGTGTTCAGTGGAGGTGTCAATTGGCCCGTTTCCCGCAGTAACCTTATGATTCATTCTGAAATTTAACCGAACTTAATTTCCTGTGTTTGATTCCTAGTTGAACACTTCCTTAGGGACATCGTTCCGTTTAAAAGTGAGGGCACATTTCGTGAGTTTTACAGAATGTAAAACTTTAAATGTTATTTTTCGTTGATTTCATATATTGAGCCAAATGAGTGACTGGTGCTTCCATATGGTTCCTTGTGATGTGAGTGGATCGTTGAAATATTAAATGCTGACAGTGCGTTGGCTGCATTGCGACAGTGGTTTTTGTGCGTTTTCTACTCCGTGCTATGGATGGTCCACGTCTTAACGTTGCCATTATCAGAGAATAATTGAAGATTGTATTCAATGTGAGGAGATTACTTATTTAATGCACAGAATTACCCAAGTATACATCGACAGAAACAGCAAATTAAGTTAAATTCGTCGGAGGCAAATGCGCTCGTCCGACGCGAAGCGTAAGAACACAGAAGCCGTCTAAAGCTCGAAGAAGGAAAGTGTAATGCAACAAAACCCAAGAGAAGTCTGGACTAGGCCGAGGTTGAAGGACCAGCGATGAAGGCGAGCAGGCAGCGAAGGATAGAACAAAGGAAGAATGAAGAGGAAGAGAATGTGGAAAAGAGAGCGATAGATGTGCGGGGGAGAGACAAACAACAGGTAGTCGAACTCCAACAAGTTGAGCGTTCGATACAGGCTCGTAGCCGAGATAGGTAGCTCTGTAATGCATCAGAGATAGAAATACCACATCATCATTCCTTAGAAGATGCATTGGGTGCCAAAGGAATTTTTATTTTAATATTTCGTCGTTATTTCTTCTTGGTTTGTTTTTGATTTCCGTTTGTTTTGCTTATTCTATTCTATTTTTTATAATTTGTAGGTTTTTTCGTTCCTTTGGCGTGTAGGTTTTTTTCTTTTTTTTTTATTTGATTGATGTTTTATTCGTTTATTTTTAAAAAATCCAAAAATGGGTTGAAAAACGTGTGTACTTGGTGTCTCGTGTTCTTTTTATGTACACCGGAGCCTGAAGAGAGGTACGTAGTGGAGCAATGAAGACGAAGAGGAAGGCTTATATATTGGTATAACTAGGGAAATACCTTACGATGAGTTTACGAGTGGAGAGGAGCAGTATATTCGCCCGTGTCGAGGCTACCTTTCCAACTGGATACTGGAACTCCGCGGGGGGTGCGGACCGCGGAGGGTGGCTTTGCCCCTATGCGCACCCAAACCGGCACAAGCGCACAACCTAGTCGACCTCAAGGTGAGCCCCGGCGCGCGCGTCCGTTCGTCGTCGTCATTTTCATATTAAGGCCCGTTCGGGGTGATACAGACAGCGAGGGAGGGCAATTCATCGCGATCTTCAATAAAAAAAAGAAACAAATCGGGTAATTCGATCCGAAAAGATTCGTTCTACAATTGAAGTGTAACGATGAAACGAACGATATTCGATTTACACTTAAATTTGACGTAACAATTTCAAACTTCAACTGCAGGACCTTCACACGATTTCATACCTTTAAAACTGTCAGCTCGTTTCGTGGGTCTAATTCATTTGGTAGATCTCAAACTCCAGAGGGAGGTTTGGACGGAAGGTCGTTGACTCCCACTCCGATTGATTTCTACGGTGGATCCTACAAGTGGTGTTCCACCAAAATATTTACTTTACCGTTGTCTCTGAAGCCGGAGTGACGACTCGGCTCTTATTAATACTACCCAGGATGGGGAAGTTTTATCGGGAATCACGGCGCGCAAGGATATCGAACTAATCAATTTAATCGACCTCGCGGAATCATTTAACGTGTCCGAGGAGAATCTCACGATTGGGAAGGTCATCACATGGCGATAAAACGGAAAATCGATGGTCTTTGTACGTTGAAATCCACCGGCTATCACCTCTCGTGTCCGCCGGTCGGTTCTTGGGTCATCAATCAAGACGAGCCACAGTGGTCTACAATTCAAACACAGCTGTACACAAAACCAAAAAAACGATTCAGTTCGATAACATTTGGTTACTATGAGGTTACAGCGGTCAACAGACAGCTGTGCGAGCGCCGGTGTAACTGATGTTGGCGCGAACGCATGAAGGTTTAAAGCAGTATACGAAAGTCGCTGCAACATGTTAACTACTAAGTACTTGTTGGTAGTGATTAACTTCCAAGTAAAACTCCTTCATTGCGGACCCTCTTAGGACCAGCAAATAGGGTCCCTCTTAGAGGGGAGTCTGCCTTAGACGGTTGGCGTCGGAAATAGACCGACAAAAAATTGAGCTTCTTTTTCAGAACTCACAATTTTTTATTTTTTTATTGGGATAATTTTTTGACTCACTCTTTTAAAAAATAATTAGTATTAAGTTTTTGACTCATTTTTAAGTTGGACATTACTCTTTCGTGACAAAGAATCGCGTTAAAGATCATCTTGAAACAGTCGTCCTCTTCTCTTTGGCGATAGAAGTTGGAAAGCTGATTTAGTTCCACCAGCGCCACAATGTGCTGTATAATTTCTGAGACCTTTTCAGTCTCTTCTGACTTTTCCTGGATGGAATGAAGAATGTGTACGACGTCGGTTGATGTGCATTCAGTTGATAAATTCTCATCGATCGTCATGGAATCCACACATCAAATTACAGGGCATGCATTGATCAAATCATTCTGTTCTATGTCTGAGGACGGGTGATAAACCACGAGAATAACGTTGGTCTTCGGGGAAACAGTTTTGTCTAGTGGTAGACGTAACTTCTGACCATGTTATGGCTTTGAGAACATCGATTTGTTTGACAATGTGCAGCTGACCATGAGGGTTATCGGTTTCCACCTTGGCAATGAAACAACGGAGAGCTAACTTTCGATATTTCACCTTAAAGTTCTCGATAACACCCTGGTCCAAAGGTTCAGAAGTTGAGGTGATGTTTGGTGGAAAACCCCAACTCCAATTGGACGTAAGAGGTGGCGTTGTCGAAACAACAATGTGCCTCACCTTAGTACTAGATTGTAGTGACTTTTCTAACTACCAACTACGTACAAGTTGGTGGTTAAAACTTTCAACTACTTGCTAGTACTTAAAAAAGTAGTTGGAAATGTTCAACGTCACACTACTTTTTTAGCATGTATGCCCATTCTCGCTGGAGAGCTTTGGTGAACGCTGTTTTGACTGCCTGTGGGCTCTGCTTTTCTCCTTCAGACATCTTCGAAACACTATCGATCCAGCCATTTATTTTTGATCGGACGTAATCGCGTTTTGCTTGAACAGGTCCCACGACCAACGATTTCAACACTCATTTCCTTTTATTTTATTTCATTTTTCCAAATGTGCGTATAAGGGGGTGTGCCCAAACGAAAATATTTGAGGAAAAGTTTTACAAAGCTGCAAACTATTACCCAAAGGACTTGATTACCATTGAGTTAGGTGACTCTTGGAAACCAAACCAAAGGTATAAGCAAAAGGGTAGTATTTGAATTTTCTAATCGGGTTATGCCCTTTACTGTTCATTGCTTTGAAATGAAACGCAATAGCGGTAGTAATGTAAATTAAGTTTATATTCCCGTTGCAAGCGGTTTGGGCTCGATATAATCTAGTTCTGCCCCTTGATGTTACGGTGAAGAGATCATGAGATTCACAGAGGTAGGTAATATTGCAAACCAA
The DNA here is from genome assembly GCA_031894815.1 of Creontiades dilutus. Taxonomy (NCBI): domain Eukaryota; kingdom Metazoa; phylum Arthropoda; class Insecta; order Hemiptera; family Miridae; genus Creontiades; species Creontiades dilutus. Next base: position 97,841 of record JAVIWC010001601.1, read on the forward strand.
TTTTGATATTGACACGGGAAGAAGTTGAAATTGCGGTGTGCTCAGAAAAGGAAACAGTAGGAAACCAACTCAATCGAATGTTCCATGAACGCGCCTAGAAAAATATCAAAGTGAAATGCGTTCGGTTTGACGTCGTCGAATGTCAGATACGTCTACTTCAAGGGTGATTGGTATGAAATAGGAAAATATCGATGCTGCGAACGCTCCGTTCTGGAATTGCGTCTTGTGTCCTTATACAAGACGGAATGTATGATGAAAGGTTCATTGGATTGTTCAAGTCAAGTTGAACAGAACAGTCGTTATACCTAACCATCAAGACATCCGCGTCCTGCGGGTTAGCATTCGCCGCCTTTCCCACCCACCGAGATCCCATCAGGCGTACCTACTTGCAAATCCACTTACATCAACCACTAAACGTTATCTATTTCAGAAAACTCCAGCAGTTAGTGTAATTAATGATATAATGAGTAATGTTTCACTTGAGCCTCTACTGGGTTGACCTCTATCATATTTTGCTTCATTATTTCCAGTTCGTAATGTAGTTATTGTATTCTTACAACCTTCACTACAGCAGTCCAATAAAATAGGAAGCATATTATTAATTAATGCACTAATTGCAGTTATGCTCCTATGTCCGTTTTATATATGATTTTAGTGTGAATAGAGAAAGATAACGATTATGGTGGTACCTCGACTTTACAATAGACTAAACAATAAATGAGTTAAAGCTCCCTCCCCCACTACCACTATGAAATGTAGTCTGCTTTTTACCAATTTCACACAGAGTGAAATCGAACCAAAAGAGACTACGTTTTTCTAATTCCCACGATTTTCATTTAATTCCGATGAAATTTGTATTTTAGGCTGTAGAGGGTCCCGTATTAGTTTCATCGCGCTGACCACCATACCATCAGGTACCAGTGGTCCGATCGCTGTCAAATTTTCAGGGTAGTTGGGTAAAAACAATCTAAAAACCTCATATAAATTTCAACGTGTTAGTTTCATTAGTACCTTGGTACAAGGAACTTTAAATCCTTGTAAAAAGCCTCATTCTAACAGTTCTCATCAGATTTTGACGAAATCTTATTGGATTCTGTAGGTTGCTACTGTTACCATGCGTGCGAGTTCTGATGAATTCACTTGAACTATCAAACGCCTGCTCTCTTGTGAAAGTGATTACCATGGGAGCGGAACCCTCGTCAGAATACGAATATCGTCGTTAGTACGATTCGAGTGTTCAAGCGAGATTGACATTTTCATGGGAGTTCGTCCGAATATGCAGCTGTTTTTCCACATTTGGGGTTGGAACTGAGGAACTGTGGAGGGTTCACCATAGACCTTGATAAACTGATATCTCGTGTGCAGAGAACAGGTGTTTGTGGGACATGAGGAACGAAAATTACAAGAACAGAGACATTTCTCGGAAAAGGGTGTTTTTTACCTTAACGTTCCTGCCAGTCTGTGTTTTGGAGAAATACATTAGCAAACATTTAAGAACTTTTTGGTCCTTCCTTCTATTCCCCTTAATAAGAATTCGAATGTTTCTGGTGTCATCCTGAAGTACTCGAACAACTTTACCGTTTGGTCCCATAATTTTTCTGACATGAAACTCTCCTCTGTTCTCTTTCCTACTAAATCACTGCTCACGCGCTCAGATTTTCCACTATTGAAAATCAATTTTAAATGATTTTCGAGGAAATATAGCTCATAAAGTTCGTCCATCTTCTTCGGAACCACTTTTGTTCTGGCGAGGAGTTCGCACGAACTCTTCCGAAGAAATTTTCTTCAGAACTCGCTTACATAGTAAACGCAAAGATGGTCCCCTTAGATTTCCATCTCACTCAAATCAATCTGCTCATGCCCGAACGTGAAATCCTTGTAACACGACTAATTCCAACAGTTTCCAATCGATTTTGATGAAAGTTTTAGGCTATGTGCGGACTAGGCTGTCGTATGAATTTCCTTTCGCGGAAATGAATACGTGTGTATGCTCTTGCGCTACCATAACATCCACCAATCATCATCTTCTCTAATTCTAGTGGTCCGATCCCGCTCAAATTAGTAGGTTAGTCGGAGGAAAATGATCGGATAATCACATATCAATTAGAACACGAACGTATAATCAACGTATCCAATATAAATTTAGCGCGGCAGATCTGTAACACATGTCGGCTAACCTTCTGAAGGCGTTGATGTATGCGAGAACCAGCATTTTCGTCCATGAGTCGTTGTAACAAGATTATATTCTCAATATCCAAATTATTTAATACATTACAAAAGTACCATGCTACTTAGACGAGGAAGCTATGGGTCAAACCCAACTTGGCAGACGTTTTTTCAATCATTCGGTTACTTTTTGTTTTTCTAGAAAATTTCCTCAGGAGCTTGTGAATAATCTTTCAAACGTCACGCTGTCAGTTCAGTTATGTCGCTTTCCATTGCCTGCTACATTACCATCCATAAAATATTAAGCTTGACGCTTGTTGTGTGACGCTACTCAACAATTTCATTTCTTTGAGTCTCGTACTCTTATCAATGAGGATTCCGACCCTTCATTACCTGTTGACATCGCTTACAACCCATTGATTGTTTTGGCCCATACTCTCCATTCTTCAACATATTATCGCTAACCAGCATTCGCTAATAAGTTTCGGAATCGGATGCTTTGGTCTTGTGGTTGGATCCATTAGTTTGTTTTACGCAAGAAACACCATCCAACAAAAGAAACGCAAAGGCTCAAATCCGATGGGAATTCGCTTTACGATGAAGGTTTTCGTGTTCCATTACGTGTTTACACTTGAATCAGTACAAAGAACAGCACAGAGAGATTAAAGGCAGCACCTTCATCTTGAAATATGATTCTCATTAATAATTTTGTTGTTTGATGAATGAGTGTCTTCCAAATGCGCTAGGACTTCCAAACGATGGGCAATTTCATCGCTCTTAGCTCTCCCATTCACAACTCTGTGAGTTAGCATCGCGATGAATATCCCATAATGTGCCTCCTCGGAGTTATCTTCAAACAAGCTCATACAACCGAAATCAAAGGGAAAGGGAAATAATCTGTGTGAACTCTACTCCCAAGCAACTGTTTATATGTGAAAGAGAACGTGAATAGAACTG